>CM042555.1:1720000-1912500 GCA_023630585.1 Cranoglanis bouderius
CCATTGTTAAAAGCGATATAAAGATAAAATTGAATTAAATTGGATTGAATTGAATGTGTATTTAAGTGGAACAGGTGGGTATGTCTGAGTGGGACAGGTGGGAGTGTCTTTAAGTGGGACAGGTGGGTGTGTCTGAGTGGGACAGGTGGGAGTGTCTTTAAGTGGGACAGGTGGGTGTGTATTTAAGTGGGACAGGTGGGTGTGTCTGAGTGGGACAAGTGGGTGTGTCTGAGTGGGACAGGTGGGAATGTCTTTAAGTGGGACAGGTGGGTGTGTCTTTAAGTGCCTATGTGTGCAGAATTATACAAAAATGCACTGTAGAAAAAAGTCATTACAGTTATCCAAGATGGCCGCCTCCATAATGCTCCAGTGTTCAGCTACACGGTGAAGTTTAGTTCATGTTTATACACGACTAAAATGGGTAAAACGTTGATGTATTTGCATGTGAACAGCAGGTCTTTGGTTTAAAGCACGGGACTTTGACCAAACTGTAAAAGACATAAGTCGCTACTGGATCATATTTTCCCCGCCCACACAGACGTGATGACATCATAAGGCGTTTAGAGGCAGGAAGAAGTCAATACATTTTGATGGAAGATTACAGAAAAACCAGAATGTTATCTTTTAAGTGATTGATGCTGACGGATTGTGAAAACAGTGAGTGTGTTTGGGTTTCAGGTTGTCAGGTTGTGAGAACGTGGAGAGCATCGTGGAGTCCTGAGGGACGTCGTGAGAGAAGTCGTGTCGGTGTGGAGCTTTGTGAAGGTTTCCATGATTCCAAACTCTTTCTGCTCGAACTAATCACTGCGTCTCGCTCGTCTCTCCTCCAACACGTCTCCTCGCAACTCTTTTTTATTTATTTTTTCCGGGGGCCTTATTTGCTAATCGCTTCCCCGACAGCAGGCACCGGCGGTGGTGTAATTAAGCCTCGGCATCCCCTCCAGAACCCATCGGAGGGAAAATGGCTCTTTAATTCAGCTCTAATTGAAGCGATGGCCAGCAGGGGAGCGGGCCGACGCCGGACTCCGAGGGAAGGCAGGCGTGAAGAGAGTGAAACTTCTCACAGCGAGGAGCCGAAAAGCCGCCAACACACACCTTCGTGGAGGAAAAGCGAGCCTCCCTGGGCGAGCCAGGCATTATTGGCTTTCGGAGAGCGTTAATGATTGTTTATTCCTCGTTTGGCGAGAGGTGATTGATCGGCTTCATTTGTGGAGATATCTATCGTAATTGTTAGCGCCTCTGACAGGCGCACTCTGGGGTTTTTTCAGAAGGAGGAGGAAGCGCTCGTGGCACCCAGCTGTCGGTCTCGCCGTAATAAGAGGAGCCATTTGTAAATATGATTTATTTATTCCACGGTTATTAGAGGCACGTGCCAGCTTTGTTTTTCTTTTTCTTCCTTGTTTTTTTTTTTTTTTTTAATAATTTATATGACTTAAGTGCACTCGGCTGCTGGTGCTGATGAGGGTGACAGCTCAGATCCAGGCAGGCAGGCAGGCAGGCAGGCAGGCAGGCAGCTCACACACGGCAGTCGTCTCTCAGAATGGCAGCCCATAACGGTTTGAGTTATGGCTGCCTGTCACTCAGATGGTGTGTGTGAGGTGTTTTAGAGACAGACGGGTAAAAATAGCTCGCGTTAGGAGCATCTCCATCTCTGTCACAGGGTTTAGTTTGAGACTAAAACATGAAGGATGTCAAAGGCAGGAAACTAAGCAGTGCTTCACTCCAACAAATATTCTTTATGTCATGAAATTATGGAGTAATTGGTGTGATATTGTTATGAAATATTAAGACACGGACTGTAGAGTGTGTTTGTAAACATACTTAGAGAGAGAGAGAGAGAGAGAGAGAGAGACGGTTCCTGGCCAAATTTAGGCACATAAATGTCAGTTTTGCCAACAGCAGGTGTATCATGACGCAAAGGTCCTCCAACTAATAAGTAAAGAAACTGAAAGCCTTTTTTCACGGTAATTGAGGCATCACACTGAGCATGATAAAACATAAAACCTTTTGTATCAGACCAGCCTATTTTTAGGCGAGCAAAAGAACAGGAGCAGATAAGTGTCAGATATCCCTTACTTGCAATAACTGCATCAAGCCTGTGACTCACTGACACCAAACTGCTGGTTTCTTCTTTCGTGAAGCTTTTCCAGGTTTTTACTGCAGCTTCTTTCAGTTGTTGTGTGTTTCGGGGGGGGGGTTCGGTTCTCCCTTCAGTCTCCTCTTCAGGGGGTGAAATGCTGCTCAGTTGGGTTAAGGTCTGGTGATTGACTTGGCCAGTCTAAAACCTGATGAAGTCCTTCGTTGAGTCGGCAGTGTGTTTTGGATCGTTGTCTTGCTGCTTGATGAAGTTCCTCCCGATTAGATTGGACGCATTTCTCTGTAAATTGTCAGACAAAATGTTCCTGTAAACTTCTGAATTCATTCTGCTGCTACCATCATGAGTTCCATCATCAATAAAGATTAGTGAGACTGTTCCAGAAGCAGCCATGCAAGCCCAAGCCATGACACTACCTCCACCATGTTTCACAGATGAGCTTGTTTGTCTTGGATCATGAGCAGATCCTTTCTTTCTCCACACTATGGCCTTTCCATCACTTCGGTAGAGGTTAATCTTGGTTCCAGAACTTTTGTGGCTCATCTCTGTATTTCTTTCCAAATTCAAATCTGGCTTTCTGATTCTTACTGCTGATGATTGGTTTGCATCTTGTAGTATGGCCTCTATATTTCTGCACTTGGACTGTCATACCTTCACCCCTGCCCTGTGGAGGTTGTTGGTGATGTCACTGACTGTTGTATTTGGGTTTTTCTTCACAGCTCTCACAATGTTCCTGTCGTCAACTGCTGTTTTTTTTTCCTTGGCCGACCCGTTCGGTGTCTGTTGCTCAGTACACCGGTGGTTTCATTCCAAATTGTTCTATGCCCAATGCTTGTGCAATGGCGCCGATAGATTTTTCAGCTTTAGTTCTTGATGAAATAAAAATTATTTTTAATCATATTTCTGGAATTCCACTAATTTCAAGCTGGACATTGTTTCTCATCTCATTGTTTTCAGCTCACACTGACCTACAGGTGAAGTTACTTTTAAAAATATGGAGGGTTTTTTTTCTGTATTTTGCAGCGTCTTCTTGTTGATATTTTCTGTTTCGTCCTCCTTTCCGTCTCCGCTCCACCTGGCCCCTTCTCATCTATTCTTCATCGCATCTACATAGCTTCCTGTTTCACGCTGCTTTTATTGACAGAAGCCGGACGGAGACGAGGCGAAGGATGACCGATAGCGTTGCAAGATCATGATTAATTATTATCGTTTGACTTTATGGACCGAACATATTTCTTAATTTCTAGAAACTTCAGGATTTGACAGGAACAAACCAAGTCTCCTGATGGAGGCGTGGCCTATACGTTGAAGCTGGGATAGAATGTTAGAGGTGATTTAGAATAAAAGGATGTGTGATGATTAGGACATGCAGTCTGAATGAAGTTTAGTGAGTAGCCCGATGACTCCAATGCAAATCTAATGCAGGAAAAAAGAATCCAATCATTTTTACTTTTTCATCTGAACTGTTTTCTTTAAGCCCAGATGTATTGTTTGCTTCAAGACGATGGCAGAAAGCGCCCGAGGCTTCACGGCTTTTGTTTCGCGACTCAGTCACAGTCCTGACCTTGGCGGATCACTCTGTGTTGTGTGAACGCTTTCCCCTGATTATTTCGCAATTCAGCTCTGCCCTCTGTGTGAAGGAGAAGCTAACCGAGCTTTTAGTTTTTGATTTGCATCAGAAGCCGAGACTCACCTGTGCTGCATTAGGGAGGACTAATGAATTCATAAAACCAAGGGACGTTTTGTCAAGTGCTGAATAATGACTGTCTGACAGGGAGAAGGGTTTCTATAGCACTTTCTTTCTTTCTTTCTTTCTTTCTTTCTTTCTTTCTTTCTTTCTTTCTTTCTTTCTTTCTTTCTTTCTTTCTCAGTCCTGCTCTTTCAGTTCTGCATATTTTAGTGTTTATCCTGTTTTAAAACCCTGCATGAGGTTAAATATTGTGTTAGAGCTGGGCAATATAAAAAATGTGCCATATATCAGGAATAAAACAATCAGGATTGGGAGAATATACTGAATGTTACAGAATGTAAATAAACACCTCACGTTTATTATTTATTATTTATTATTCTGGTGTATTTTTGTTCCCTAATGTACAAATAACATACATTCACCCCTATATTACCTTCCTACACTTCCCATGAGTGTGAGCACTGCTACGATGCTCATCTAAAATCCACCAATAGGAGGATGGCAAACTTGTAAATGAAACATGGTAATGGACTAAACTGCTAAACAGACCTGTTTTTTTTTTTTTTTGGTTTATATGTAAATAACATTAAAAGTGAAATTTGAAATCTGTCCACATGTAAGCACTTTAAAGCTGGCTCTAGTCTATATATAATAATTACACAGCTTTCAAACAGGGGTTTGATGGCGTCGATCAAACGCAGACACACAACGCCATCTGGTGGCCACAGGAAGAACTACACAGCTCTATTTCTCGCCTCAGAAATGTCATTTCTGCTCGAACATTTTATTAGCTTCACAATTTATTTCTTTGTGTCTTTTCACAGTGGAAAAAAAGGTCAATTTGTCTTCTGCAAATCTCCGTGCTCCGAGGTGGAGGTGACCCAAACACCCCCCGCCCCCCTCCACCCCTTCACACTCCCTCCTGCCTTGTGTATTAGCATGTAAAACAAATCGATGGCCTCCAAAGCAACATCTCTCCTGGGAGGGGACAGGGAAACAATGTTCTCTCTGTGTGTGTGTGTGTGTGTGTGTGTGTGTGTGTGTGTGTGTGTGTGTGTGTGTGTGTGTGTGTGTGTGTGCGTATAAGTAAATGTCCCGGTGTGTTACGGGCCCAGGAGGGACACGGGCTCACGGCGATGGAGACGGAGTGGAAGCGTTAATAATTGAAACGTGTCAAAACGAAGGTCCGCAGAAGGCCGGTGGTCTTTAAGGCGACGGATTATGACAATTTGAGTGGTGAAACACATCGCTACGGCCTTGGAGGACAAATTAGGGCACTAAGGAATGAGGGGGAGGGGGGGGGGGAGTAGAAAAGAGAGAGGTTGAGAGACATAGTAAGAACATGCAAGAGAGAGAGACACGGAAAGAGACAAAAATGAAGGAAGGTGTAAGATACAGAAGGAAAAAAACAAGACAAGGAGAGAAAGAGACAGGCACTGAATGAGAGACAGAAAGAGTAAGAGACTGGTGTGTGAACAGGTAGAGAAGAAAATTTAGAGAGAGAGAGAGGGAGAGAGTGAGTCTGAAGGTCAGTGAAGGTCTGCAGAAACGATAATCGATCCCTACGTTTCAAGGGGAAAAGGATCAGGACGGCTCCCTTAAAGGAAGACTGATGAGAACAAACACACGGATCAATAATATTCATAACACAGCGTCTGAGAAAAAATACAACAGTAAATAGTGTTTTAATCAACAAACAAACAGCAGAGAGAGAGAGAGCGAGCGAGCGAGCGAGAGAGAGAGAGAGAGAGAGAGAGAGAGAGAGAGTTTTTTGATGGTACATTTGTATATTTATGTACATTGCACTTTTTTTTCATTTAACTTATTTGTATTTTATTCAATTTTATTTTATTTTGTCTTTTATTTTTTCTCTTGGTTTTTACACTACCCTATTTGTCATGCGAATAAAGCACATGAAAACTGAAACAACTAAGAGAGAGAACCACACAGAGCTAGACAGAGACAGGTAGAAAGAGGAACAGAGAGAGGAGAGAGACAAAGGTACAGACAGAGGCAAAGACAAAAAGAGGCAGACAAAGAGACAAAGACAGAGATAGAAAAAGAGATAGACAGAGAGGAAGAATGAGAGAGAGAAATAGAGAGACAGAAAGAGACACACAGAGAGAGATACAGGAAGAGAGAGAGAGAGAGATGGAGGATGATTTAAGGATGTTTTTCCTCCAAAGGCCCTGACAACAATGACATCACAGGCTCCATGAAGTACCAGGAGATTTTAAATAATAATCTGGTTGCCTCTGCCAAGAGGTTACAACCGAGTGCAGCAGGACAATGATCTGTCCAAGTCCACAAAAAAATGGTCCACTGACTAAAGAGTCAAGCTTTTAACATGGTCTAAACCCCAGTGAAAACCTGTTAGGTGACCTGAAGATGACAAATGATGAGAGAGAGAGAGAGAGAGAGAGAGAGAGAGAGAGAGAGAGAGAGAGAGAGAGAAGCTAGAACCCTGGAAGTTCTGGAGAGATTCTTTACATAAGAGTATATAATATGTTCCATAACCCATCTTCACAGAGGGTGCCAATAATTCCAGAGCTGACTGTAGCATGGATATCTCCTTCTTCCAAGCCCTCCACCTCACTTTTCTTTCTCTTTGTGCCTCTGGGTCTCAAGAGGCTGCCGTCTTTACATTAGCGTGAAAAGGCCAATGCAGGCTGACAGCTACAAATGAGGCTGAGTCTGAGCCACGGCACTGTCCAAACTCTCAGTGATGCTTTAATCGCACCCAGGATAACCTGCCCTGTGTGAGACATCTCACACACACATACATACACACACATACACAGAGAGAGAGAGAGAGAGAGAGAGAGAGAGAGAGAGAGTAACCCAGCTGGGAGGATTTTATGTATGTATGTATAAATATATTATACAGTGTGTAAGAATGATTCGATTTGGAGACTCAAAATGACATCATGGACCAGGCTGAGTGACAGAGCGAGATAAATGTATCATACTGTCTGTGTGTGTGTGTGTGTGTGTGTGTGTGTGTTTTAGAAATGCCATGAGAGAAAGCTAGAGTTATATACAGTTATAAATGTCACCACAGTCATGCTCGTATCCTCTCTGTAATATAACACTGGAGAGAAATGAAAAACACCTCCTCGGGTTTTATGGCCGAGTGCCGCATAGTAACGAAGTCGAGATGCTTTACTCTGACACTGATACACTCTTACTGAAGTTGGAGGACTACCAGGGGATTTTAAAATGACTGATCTGGCTGCTTCTGCCAAGAGGTTACGGAATTTCCTTTTTATTTTTAGATACTCATATATGCAAGTGTCAAATGTTTTTAACCACTGTGGGTAGTGATAGCTCAGTGGTTGAGACGTTGGGCTACAGATCAGAAGGTCGTGAGTTCAAATTCCAGCACTGCCAAGCTGCTAGTGTTGGGCCCTTGAGTAAGGCCCTTAACCCTCAAATTGCTCATATGTATAAATGAAATTAATGTAAGTTGCTCTGGATAAGGGTGTCTGCCCAATGCCATAAATGTAACCTTCACAGATTATGATGTTGATCAGTCTATACCAGGGGTCAGGAACCCTTTCAGTGATTGCCTATGGGTCAAAGGTGGGAAAAAAATTATAAATGGGAACTAGCTATTCAATTTAAACTCTAAATATTTTAAAATATTACATAATTCAAAATCGATGGCCGTTTGTCATGTAGACACCAACCAATCACGATGTGGCTCAACAAGCTCAAATTTCATTGGACAATGTAGAGCAGAGCGGTAATTTCCCGGGCTAATTCATAAATCGGTTGAAAACTACATAGCCAGTCTGTTTTCAGTTTTTTAACAAAGGTGAAATGGCTAGAAGTAAAAAAGACGACGAGTATCGTCCTTTCCGGTCCGAACGGACAGACAGATTTGCATATTTGGAAGTCGCATTAACAGGAAGCACTGTTCAATTTACTCTTACTTACGTACTGCATCTTGTATTGATTTACCGTTTGATGAAACTATCAAAGTCGGTTAAATGTAGTCCAAGTGCCACCTACAGGCCTATTTGGTGAAGTGCAGGCTGTTAGGTCAAGAACACGCAAAACGTGAAATGGCCAGTATTACATTACCACTTTGTATAACTATGCAATAACAGTAAAGATAATAACTAATAATAAGATATATATATATATATATATATATATATATATATATATATATATATATATATATATATATATATATATGTCCAAAAAATATGTTAACTTTTCTCTGGCTCTTTAAAGAAAAAAATCACTGGTTTTTTTTTTTTTTTTTTGGCTTTTTCCCCCCCAACCTCTAGTCTATACAATTGTTTAAGCTCCCTGCAATGCCCCTCCTGTACACTAGACGTCGATCTCCACAGAATTCCAGTTCTGTTTCATTTCCTGTAGTCACACACATCTGATTCCTGTCACAACAAAGGGATTTTAAACATGCTGTGTTCTTCTCTTTCCCGAGTTTCATATGTAGATCCGTTAAACTCAGATGTCTGAAGAGTTTTTGGATTTACTCCCATGAAGATGAAGATGAAGATGGAGGTGCAGATGAAGATGAAGATCTAAAGCAGAACCATTTGGGCATTTTGTTTGTAAGGTGAGGAATATTTTTCTTGATTGTGATTTTGGGAAAATTGTGATTTTGGGAAAAAACCACTCACGAGACACAGCGTTTAAAGACTGTGAACTTTATGATGAAGGAGTTGAGATTGCACCACTGATCGATATGTGAATTTGAATATATACATATTTATATATATATATATATATATATAAACATAATACAGTACGTCCTAATGGAAAACAGCACCAAAGCACAAATAAAACAGCTGGATTGAGTTTAAAATAATGTGACGCTGACGATGGTGTGTTTTGATATACATCACGTCCCAGCGGTGATGGAGCAGCTTCCAAAACAGTAAACACTCAAATCCATTTCATTAGCATCCATAATTTTCTAAAATTCAGATTTTGAATCGGGAATTATTTTGGTGACCCTTAATCATTTAGATTTCTGGATTAATGAACGGTCATAACTGTGTCTTTTCCCATTGAGACACTCTGGTGTGTTTAAAGCTAACCTTTCTTTAAATTTAATTTTATCTTTTTTTACTTTTCTGCCTGTTCTTTAACATCGTTGAAATAATGAACGTATATCCTGTAATTGCTGTAATTCCAACATGGCTGACAGGGGACACTGTGAACATTTACGTTTTGGTGGAAGAGTTAGGTGGATGTGCACAGTCACACGATAACCAAAATAATTAAAAACAGCAATCATCAGGAATCCTTAAACTATAACATTTAGAAATGAGCCGTTCATGAAGCTGTAACCCTGCGTTCACACCAGCGAGCGACAAAGCCACTGTTCGTTTTCTACGTTTTCGAACTGAGATTCAATTCCATGCAAATCCCAACAATATTTGCCTCGAATAATTGCTCGGACCAATCCTATGGGGCGTGTGGTCCGACGTTTCTTCAGTTCCCCCGCTCGCAACTTTAGTTCCTACCTGTAATTAGTTCACATTTACTGTTTGACGAGCAGAAATGGACGAAAAATCTTCTAACCGTAGTTTCATCTTACATTGTCATATACCGCATCTCGTTAAATGTGTGTACAGAAACGTTACGAAGAAAAATAAAGCATGGAAGGAAGTAGCAAAGATGGTTGATGTCTCTGGGGAGTGTATGTAGCTAGTTGAGTTAGCTTTGCTTTGCTAATCTGTTCTGAGAATGACGCTAGAGCAAGTAACGTAAATTTTTACAAAAAAAAAAAAAAAAGATTTTCACACTGATTAGTGTGCTGTTTAATTTGAACGAGTTAGCTTTAGAAGCAATATAGAGCTACCACTGTTTCACATAGGAACTAAAACAGAATAAAAAAAGCTGGACAGGCCACGCCCATGAGTGACCGCAGTAGCTACTAGCAGCACAAGGGACTGGTCATGTAGCTAGTGCGAATGTAGGGTTAGACTCACGATGGCTTTACGCTCGCTAATCAGAGCTTCGAGATTCATCTGTAACCTGATATAGAGCTGATACTGACCTTTTTCCACTTTAATAACATATAAAGTGTGTGTGTGTGTGTGTGTGTGTGTGTGTGTGTGTGTGTGTGGCAACTCTTTTATTTGTTTTTTACTGTTTTTCTCATAGCTTCTCTCATCAATTTTGCAAATGAAAAATCAGTCATATCACATCACCACAATACCTTACTTAACGTTTCCTGGCTTTCTTCTGAACTCGTTTCAGTAAAAGAGTTTACCTCATGTTAGCTAGCATGCTAGTATATTTACACAATATAACACTTAGCCTAACGTTAACTAGATTGCTAGCAAATCTCTAATATAAATATCTACTGATTTTCATTATGCAATTAAATTGTTTACAGGAAGCTAGCTAGCTTACTAGTGCAAAACGTTCCTAGTACAGCCGCTTTATTAGCTTATTTATTAGATTCTGGACAAGTAATATTAATGGATGTATTTTATTAGCTAACAATGTTATTACCTGCCCAGCTGTGTCTGGAAGTTCGCTAGCAAAGTAGATGACTTTAAAGTGAAATAAATTGTTCCCCTGAATAACATTTAAGAAATTAAATCGTTACTGATGTTAGCATTTAAGTAGGTTAGCTAATGTAGCTAAACTATAATGTTGTGCAATAGATTAAAACCAGTATCATATGCTAGGCGGTACATCAAGACGAAGGAATGAAAAGAAACCCTGCTGGGAAAAAAACAACAACAAAAAAACAATAGAAACCATCACAAAAATTCTAATGGTTTCCACTACAAGTACAATTACAAACCATCAGCTAATCATTAAAACCATTACCATTACTATTATTGGTCCTTAATGGTATCCACTAGATATAACGCCACCAATAGAAGGCAACAAATTACCAGTAGAGACCCACAGGGACCATTACAGCTTCCACTAAAATCAATACAATTCCCATTATAACCATTAAAACCATTACAAATTCTATGAGGGTTTCTGTTGTTGTTGTTTTTTTCAGCAGGGAAGGCTAGTTTATGATTTAATCTAAGCTCCGCCCTCTGTTTTTCCTACATTTTAGTAAAATTGGATATTTTTAATATAAGCGCAATTAAATAGCGCTTTTAAAAAAAATAATAAAATAAAAAAATAGTATGGACCAGATCCAACAAAAATGTTAAATGCAGTCAGTATCAGCTCGGTACATCCTTGTGTAAAAATAAACATCTCAAGAAGTGAGTAATTTATACAATATAAAATATATCTGAACGCACCATTTGCTTCGACTCACAATATGATCACAATATATGATCACGATAATAATAATAATAATAATAATAATAATAATAATAATAATACAGGAATGTTCATTTACAGGAATAACGTCCTGCACTGAATGTCCAGTTATAAACCCAATTTCGGTCTCTTTAAAACTTCTCCACAGTTTTAGCACAAACACAGAGCTGTTTTTTTCTCCAGAGTGTTTTGCCCATCAAGTACTTCAGGAAGAACCGGGCCTCCATGCCTCTTGCTTTCTTTTGTCCATTTCTTTAAACGTTTTATTTTCCTCCCCCAAATCCAGTTTGGGCCCTGTGGGTATCCGTAGGGTCGTTTGAGTCAGAGAGGGTGCTCATGGGAAAGTCCTTGGGTTCTATAGCTTCTTGATTGAGCATGACCTGCAGCACTGCTCGCTGTAGAACCTGTGGTTGCACACGCCGTGTTGGGGAACCAGGCGACACCAGGTGAAGTAATCGACACACGACTGCTCTCCTGGGAAAGACGCGAAAACACACAAAGCTTATTTTGTAAGCATTGTAACTTTAACAACCGAACACACTTATTAAAGTCTCCCACTAAACTCCCATTTTTTCCCCCCTCTGTACTTCTGTATAAAGCTGATTGGGGGCGGAGCTATGTACGTTTGTGATGTAACTACTCTAGCATTTTGATATGCAAATTATTCGAGGATGATATGACACCCAGAAATGTTTATCCTGGTGGATCCTGTATAACAAAATTGGTTAGTGCCAGTCATGACCAAAACTGTGGTAGCTGTGGTAATATTTTATTTCATTCTACTGTTAATAACAAAAATTATATTGCTCAAACCCCTAAATCCACCTCGTGGCAACCTGTGACGAATACGTGATTTTCACTAGCAATTAGCTAGCTATATTAGTAACAGAAGGCATTTCCTATTTACATATAATGCATATTCATAGATGCATGTATTTTGTAATGGTCGAAAAATAAATATTCTTTGTAGTTTAACTCCTGGCAGTCGGTCGAGAAAAACTGTGATTAGTGATTGGCTGTCAGGAATAACGGTGATGAGTGATTGTTCTCTTGGGAACAATAATGATCGGTGATTGGTATTCGGGAAGAATGGGGATTAGTGTTTGGCTGTCGGGAATAACGGTGATCAGTGATTGGTCATTGGGAACAATAGTGATCAGTGATTGGTTTCTTAACTACAATGGGGATTAGTGATTGGCTATCGGGAATATTGGTGATCAGTGAGTGGTCATCAGGAACAACAGTTATCAGTGATTGGTATTCGGGAACAATTGTGATTAGTGATTAGCTTACTTGAATAATGGTGATTAGTGATTGGTTTCTTGGGAACAATGGTGATTAGTGAATGGTTTCTTAGGAACAATGGTGATTAGTGATTGACCATCAGGAACAATGGTGATTGGTTTCTTGGAAACAATGGTCATTAGTGAGTGACCTTCTAAAAAAAATGGTGATCAGTAAGTGGCTGTCGGAAACAATGGTGATTAGTGATTGGTTTCTTAGGAACAATGGTGATTAGTAAGTGGCTGTCGGGAACAATAGTGATCAGTGATTGGTTTCTTGGAAACAATGGTCATAAGTGATTGACCATCAGAAACAATGGTGACCAGTAATTGGTATTTGGGAACAATGGTGATTAGTGATTGCTTTTTTAGTAACAATGGTGATTAGTGATTGACCGTCAGGAACAATGGTGATCAGTGATTGGTTTCTTGGGAACAGAGGTGATTAGTGATTGGCCATTGGGAACACTAGTGAGTAGTGATTGGTATTTGGGAACAATGGTGATTAGTGATTGGTTTCTTAGAAGCAATGGTGATTAGTGATTGGTTTCTTGGGACCAATGGTGATTAGTGATTGACCATCAGGAACAATGGTGATCAGTGATTGGTTTCATGGGAACAATGGTGATTAGTGATTGGCTGTTGGGAACAATGGTCATTAGTGATTGGTTTCTTGGGAACAATGGTGATTAGTGATTTGCTGTTGGGAACAAGCGTGATCCATGATTGGTTTCTTGGAATCAATACTGATTAATGATTTGCTGTCGAGAACAATAATGATCAGTGATTGGTATTCGAGAACTATGGTGATTAGTGACTGGCCGTCAAGATCAAGCATGATGAGTGATTGGTTTTTCGGAAAAACAGCGATCAGTGACCGGCCATCGGGAACAATAATACTCAGTGATTGGTATTCGGGAACAATGTTGCTCAGTGATTGGTTGTGGAAAACCAGGTGTGTGTGTACCTTTAAGAGCAGGTCCTGGCGCCAGTCCTGGTGGAGGGCAGAAGTGTGTATTACAGGCTCTGGAGCTGATGGGTCTGTGGTGTGTTAAACACCCTGATGAGGGTCGGCCTTGTCGGAGACACTGAACACTGCGCGTCTGCACACCACCTCCACACGACACTGTACACTAATACACACACACACACACACACGGACATCAACCAGATTCGTCAAACTGTTCCTTTTAATGTTGATCTTCCTAACATTTTGTTTCGTCTCCACTCAACAGCTTAACAGCTACGTGCTACCTCACTAAATTTATTTGCCTCAGCCACTAGCTACTTTTTGCTCAGTGTCCACGTCCATGTTTCCCAGTTGCCTAGCAACAGTGTTCTCACAACCTGAACGATGAATGTATCCTGTGTTAAAAGGATAAATTACTACAGTTACTGTAATTGCTGTAATTCCGACATGACGTGAACGCCCGGTAACATTTATAAAGCAGTCGGACGGAAATGTACAGTGACATAAATACAAACGTAGAACAGGATGGAGTTTTGTACCTGTTGCCACGGTGATGAGTACCAGCTGAGCGCCATGGCACCGCTCGCTCTCCCCAGGCCAGGGGGATTGATGTGGGGCTGCAGGTCAGGACACTGCGCTTTATTACAGGCCTGCTGGAGGTCGGTGTGGGGTTTCTGGAGATTTCTACACCTCCTGATGGGGAATTCTGTAAAACCTCCATTAGAGTCTCTCTCTGCACACCGCAGCTCTCGAGTCCTCACACCTCCTCCACAGGAAACGGAGCACTGAGGCGGGAAGACAGCATAGAAAGACGCTGTCACTTTTTCATCACTGATTTTAATATTTGTCATTATTTACAATGCCGTTGCACTGCGCAGGTATACGAACTGCTTGTAAAGACAGAGTACTGTGTTTCTTTACAGCTCTTTTTGTTCTAGTATGTTCCAAAACATTTTAATACAATAAATATTCCTGCAACTTTCTTCAGGTTTACATTTCTGCCAACTTTCAGCCCTTGTGTATCAGTCATTTACTACAATTTTGTGTAAATAATTGTGTGACAAAATTGAACTCTCATCGTATTCACAAAATTTTCAGTAAAGCTGATTTTCATTGTATGTCAACACCCATAAATCACTAAGTGCATTCATGGCGCAGCCGATTTACATTTAGCCACGCCCACAAACTCCATAAAAGGTAAAAAGCTCACAGAAAATGACACCTAAACGGGTACAGAGGACCTGCTAAGCATGATTTGCACTAAATATTCCAGTAATGCAGCTCAGACACTGCAGAGTGTCAGCTACCATAGACGTTTATTGATCATTCATGGAAGGAGTCTCCAGTACCAGTCAGAGGTAACTTTAATTTTTCTGTCATCTTCAGGACAGGAGTTTATGCTTTACGGATTCTCGGTAAGAGAGAGAAAAAAAGAGCTGCTATAACATAAGTAAAAAGGAAATAACTTGATTCAAGAACATTTAATTCAACTATAAACGGATAAAAAGTACAAAAAAAAAGTGTGTGTACCTCTCCCCAGGCGGTGGTGATCCACTGCAGCCGCTCGTTTTTAGGGCAGCGGCTCATCACGCAGCTCTCCTGAGCTTTGGGCTTCAGCTGGAGTTCGCACAAGCCGTCATGGAGAACCAACGCACCAGAGACGTGACTAACACTGTGGCAGAATACACTCCGTGTCCTCACACCACGTCCACATGTCTTCGAGCACTACACACACACACACACACACACACACACACACACACACACACACACAGAAAGGAAAATAGAATGGCCAAATCCCTATGTGTAATCCCTATGTAATCCCTGTGATACTATTTTTTAAAAATAAATATTTCCTATGACTATATGCCTGATATCACAAGCTTCATGGCAATTAAATAATAATAATAATAATAATAATAATAATAATAATAATAATAATAATAATTTATAATACTGACACACTTCTCTGCAAATGACGTCATGTTGTGATTCTGTCATTTTACCACTAGAGGGCAGTAGAAGATATCAATTTCCCAATCCACAGCCTTCACTATATATACTTCAGTGTTTCATAGATGTGTGTGTGTGTGTGTGTGTGTGTGTGTGTGTGTGTGTGTGTGTGTGTGTGTGTGCGCTGACCTGTGACCAGGAGCCGGTACCCCACTCCGGAGGGCAGGAGTGTGTGTTACAGGGCTGTGTGTGAGCCAGGGCAGGTGAAGGGCACATCGAGGGCGGAGCTAACTCCTCCCTTTGGTACATCACCTTCCTGAGACAGTGGACGGTGCGACTTTGATGACCTCCTCCACACGACACGCTACATGCACTCCATTTACCTATCGACCAGCTAACACACACACACACACACACACACACACGCACACACAAAGAGAGACAGGTTCGACCAATCAGAGACACAGAAATAAAATACACACTCCCGATGCATACGAGACATTTATGAATATTAATATCATACAAGCAATACAAGACAGTCATTTTTTGTCATACATTTTTTTGTTATTTTCAGAAGTTTAATAGTTTGCTCGTCACTAAACTGAGACATTCTTGGCGCTAACGAATTCATAACCTTGCACTTCTGTAGATTTAGTATTAAGACGAGACGACTCAAATGTGCTCATGCCACAGAGAAGAGTTCCTTAACGAACAAATATTCAGTCCCTCCAAGATTTCGCGATTTTGCGATCGCAGAAATTAACGCAAAATCAAGGAAACTCCGCAATATTCGAAAATAATCAAAATTTTTCAAAATTACCGCAGATTTTCCGCATATTTGGGCCGAGACACGTCATGTGACGTCATCACAACACGCATTCAGCCAAAGCCCTCTTCGAATCACGTGCGTCTCACATGACTATAGCTAAAAGGTCTCGTTTAACAACAATCGCTGTGAAGGACCACGCAAAACAATTTCGTGCAATTGCGATTTCACCAAATTCAAGTAGTTTTCCGCAATAAAGCACAAAAAACACCGCAAATTGCATCGCAAATTTTTCACATCAAAATCGCAAAATCAAGCATTTTTGATCACAAAAAAACTCTGTGGGGCCTAAGGGCCTTGTTCACGGGCCCAACAGTGACACCTTGGCAGTATTTGAGATTCTTGCAGGAAACCCCGCCCCTTCATCCCTACTACTTCACCACGGCAACAAGCTTCAACCTTTTGAATGGCGGTTGCGTCACAAGTACGTAGCTGCACAAAATGTATTTTCAAACCCATTTTCTCCCAGTATGATCATTTCACCAATTTGGGAATTACAAGTTATGACCAGTAGTCGAATGCAGCATTACACCACCCCTTCCACACAGGAAGCACGGCCATCATGGCTCTCTCAGACTCCCGGTCATGAATAGCTGTACGTAGCATTGTTATTCTGATGATAGGGTGAGCCATTTTCTGTTGTGCTATTCACCGTATAAATCTGACCAGATGTAACTTGGATCACGTTCCTGTTCAGGAAACCAATGCATAAACAAAATACCCACGTTATTAAATTGCATAATGAGTTATTTCACCCTAACTGCACTATTCGTCTTAACTGCACTAAATCGTCTTAATGTTGAGGTGAATATCCTGGACAAAGATTAACGTTCGTTTGACATCTAAAAAATAAAACATTTTCTCTTCCTTTCATCTACAGCTTTTATTATATTTGGCGTACCTCAAGGTTCAACTTTAGGCCCAATTAAATTTTCTTCTTTTTTTTTTATGGTTCCACTGGGTATACAGTAATTTGACTGAAATATCAAATTTCCTACCAAACATTGTGCAGATGAGGTATAGCTGTATCTTCCACTCAAACCTGAAAATCACCAAAATAGCAACAAAAAAACCCCCAAAACCCTTCTTTAGGTAAATGGAAAAAAGACGAGTGTTGTTATATTCAGCTCTTCATGGGGCCTCTCATTACAGACTTTTCCACCTGTGCCAAAAATCTTATGTCTTGTTGTTCTGGTGGCTCCTATTAAAGACAATCTCACCCTTATTCCATCTCCACATCGGTTTCCTGTTAAATATCAAATTGGTTTTATTGTTCGTGTTTCAACACATGGTCACATGGTCTGGCCCCACAGTACATTTCTGCTAGAACTGCTAGAACCTTTCCAATTCAGAATATGACCTCTTCTCTTCCCTGGTAAAGATTTTTTAAACATCCTGATCCACCCTATACTGGTCTAGACAGCAAAAAAAAAAAAAAAAACAATCCAGACATGTTCGTCCATCACCGCGTTTCTAATCTAAGATAACTTTAGCATTCTGGTATCTGTGAGTCTCTTGGCTATCGATGAAGGAATGCTTTGAAAGCTCCCTGAGCTCCCTGAACATGGGGAGATTAGAGCAAACCGCATCGTCCACCAGAAAGACGGGGCGAGGACTCGGGTCGAGCTCTATCAGACCAGACCGCTTCACACACGTCTTTAAGAAGGGCTTTCATTTCCTTTCAAAGGAGGAAAAGCTAAACTGCAATTTGCATCGAGGGAAAGAAACAGAAGCCGTTGCACCACGTACCTTTTTTTTTTTTTTTCCCTTTCTTTTTTTTTCCCCTGCCCTAATCTCTTCTCGCCACATAAACGACAATGTGTCTGCCTCCCAGCAAACCGCTTTGGACTTCTGCTGTAATCTTACTGTAATATTTCTGGAACCTTCCAATAACTTGCATATTTTGAGGCATGCAATTAAACTGAAAGCATGTTTGAGTTGACATTGACGGATCACGGACCGCGTGCGCATTCTTCAGTACCCATTCCTCTCTGCTGGCACGGCTACAGCATCGGCCCAAAATAATGTGCTCGGGCATGCTCGCAGAGCAATTTCCACCGGTCAGATGAAATCCAAGCTGCTGCTGGTCACCCGGTGGGAGGGTGAATTTTTAGTGCGTGCTGGGGAATGGTTTGTGGTTTGGAACCAGTTGTAAGTTTAAGAGCATTTGAATGGCTACCAAACCTCTGCAGGCCATCCGGGTTCATCTTTATACCGAAGATGTACATTCAAGAGGATCTGTAATGTCACAACGTGTAATGGACCCAAGATAAAATGGTTAGCATAACGATAGTTCAGCTTGGAAGTGATATGGACAGTGACAGTTTTTGTTGTTGGCTCTGAACTCCAAAACCATTTCTCCACTTTAATAACAAGGAACTGAAACTTTTGTTCATTTTCCATCAATTTTTAAACTGTCTAGATTGGTCACCGTGACACCAGCAAAAAAGCTGCAACTAATTATATGTTATATATAAAATACAATTCTTAAAAATGGCATTTAAGGGCATTTAAAGTAATAATTTAATTTGAAATATCCATTTAACCGTTAGTGGGAATTTTCAGTTCAATTGTATTTCTATACAGTTTTAAACAAAAACATTGTCAGAAGGCAGCTTTACTGAAAAAGCAGCTTTACAACAGTGTACAATGTGATGAATACATTTTATTTATTAATTTATTTATTGTAAATGAAATAGATTAAATTGATTTTGACATTGTAATAAACTAATAATAACTTCTAATAACAATGAGTTTTAATGCATGTGACTTACCTCAAGGCTCTATTTTAGGCCCTATTTTATTTCTGTTAGATTAGTCTTTGACGCGTTTTATATATATATATATATATATATGTATATGTATACATGTATATGTATATATGTATGTGTGTATGTATATATATATATATGTATATATATATATATATATATATATATATATATATATATATGTGTGTGTGTGTGTGTGTGTGTGTGTGTGTTGTGTGTGTGTGTGTGTGTGTGTGTGTGTGTGTGTATATATATATATATATATATATATATATATATATATATATATATATATATATATATATATATATATATATATATAAAATCTATCTCCTACTATGTATTCATTGTATTTATCGAGTATTTAGCATTCAGCTAGTTTGTATGGTCGGAAATTATCATGTTCGCAAACAATTGAGAGATTAGGAATAAAGCTGTTGTTAGTTAGTATTATTCGATTCATTCTCGACATTTAGTCCAAACGCAACTTTGACAGAAGGATATTTATCGCAAACTTCGCAAAAAATCTCCTCCCAAACTGAATGATTGTGTACCATTTGTTCACACAGTGTTTGATAACGTCGTTCTCCCCAAACTGAAATTAAACAAAGTTTCAGCTCTCGTCCAGTTGTGGCTTTTCTTTTGCTTCGTCGGTGCCCTGTTGTAACACCGCGGTGCAGCACCATGTCACGTGTGACTCACGGGGCTGCTGTGGTGGGCCGTCAGCACGTAAACGACGAAGACACACCCGTCTGACACACCCATCACATATCCCGTGCGAATTTATGATGAACATCACAGACATCCGCAGTAACCATTACAGACATATATCTTGAAAACTAATCCCGTCCAAATAGGGCTTTAGCTAATGTTTTCCTTTTTCTTTTTTTTTTCTTTTTTAATCATCAGGAACTGAAATGTAAATCAACATGTGATGTATTTTTCTTTTGGAAACATTTATTCTTTTACTTTCATCCTTTAAGTAAATTGAAGCGTTTGCACTTCTCTGTTTTCACTTCAGCAAAGAAGCTTAGACCTTCACCAGATTATTTGTTTAGATAAATAATTAGTCATTGCACTTTTACAAAGATAAAGAATTTGGCTACTTTTACCATCTGTGACTGCCAGTCACTGCTGTCATATCGACAAATATGACAGATTCACTTCCAAGCCATGCACTACCACCACCATGTTTCACAGTGCTTTGAATTGCATTCTTTTATTCTTTACACTCTCCTCCTCTCCTCATCATTCTGGTACCGGTTAATCTTTGTGTCATCATCTCCAAAAGACAGTGCCCCGGGGTTTAGTGACTTTTTAGCATAAACGTTGTAAAGAAGTGTTTCAGTTCTCATGGTTTAACAGCACTTTAAATCATAAATTCTTTGGAATTATGGGAAAGATTTTCTATTCCTTCTGGAACTGTATTCTTCACTTTCTATTTCTATCCTCTTGTAGGCTGGAAGAAAGCTAACACTGTGTGTGTGTGTGTGTGGTAAGTGGTGGTGTGTGGGACTTTGGTTTGGGATTGGCAGAGCAAACTGGGCTCGTCTAAAACTTACACTAATCCTGTTTACTTTGGAGAAAAAGAGAGGAAAGATGGAGAGGGAAGGAGTCCTTTGTGCTTAGAAAATGGGTTCTTCAAAAGGTTCACTCTATAGTTCTTAGGTTCCTGTGATAGGGCCACAGAGAACCTTTAAGGGTTCCCCGAGCGGGGCATCTGAGGAACGGGACAGAGCAGGAGACGATGGGAGCTGAGGAGGAAGAGAAACCTGAAGGAGAAGACAAGCAGTGAGGAGAGAAAGAATGATGGGGGAAGAGGAGAAGATGGATGGAAAGGAGAAGAAAGAGGAGAAAGTGAGAGGATGAAGAGAAAGAGCTGTAAATCTGAGAGGTGGAGAGACAGGAAAGGATGCAAGGAAAAGGAGAGCACACTCTACATTACGATTATCTTGGTTTAATAAAAATCAGAGCTTCAGGTGGCTTCGGTCTGGCACTGAATGCATTAAAGGAGAAAGCAAGAAGAGCTTTCTATGCCTTTAAAGGTAAATTTACCAAAGTAGACATCCCCGTCACAATTTGGTGCAAAGTTTTCGACAGTATTATTATGCCTATAGCTCTTTTTGGATGTGAAGTGTGGGGCCCGGTCTGTCAGGACGACTGCTCTAGACGGGACAAACACCCCATAGAGTCATCCAGAATTCTGTCGAAACGTTCTGAGAGTTCAGAGAAGAACACCACCTAACGCATGCAGAGCTGAATTAGGCAGATATTATTTCTAAATATTCAAAAACGAAGCCCTTAAAACCCAAGAGCTAAGCCCTAAAACCAGTCCCCTCTGTCAGCTGGTTATGAAACTCACAAACCCAACAACATCTAAATCAGTTTCAGACCAGCTCAACTAAACTAAACCAAATTAGAATAAACCAAATCATAAAAACTAGTAAAAATGCATATCTGGACCACTGCGAGAGTGAAAGTAAAAACCAAAGTAAACTAGAATGTTATCGGGCCCTGAACAGAAAATATGAGCTGGGAGAAAACCTCTTCAGCATCAGAGATAAAGAACAGAGACAGATCCTTACAAACTCCAGGCTCAGTGATCACGGCCTCGCCATAGGGAAAGGCAGACACAAACAAACATGGCTTCCAGAAGAAGAAAGAGTGAGCTGTCGCTGTAACACTGGTGAGGTTGAGACAGAGGCTCACTTCCTCCTTCACTGTGATACTTTCCGTAACACAAGAGAAAAATACTCATCTAAGCTCTTACCTCAGTTTTCCGACCTATCAGAAACAAGCCGAAAGCAGGTGCTACTGGGGGCGGAGTCACGCACCTGCTGCAGCAAAATTCCCCTCTGAGCTGCACATGCTCAGAAACCGACTACTGCTCTGATCACATCTCACTGGACAATCGTACACTCGTACTGTTTATTTACTCTATTTCTCATTTACCTCACTGTATTTTATTTCTATAAGGTGTTCTACACTGGCACCTTGCATTTTGTCACTTGATTTTTCATTTTTATTTATATTTTTATTTTTTATTTACTTATTTTTGTAATTACAAATACTATCATTATTATTATTGGGTTTTTGTTATTCTCCTTTTTTATCTATATTGATGCTTTGGCAATATTGTATGTATACAATCATGCCAATAAAGTACTTTGAATTGAAATTGAGAGGAGGAGGAAATGAGAGCACAGGAAGAGAGAGAGGGAAGTAAAGGAGAGCACAGGAAGAGAGAGAGGGAAGTAAAGGAGAGCACAGGAAGAGAGAGAGAGAGAAGTAAAGGAGAGCACAGGAAGAGAGAGAGAGGGAAGTAAAGGAGAGCACAGGAAGAGAGAGAGAGGGAAGTAAAGGAGAGTACAGGAAGAGAGAGAGGGAAGTAAAGGAGAGTACAGGAAGAGAGAGAGAGAAGTAAAGGAGAGTACAGGAAGAGAGAGAGAGGGAAGTAAATGAGAGCACAGGAAGAGAGAGAGGGAGAGCAGGAAGTAAGATGAGAAAATTGAGAGAAAGGAAAGAAGAGCAGAGAACAGCACCAGTTCAAAGGTTCTTGCACTGATTCTAGTAGCAACATCTGGACTAGCCAATAGATTGAGGGATAGACAAACATAGACAGATGGATGGACACACACACACACACACACACACACACACACACACGGACACACGGACACACGAATGAACGGGACAGACAAGCCAAAACAGACACAGACAGATTGATCGACAGAGGGACACATACAGGAAGATACACACACACACACACACACACACACACACACACACACACACACAGTTTGTAAATAAAGACGTGGTGTGTTACCTGGCCGGACACGGCTGTGTGTTACAGAGCTGAGACGCCAGCGCAGGTCTGCTGTGAGAGTCACACAGTGAGGAGTTCACCTGAACCTGTTCATCCTGCACACACACAGCCTTCACCGACACACGACCTGAAAAAAAAACACACACACACACACACACACACACACACAGACACACACACACACCCCAAATCACTTTTAGTATCAGTTAGTTTCATAGAATTTGCTTCCACACACTTTGGGAACGTTCTGAGGATTTCACCCCATTTCCAGCTGTGGGACTCTAACCTACTCAGGACATTTGTGTATGTTTCCACGAGATGGTCCCTTTAAGAGATTCTGGAATTTCAGATGGAACTTTCTGGAGCTTTAGGCCCGTCAGTAGGCCTACCAGAAGAACAGTTTTAGAAATGTTGGAGTTGTGCGCATGTTTCCACTAAAGAACCCGATTCAGGAACTTGAGCGTGTACATTTCCACCAAACTCACTAGGATGCACCTAAAGAAACATTTCAGGAACCCAGGAAGACCTGGTGTTTCTATCAGAAGCTTTCCTGGAACTCAGGGACGCTGGGGGCATTTCCACCTGATGTACCGATTCAGGAAAGTGGGAGTTTTAGACACTTCTCACCTTTCTGGAACTAAGACCATAATTCAGCAATTCTACTACGACTCTTAACTGGCCTCATCAAGAAAATGTGTAACACACACACACACACACACACACACACACACACACACACACACACACACACACACCTGAGTTAATGAGCGTGTGTGTGGTGGTGAAGTTGGACAAGAGGACGGGCTGCATTTGTCCTGCTCACAAAGGTGCTTTTGATTCATCTGGGCAAAAAAACGCTCTCTCCCACACACACACACACACACACACACACACACACACACACACACACACACACACACACACACACACACACACACACCATTCACTTTCCATTCGTACACACGCGCGGACACACAAAAACTCACCCCCCCCCCCCCCCCTTCAACAACCCCCACAAACCTCATGTACATGCACACAAGCGATCTTTCATTCTCTCTCTCTCTCTCTCTCTCTCTCTCTCACACACACTCTCACACACACTCTCACACACACTTTCTCACACACACACACACTTTCACACACACACACACTCACCTCCTGCACATGAAGCGGAGCAGTCTGATCGGATCACTCTCCACGTGTAGGTGTGTTTGTTCTCCTGTAGAGGAAGTGTGTATTCCCACAGCACTCCCGGGTTTTTACCCTGAACGAGGATCTTTGAGACAGACACACACACACACACACACACACACACACACACACACACACACACACACACACACAGAGAGAGAGAGAGATTCAGTAAAAATATTAAACACTGAACATCTGACTGTTATAATGGGTGTGACCTAATATTCAAATTAGCTGCTTGATTGACAGACATCTGTCTGAGACTCCGCCTGTTGATGCTGCTCAAGGATACAGTTACAGAGAGCAACGCTTGCTAGGTTAGCTTTTTATTCGCTAGGTTAGCTTTTTATTCTCTAGGTTAGCTTTTTATTCGCTAGGTTAGCTTTTTATTCGCTAGGTTAGCTTTTGCTCACTCGGTGATTGTTGAGGGTGGAGGTTTTACGTAGGCTTAACCCACTATTAGCCCCGCCCCCTTTATGTGTAAAGGAAATGAACTGTGCCGAAGCACAAAGTCAGTGTTTGATCAGCGTCATCAGGAATAGCTAAGCGCAGGAGAGGTGTAGCATAGCATGAACAGAACATGTATTGATTTTGTGTGAAAGTCCCGTTCTAACACCAGCTGCTCCATTTCCAAATTTCCGTGTGCCACTTTTAGAAAATCCCTCAGTGTTCCTGCACACGGAGGTCAGCTGGGTTCAGACGTGGGAAGACGCCTGAGTGAGAGTCGGCCACAGTGACGTCTTTATCGTCTGTCCCCCGTCCTGCAGATCAGGTGGGTGGTCCTCCAAAACACTGCACTGACTCGGATTTGGGACAGAACCGAGGAGGAAGTCCACTAGACCTGAGCCAGGGTCACGGCAGACTGCCCGAGGTTTTGGCTCAAATGGAGTGGAAAAGTCCAGAAAGAACAGGGGCTTTGTTCTATTCTTAATGTTTGGGGATTTTTTTTTTTTTCCCTTGTACAATCTGGCAACCTTTAGCATGAAGGGAACGCGATGACCGTGCGGTCGCAAGTAATAAATTATACAGAGCGAATCGAGGGACACTCGAAAGTGCAGCTGCAAATCACAGGTTTATATTAATGCCCTTGTTCTGATGTGTTATCTTTCCGTAGTGACGGCTCATTCGCAGGGACTCGTGCAGCGGATGTTCGACAATTGTCATCGTAAATGTTATTTATGTAACACTTATGGAAGGAGTCTCCAGTGTCAGCGCTTTGTAACAGTCAGAAGTAAAGCTTTAACTTCTTTGTAAGTTTTCTGACATCTTCAGGACGGAGGAGTTTCCGCTTCTTTGCAGTTTGCAGTGCTGCTATAACATAAGTGAGAACGGGAACTATGAATGGGTAAAATCATTTGTATAAGAGGAATAAAACACTTTGGGATGTGCTGTTATTGGAAAGTAATCAGTGTTGTTGTGGTCACGGTAACTCTTCATCATCACAGCATCCCGTCGTTGATTATTTTCCTAGAAGAGCAACACACACAGTGATTTATTCCTCATGAAAAAGTGAGACCGAGGTCCATCCTGAAGTGACTTTTGAAGTATCGGCAATTTGAAGTGAAGATAAAGTCAGAGATCTTTTCTTTTTTTTTCTTTCTTAAAATTCCCTGAGCTGGAAATAAATGCCGAAAGCTGAAACATAATTTGTTCCTTTTAGTTCAGATTAATCTTACTAAATATAATGATTCGAGCTTGAACTTGGCCTACATTTATACTATAAATAAGTGACAAATGTATACATCTGTTTAGTGTGACGAGCATGCGTACATCGGAAAGACACGCCCATCCCACGTGAACCAACCCAAATGAGTACAGATGTAATTCAGGACCGACGTACATCCAGAGATCTGTTCCTGTCCGTATAATACTTTATAATCACGTGCGTATTCATTCTGAAGAATATCCAGTGCACTCCTGAAATCCCCACAATGCACTGCAGTAGGTGGCTAGCACAGACGATGCAAAACACCCATAATGCACTTTTTAAGGATAACGTTTAAGAAATTTCCCAACTGTATTACAAAATGATTAGATATGCTACCATAGCATTCTCAAAGCTGAACAAGCTGAACCCCCTGCTGAGACCAACGAGAAGAAGAGATGAAGTCTACAAACCTCCCCGTTGACCTGGATCTTAATCTTAATCAGACGTTATAGAAGTTACATGGAGTTAAATGAAATAGATTTTATTTTCCCCAATGCCTTTTTTTACACTGTGCAAAAAGAAACTCTCAAAAACGTCTCACGTGACACGTACAGTCGTGAGAAGAACGAGGCCGTGTGTCTGCGCTGGACGAGATGCCAGTCTACCACGTTGCACTCGAGTGACCCCGATCCACTCGACCACAAGCAGCTCAAAACCAAAATGAATGTTTTGTCTGGACCGAACCGTTTCAGAACCTCAGCACCACGTCCGTGTTTATCCTCCTGTCCTTACAGATGTTTTAGTTCACCACCTACTGTGTGCAAGATTTACTTTATTCCTGTAAATGGGAATGCTTTTTAATGCTCTTAAATGAATCAAACTGTGCCCAGGTTTGGGTAACTTCGTGCTCTCCTACAAAGATAACATGTTCATTATATATTACTGTTGCTATAGAAATGATAACGCGTTAGAGCGACCTGTGATTTGCAGCTGCATTGCTGTCAGAGCTGCTGTTATTTTGTCGTTTTTCAGCTTTTTTTTTTTTGCCTTTTATGGAGTTCTGTGGGCGTGGCTAAAGGGAAATCGGCTGTGCTGTGAAAGCACTTTCAAAATATCAAAATAAATGCTCACGAGTACAAAGAAAATCAGCAAAATCTTTGTAAATCTAGTAGGATTATTATTATTATTTTTTAAATTCAGTTTGGCCATGAAAACGAGGCCCAAGTTTCACAATCGTACAAATGTTTGTATTAAAAAGAAGATCGACTCACCTCAAAGATGAGCGTTTGATTGGTCGGTCCCGGGGCGTACAGGCTCTCGGGCTGATTACTCGAGCGCCGATACAAGAACGTGGTTCCGGCGAAGTTGAATTTTCCCGGCCAGTCCACCGTCCAGTCAGAAGTCAGGAAATAAGAGCCACGTTTCTGGCCTCGAACCGCCAGATAACTGCTGGAGATCTCCATCTCCTCGACACGGATACTACGAGCTCCAGCAGGAACCGTCACCACCGGGTAGTACTCTGGAGAGAGAAGGAAAACATCACTCTTATTCTAGTGTTTGATCCGACTGGGTTTGTAAATTAAAGCTACAAGCCCCGCCCCTCACCCCAATTCCGACCAATCAGAGCTTTACTCCTGCTGAGCGATACGAGGTGTTATGACGTTACCGTTGGCTCGGTGCTGTAAGTCGTACCGGCCGCTGTAGAGTTTGCAGGTGGAATTGTCTCCTTTACACACGCCGCAGACGTCCAGAGCAGCGCCGGAGCCCAAAACCTCATCACATCCCACCGACTAGAGACGAATAGAAATACAGGGAAAAAAATATATAAAGGAAGTGATTAAAACTTAATCGGTCTTCTGCTCATCTCAAGAGGAAGAGCAGAGCAGAGGATGGTGAGAAGAAGATACAGAAAAAGAAAGTGAAGCAATGGAAGAATCTCACTGGTCAAGGAAAGGAGGAAAAAGAGCAGAGGAAAAGGAAATGAACAGAATCAGGAAGAAGAGCAGAGGAAAAGGAGATGAAGAGAAACAGGAATAAGAGCAGAGGAAGAGAAACAGAGGAAGAAGAACAGAAGGGAAGGAAACGAGGAAAAGGAACAGAAGAAGAAGAGCAGAAGAAAAGGAGATAAAGAGAAACAGGAAGAAGAGCAGAGGAAGATAAACAGAGGAAGAAAAACAGAGGGGAAGGAAATAAGGAAAAGGAACAGAGGAAGAAAAGCAGAAGTAAAGGAGAAGAGGAAGAGGGGAACAGGAAGAACAGGAGAGGAAAATAAACAGAGGAAGAATAGCAGAAGAGAAGGAAATAAACAAGAAGAAGAGCAGAGGAAAAGGAATAGAGGAAGAGAAAAACTTTGATTTCTTCTTCGCCAAAAAAACAATGATGAGAAGAGAAGAAGAACAAAGGAAAAGAAAGATGAAAAGGAATAGAGGAGCAAAGAGTAAAAACAGCAGAGGAAAGAAATGTGGAAGAAGAACGAACGGAAATAATGGGGGGTAAAAAAAAAAAAAAGAACAGAGGAATAAATAAGAAGAATAAAGGAACAGGGAAAGGTCGAAGAGAACCAGAGAGGAAATGAGGAGAACTGGATTAGGAATAAGACGAAGTTCTTCTAATATCATCTTGTCTAGGTGTACAGTAGAGTACCGGCTGCAGATCTGGTCACCGTGTTCACCTGGACGTTGTGGAAATGTTGGAATATACCAGCGTGACCTTTCTGACCCCCGTACCTCACAGATCCCGTCGATACACACGTCCGGCCTGAGGTCGGAGCACGACGTGCCGTCCTTCACCTTACTCGACATGGCGAAGAAGAAATCAAAGTCCTCTGCAATGCAGTAGAGCTTACAGAGATCTTCATCTGCAGAAGAAGAGGAGGAGAAATGAGTCACATGACCGCTTGACGTACTGCTTAAATTCTGCTTCAACTGAGTTTAAACTGCTGTTTAGAAATGACCTGAAATGACCTCCGAGTGATCCGTCACCGAATGGTTTTCAGCACAGCAGCCGAACACGACGGAAAACCAACACATCACGACGCCGAGCGTCTTCGGAAATAAAAGGAAAGGAACGGTGGATCATGCGGGCGGTGAATGAGGCACTTCAAACTGTCAGCTGAAAGGAAGCTTCGTGAGCCATCGTTCAACGTTCTCGTGAAGAAAAACGAGTACACGACAGGAAGTGAAGAGAGGATTATCGATCGCGCAGCGTCAGCACTTTCATCAGGCTTCACGGGGAAAAAAGCTTTATTTACCACGTTTAAGGAAAGATAATCGGACGTTCTGACCAAAGAAGAGCTCACACTTCAGAACCGTGAGGAATAAACCACTGTGTGTGTGTGTGTGTGTGTGTGTGTGTGTGTGTGTGTGTGTGTGTGTGTGCTGCTGTTCTGGGAAAACAGAACAGTTTCTGAAAAACTTCCATCCGGAAGTTGATTATTTTCCTGTAACAGCATGTAAACATTACAGTTTTACTCCTCTTATACTACAGCAAGTCATACTTTTTATCCATTTATAGCTACATTTAATGTTTGTGCTTTCACTTACGTTGCAGCAAATAGTAAACTAAATAGTCATTTCCTCACCAGCCTCTCTTTATTTCTCTCTCCTAAGTTAATAAAACAAAACAAAAAAACCGAGAAACCACAAAAGCGCAAACTCCTCTGTCCTGAAGATATCGTTAAACCTAAAGTTACAGCATTACCTCCGACACTGGAGACTCCTTCCATGAGCGGTACTGTACGTAAACACGTTTCCCTTCACAGAAAACCCGTCAATGAACTGTCGCTATGGAAACGATAAACGTATCCTAAATAAACTAAACTTGCACTGTTTATTAACACCTTCTGACCAATCAGAATGGAGAATTCTGTGAACTCTGGAACGTACATTCATTTCTCGGTTTCCTCTCTCTCCTGTGTGTGTGTGTGTGTGTGTGTGTGTGTGTGTGTGTGTGTGTGTGTGTGTGTGTGTGTGTGTGAGAGAGGTAAGACGCTTCCCTGAAGCTGCTTTAATAATCCGCCAGCGCGAGTGGCTACACGTCTAAACTCTAAATCACACCCATTACGCCTCGGGTGCAGTGAAGCAGCGCTACGGCTCAACTATTGGCACAACCTACAAATGTATTTTTCATCGAACAAACAGGGTCACCATGACAACGCAACACACACTGACAAAAACCTGTGCCTTGGTTTATAAACTTCACCTCACACTCTGGAGCTTCTTGTAAACTAGAGAATGGCAGATTGGATATAAACAGCGTGTTTAAAAAGCTAAAAGCTGATGGTGCGGTGAACTCTGCGCGAAACCTGCGTGGCGGTGCGGCGAACTCTGCGCGAAACCTGCGTGGCGGTGCGGCGAACTCTGCGCGAAACCTGCGTGGCGGTGCGGCGAACTCGGCGCGTACCGTCCACTTTGGTGTAGGGTTTCCATTTATAGAACCAGCCTCGGAACGGTTTGCTGTTGTACTCGGCACACTGCTGCGCTCGGAAATCCACGGCGTCTCGCTGACACGGCCCGGTGTTACACAGCTGGTACAGTCGACTCGAACCCTGGCAGAACCTCCCGCTGTGCTGCGGCCTTCAGGAACAAAACACAATACAACAAATTTATTTTTAAAAAAACAAAAGAACGATTTAGATTAGTCATTCATTAAATGTCAAATAATCAGCATACAGTGTTGATTAATTAATGACTCAGTATTGACAGTTAATCAGTTGCTGTTTTTATTACAAGGTTTGTGTGTCTAAAATAATAATAATAATAATAATAATAATAATAATAATAATAATAATATATTACTCAGTATATATGATCATCCTCAATATACACTCAATATTTGAGAATTATTTTATTAATCAAATCAACCCTAGTTTTTAATAACAATACTTGTGTCTAAAATATTAAATAAAAAAAATTAAATGTAAAAAAACTTTTAAAAAAAAATGTAAGTAACTTATTTAAATATTCAAGCAATCACAGTTATGGTTACAAATCCTGTGTACTTAAAATGTCAAACTTAAAAAACACACATTCTGCGCTTTAGGTTCAGTCTTTAATTTAATATTTAGTTTCACAAACGTCTGTAAAGTAAACAATATGTCTTTTATTTAATCGCAGTGAGGAGTCTCACAGATTTACAGCCGTTGGACTTCATCCATATCCGAGCTCTGAATGTTTTTACTGCGTGTTTAAGATCAAGTCTGAAGATCGATGATGATCCCTGAGTTTTTATGTGTTTTAATAAACACAGTACTGATACACGCGGTTTATAACCCAACGATATAAAAGCGAACACGATATTAAAAATTAAATATTAAAACTCCTCCGTCTTTTACGACTTTTCCTGAAAGATCGGTGAATAGATGAATACTTTAAATACCTCAGTGTTTGAAATATTATTTCTCTTTAAAGCTTGCGTGTGCTTTTAATGAGTAAAAAGAAAGAATAATATTCCCTCAGTGTTTTTATTTCCGTGTAAATGACTGTTCTGTTTACGCGTTTCACCATACGGTCAGCGTTAAAACCCCGTACTGACGTTTAGACAGAGATATGAAGTGTCACGTGACCTCATAACCTGTGAAACGTGTTCACGTAACAATGAAGACTGTAAACCACCTGTTTTTTTTGTTTTTTGTTTTTAATTAAAATAAAATAATAACGTACAGCTTTGATGATTATTTACACTTCATACGTTTTGCTTTGCTTGGCTCTATATTCATTAAATTAAATAAAATTCATGAAATAAATAAATAAATATATTGTTTTTTTTTACCTAGGACTGTTGCAAGAGCGTTCCCGATACATGACTCCGCCCCCGCAGCTTCTGGAACAATCCGACCAATCAGACCAACCTGACCACTGACCGTGAACCGCCTTCGGCCCGTGATCCCCGAACTTCACACACTGCCCCTTACGGCACCACTGCATTATGGGTAATAAAGCAGAACACACAGTCAGATGACACTTAACAGGATATCGGTTCAAAATTTACGCCGGTGTTTACGCTGGGAAAGTTCCCGGTGTTCAGAGCCGGGTTACGCACACACGCTCTGTCGCTTAACACATCACGAATACAATGGATCTGATTCTCGTGATCGGGAAGCGGAAAGGATTCTAGTCGTGATAATTATTAGTCATGTGATCGCTGCCGTTTTCTCAACTGCGTATACATTAGTAATAAAATAGCACTTGATGCAGCACATCTTATTTATTTATTTATTTTGCACGATGAACTAGAAGCGAGAGAAAGCGTCAACTTTAGGCAGGAATGAAAACGCAGACCTGATTGAAACAGTAACATTATTACATAAACCTTTTTTATGTATTCTGTGTTCTGATATAGAAAATTGAACTTAATGTCACAGTGAGATACAAAACCGACATCATGAGGTAATGAGGAACACACGACCGCCAGTGCAGTTATACAGAAGTAATCTATGAAGGGGTGGTGTGCTACAGCACAACGTGAAGCGGAGTGCCTTTACCAACCCGAAGCTGATTATTTTCCTATAACCACATGATCTGGTGTGTGTTATTTCACTTTTACCTCAGCGATTTGCCAACGATTACAATGTTTAATTTATTAACGAACCAATGTCCAGCAAAAAGTTAGCATTATAGTAGCATTATAGCGTCTTGTAGCATTATTTAGCTACAGTAATACAGCTAAATACAGTATGTTATAGGATCAAATGTACAAGACACACACACACACACACACACACACACACACACACTGCGAGTCGCTCGCTATCAGCTTATGCAGAAGAAACACGGTGTGTACATCCACACTGTTCTTCATTTTTTTTAAATTGGACAAGCTTGACGTGTGGATTAAATGTGGATTACGTATTTGAACATGTCATGATATTTATCCATTTACGGTTACATTAAATATTGTCAAATTTTGTGATGTGTTACACCATAACTGATCAGCAGCAAACAATGCCATTAGCCCCGCCCCCAAGTAGGTTGTTACCTCCTGTAGGTTGTTGTAGCCGTTGGCTGATGGGTACCAAAACTTTTGGTTAACTGTGCATGAGGTCAGGGGTCACCCTCTCACTCACCATATCCGGTCCACATGTCGTCCCCTCAGCAGCAGGCATGAACTTGGTCTCACACCGATGCCCCGCCCGATGGCACCATAACGACTTACAGATGTCCTACAAAGAACACGCACACACACGCGCACACACACACACACACACACACACACACTCTTACATTAACCTAGCGCTATACAGATTAAATGACAGAATTTATCTAACATAGAACACTGCATAGCTAGCGAGTGAGGGACTGTAACCATATTTAATATTCGTTATGATGTTGTAATTGAAGCTAAGAGCACGAGTCCCACCCCTACCCTCACCGTTAACCAATCAGAGCTTTACAAGGCAGCTGGAACTTTAAAACGATTCAATCCTGACTTGGTAACCCCTGGAAGCTCCGCCACCTTTCCCATCTCTTACATTAGCACATTAACACATGACATGTTTTGGCTAGTGCTCTTGTTTATTGACGTAGCTAACATTAATTAAATACATAGTTAACATCAGTTAACTCTGTTTGTTAGGGATGCCATCGAATAAATATTTTTGGCTGAAAATGGTCCAAAACCGCACTTTTTTTTTTTGGCCGGAAGAGAAAAGTTTGGGGTTTTTTTTGTACCAAAAGAGCAAGATTGAATACTCTTATAACAAAGAGGCAAATCCAAGTGATTTAAAAACGCAGATGCATTTCAAACAGTGCAGTCAAGCACACTGCAGTAAAAACTGGAGTGAGCATATTTACTGGGATTTACGGTAATCATCAGACGCTCAGGTGGGAAAAAAAGCACCCGCTCGTCTGTTTTAGTTAAAATGTAGACACTAGAAATGAATAAATTCTCATTCATTTCTCTAAATCACATCTTTTCTCCATAATAAGAAGAAAGAAAGTGTCCATGTAAACTTTCCTAGCATCTTCTTCAACCTGAAACCATCCCAAACACGCTAATCCAGTGTTGTTAGCACCACTAATTACTCCCCCGGCCGCTACGTGACGAGGACACTCAACTCTGCGGGAAAAAGAAAACAAAACTGCTGGGCGTCACCGGCCACAATCCCACTAAATTAAGATGTACAGCTGCTTTCCTGGGAAGCCGGCTTACAAAAAAACGCCACACAAAGGCCTTGAAAGAAAGAGGCTGTAGCGTAGCGGCTAATCCTGCAAAATAACCCACGCCGATCCGCTTCCCAAGACTTTACACAGCGCCTCAGTGTTAAACCACTCGACATTTACATGTGAATGTGTGAATCATGTGATGGAGGAAGCCAGCAGGTCCTCTGTTGGCCCGTTACGTGGGAGCCGTCGCTGGGATTTTGGCTCTGAGCGCGGAGCGAATTTGCGTGTTAGCCATGAGGACGATGAACGCCGCCGCTGCCGCTAGCAAGACTACAGTGAGAAGAGAAATGATTTCACCCCGCGTGTTTTTAAATAAAACTCTGCAGATCAAGCTGCTATGGCAAAAAGGACCACATACAGTACATCTTGGCCGTACATTACTGACGTTGCACTTTGTGAAACGCGGCGTTATGTTTATCAGACATTACCTTGACGAAGTCGAGTCTGCAGGTCTTGGCCTTGGAGCCGAACTGCCACTTGCACTGTGTGTCCGCGTCGTAGATCTGCCCCGGGAGCTGCTCGGGGTATTTATACTGACCAATCAGCTTCGGCTCGTCCACCAAACATGAGGCCTGAGCTGTGCTGTGAACAACACACACATACAGGTACATAACATTACCTCTCCTTGTGTTAATTCTTGTGTGTGTGTGTGTGTGTGTGTGTGTGTGTGTGTGTGTGTGTGTGTGCGTGTGTGTGTGTGTGTGTGTGTGTGGAACATCACTTTTACCCAAGGAAGCGGTTGAGGTACTGGCGACTGCAGGATGACCAGGAGAACACACCGTTATTCCCCGCCAGAGTCGGAGACATGATGTTCCCCTCCGCCTTCCTGCAGGGGTTCCCCTCTCCATCATGGATCATCCCGAAACTGAGACGGAGCGAGAGATCAGGTGAGACGGATACACACTTTTTTTTTTTTTTTTCCTTCACTCTTTTATTTTGATGCTGCTGTTGGCAAAATTTGTTTGGTTCCAGCACCAAAATGCTGCTGGTGTTTAATAATAATAATAATAATAATAATAATAATAATAATAATATATGGGTGTTTTTGTCCAAAGCTATGGACTGTAATAAAAAAATGGAAAAATTCATAGTGTTTTAATTCATTTTTTTTAATGGGTTCAAAGTTCAAGAATTAGAGATGACACGATACCACTTTATTTTTTTCTTTTAAAAACTACTAAGCCTTAAAATGTTTTTTCTGGACTGTGAAGGACTGAAGCCTTTCAGTTAAACTCCATGCCATAAAAATCACATACAGTAAATGTAAACATCATAAATATTATAAATATAAAGTATAAATTCAATACAATAAAATCAGTCCTATCAATAGAAAAAAAAAAAACAGTCATGTCTCTTCATATGGAAACTTTTCCAGTTCCAAAAATACATTTCTTTTTGATCAGGGGCGGAGTTAGTGATTTGGGGGCCCCAGGCAAAATATAGGAATGGGGCCCTCATTACAGAGTTTTAACATTGATATTTAAATTATCTTGATTTTGTACACAGTTGCATTTTAAAGTAGCATTGTAATCTTGGGAGGAATACGTGAGTGAGAATGGATCATGTGACCAACTGACCTGGGAAACCAGTCTACAATATCAATGTCAACAACAACAACAACAACAAAAGTGCATTCTTAATGAGTTATATAATGCATTTTGGTCTGGCTTTCCCATCTTCAGAATAATATGGTATTTAGTGTTATTTGTTGTCTTTAGTTACATTTAATGGAATATCTGTTATCTAGTTCTTAATTTATTTTTAAAAATTAAAAAAAAAATATATATATATATATATATATATATATATATATATATATATATATATATATATATATATATATATATATAATTTGTAGGGGCCCTTTGGCTTCTGGGGGCCCAAGGCGGTTGTCTACCTTTGCTTAGTGCGAAGTCCGCCCCTGCTTACGATTTATTCTTCACACAATCTGTCGTCTTGAATATAATCAGTGTTTAAATTAATAGGTTAATAAAGGTAAGATCCTTCATGGGTGCCATTATTTTTCTGCCTTGCTCACTCATTACTGGCTTCACCATTTTGCTGTATTAGAGAGTGGACAAAAACAAACATTTGTATTTAATCCAACTTCCACCAGCTCCCATCAGTATTTCTCTTTGTATCCACTGGCAATAGTTTTATTTTATTTATTTTTTTAAAATATAAGCCAATAGATAATTTAGCTCACAGTGAACCTGGATAAAGAATAAAACAGTTACTGAAGAGAAATGAAAACCACAAATGAATGAACTTTATTGGAAATGTGAGAGAAAAAAAAAAAAAAAAACATCTTTCTGGAATGTAATTGGACCTATAACCCGCCCCTGAGGCACTCCGTATTTTATGAAGTCGATTTCTTTCCCTTTGATTACACAATAGTAAAATAAATAATATCCATTATCAGTATACATGGGTTCTGTGTTCATCCTTGTGTTTTGCTTAACTGCATTTTTTTTTTTTCAAATGTACCTCCTCATGTTACACCTGCAAGCCCTGAACAAGTGAAATATGAAATCACGTCAGCTCAGCTTGTCAGCGCGAAGCAGTTTTAAGATGATGGACGTTCATTTCTGCCCTGAAGCTTTTTTAGACATTCCTAAAACAACTTCTTTTATCAGAGCGACGTGATTATGCCAGCAGCATGGAGTGATGGACCTCAGTAGCAGTTTACTCTGAGTTTCATGACAACCTCAGAGAAAAAAAAGCAACGAATCAGTAATCTCCTGTCAGATACTCACTTCCTTTTATCTCACTGGAAACGCATAAACACAAACAGAAGCCTGAAGCCTGCGGTGCTGCTGTAGCTTTACTCTCCAGTGTGAGGATGATGAGGTAATGATGTAAGTGTTAATATGGTCTGGCTTCATTCTGCAGCCCGTGTGTCTAATCTAAGAGATTTTATGTGGGGGTGTTTTTTTAATTAAATCTGATTCAGACTCATTTAATCGACTTGGGATTTATTGTTATTTTTCTTATTTGCCAAAATGAGAGCCTGGTGAAAGCCACGCCCCTTTACTAGGATTCTCAGGCACACACCCCCTTACTAAAACTGAAAGAGGCCACTCCCCATTTACGAGGATTCTCCAGCACAGAGGCCACACCCCCTTATCTAGAACAGTCCGGTACAGAGGTCCCACCCACTTTAGTAGAACTCAAACACAGAGGGCATGCCCCATTTATTTGGGTTCTCAAGCACAGAGGCCACACCCACTTTATTACAACTCGGGCACAGAGGCCATGCCCTGTTTTATATGACTCTCAGGCACAGAGGCCAGTCCCTTTACTAGCACTCAGGCAGAATGGTCACACCCCCCTTTATTACAACTCAGTGACAGAGGCCACACCTCCTTCACTTTGACTCAGGTGGAGAGGCCACACCCCTTCACTACAGCTCAGTAACAGAGGCCACACCTCCCACACTATGACTCAGGTGGAGTGGCCACACCACTTTACTACAGCCTAGTACCAGAGGCCCCACCTCCCTCACTATGACTCAGGTGGAGAGGCCACACCCCTTCGCTACAGCTCAGTAACAGAGGCCACACCTCCCACACTATGACTAGGGTGGAGTGGCCACACTGCTTCACTACAGCCTAGTACCAGAGGCCCCACCTCCCTCACTATGACTCAGGTGGAGAGGCCACACCCCTTCACTACAGCTCAGTAACAGAGGCCACACATCCTGCACTATGATTCAGGTGGAGAGGCCACACCCCCTTCACTACAGCTTAGGGAAAGAGGTCATGTCCTCTTTATTAGGACTGCCAGGTACCGAGACCAATCCCCCATTCACTAGGACTTAAGCAAATAGGCCACACCCCCTTTACTACAACTCAGGCACTGAGGCCATACCCCCTTTACTAGGACTTTCAGACAGAGGCCACACTCCCTTTACTAGGACTCTTAGACAGAGGCCATGTCTTCTTCACCAGAACTTTCAGGCACATAGGCCTCTTCCCATTCACTAGAACACTCAGACGTAGGCCACGCCCCTTTACTAGTACTGTACTTACTAATGTGCGTGTGTGTGCGTGTGTGTAGACGTACTTGTGCCCTGACTCATGTGCGATGGTGAAGGCGAGGCCCAGCCCAGTGTCTTCGTTTATGGTGCAGCTGCGATATTTACTGCACATCCCACTGATGGGGGCGAAGCCTACAGGGCGGAGACAGGGGCGGAGTCAGACTGATTGACTTTGTGGTATAAACGGTGTGTTAGATTGTGTTCCGAACTGTTTACCCAGCGTGTCACATGGTTCATTCTTCCAAGAGCAGATATCGAGGCCTGTGAGGAGAACAGCGTGATCGTGTCTCTTGCCGTTTTTACCCATCAGCCCCGACTGCCACTGACAGAAACTGTTCAGGGTCTGATCCGCGTGGTGAGAGATGGAGAGACCCAGCTAATCCACACACACAGAGAGAGAGAGAGAGAGAGAGAGAGAGAGAGAATGATGGAGATTAAATAGAGATTAGATGGAGATTAGTGAATAAAATAGAAAGATGAAAATGCTTCATTACCCCTTTCGTGTTTTATTTTATTCCGTTTTTGTAATGACTATAAAACGATTAAAGGATTTTATCATGAAGAGCAAAGGAATTCTGTCTCATATGGATTTATATAAGAGTTTTCCTCTGAAAGCAGGAAACAAGGCGGAGCTTATTATAATTAACCATGTGTGATGATTTTGAAAAGCTGATTTTTTTTATGCAGAAACTTTGCTGAGACATCGATACAACAGCACATTAAAAACAAAACGTTTTCAAATATTTATGTTCTGTATGGGAGAGAGGGGGGGGGGGGGTCAAAGAGACAGACAGGCAAAGAGACAGATAAACAGAGAGAGAGACAGATAGACAGACAGGCAGAGGGAGACAGGAAGACAGAGAAACACAGAGAGGCAGACAGACATCAGGCAGAGGGAGACAGCCAGACAAACAGAGAGAAGCAGATGGGCAGACAGATAGATAGACAGTGGGAGTGAGACATGAAGACAGATAGACAGTGGGAGGGAGAAAGGTACATAGACAGACAGATAGACAGACAGACAGACAGAGGGAGGGAGAAAGGTACATAGACAGACAGACAGACGGAGGGAGGGAGACAGACAGACTGTTTATAGCAAACAGAGAAAAAATAAAAATAGCAAGGCTTATCTGGAGTGCTTATTTATAATCCGCACAAATAAAAAAACATTTCTTTTTACTGCTAAACTGTGAAGCTACAAGCAGATTTACACTCTGCATTTTTTTCACCAAGCCACAGACCTCCGCAAGGTGCGATTAAAGGAAGTCTCTACGTGAAGTAAAGTGTAAATAATTATTTTTTGCTGCATCATCACAAACACAAAAACTCGAATGAACTCCATCTTACTGGCTCTTGCTCGAGCAGGAGAAGGCTGACCACCACAATGTTGATATCTGACCCGATGGTGCCGTCTTTAAACAGGCTGGAGACCTGATTGAAACACACACACACACACACACAGGCTTTACACAACATCTTCATTCCTTCATTTGTGTGTGTGTGTGTGTGTGTGTGTGTGTGTGTGTGTGTGTGAGAGAGAGATAAAGGCTGGTCTCCTCTCACCATGTTCATGATGGTGAGGATGTAGGTGGTGACGTTTTCCTGCCCGTGTTTCTCCACCATCTTCCTGTCAGCCACCACCAGAGTTTCCACATTCAGAGCTCCGACTTTATTAGACGAGATCAGTGATCGCTTTACCCGACCCGCAGCCTCAATCTCATCAGGCATTACGAAGTGATCCTCTGCAGGGGGCTTAGGAGTGTCTGTACTCCGGGAAAGACAGACAAACAGACAGAGAGAGAGAGATAAATAGATAGACACAGACAGAATGAGAGACAAACTGATTTAAGGAAAGAGACATATATATATATATATATATATATATATATATATATATATATATATATATATATATATATATATATATAGATAGATAGATAGATAGATAGATAGAGAGAGAGAAGGAGACAATACCACAAAGAGAAAAGTGACAGATAGACGGAGTGAGAAAGAGTAAGAAAGTCACAGGCAGACACACACACAGAAAGACGGAGAGAAAAATGGACAGATAGAGGCAGACAGACAGACACAGGCAGGCAGACAGATGTAGAAAGACAGACAGAAACACATACAGGAAGAAAGACTGATCTAGACAGCAATACAGATAGAAAGATGAACAGACAATGCCGAAAAGCGACAAACAGACGCAGACAAGTAGCTTGGCAGATAGACAGAAAGACAAACATAGACTGATATAGAGACACAGACAGACAGACAGATGGACAAGAGACAGGGAAAGAAGCAACAGACAGATAGACAGACAGATAAGTAGCTATATATCCTAATGTATAATATAGAGACGGAGACAGACAGAGAAAAAATAACTTGGCTGCTCAGTGGTGGATCGAGCAAACAGGAAATATTCACTTCAGGAAATATTCACTTCAGCAGCTGTTTCCTTTCATTCTTAATTCATCTACTGAATGAGAAGACAGTCCCACTGAGTAGAAGTGCTGAAGATCCTCAGATAAGTGGAAATACGTTTACACGACTTTACACTTGAAAATGACTGGGTCGACTGAAAACCATCACAGACTGGCGCTGATTATAAAGTTCCGGTTTTACTCTGAATTCTCTACTGAGGGCACAGTGACTTTAACACGCCTTTAATGTCCAGCATTTACTCCATTACCTGTGAGACTAGTGGAAGTCTGACATGGGCAGAGAGACAGGCAGACAGGTGGACAGGCAGAGACAGATAGACCAGTCGAACACTGGAATGTTATAAGGGCAGCCATAGAGTGTACAACCAGATGCAGACAGATGGGCAGACAGACGAGAGAGAAAGTCAGCAGACAGACAGACAGACAGAGAGACAGACAATCAGACAGACTGACAAACACAGACAGACGGACAGACAAACAGACAGAGTGGCAAAGTTAGAGAGAGAGAAGTGACAGGCAGACAGACAGGAAGACGGACAGAAAAACAGACAGGATGACAGAGTGGCAAAGTAAGAGAGAGAAAAGTGACTGTCTGTCTGTCTGTCTGTCTTTCTGTCCCTTTTCTCTCCCTAACTTTGCCACTCTGACAGGCAGACAGAAAGACAGACAGGACGATAGAGTGGCAAAGTTAGGGAGAGAAAAGGGACAGGCAGACAGACAGTCACTTTTCTCTCTCTTACTTTGCCACTCTATCATCCTGTCTGTCTTTCTGTCTGTCTTTCTGTCCTTCTTCCTGTCTGTCTGTCACTTTTCTCTCCCTAACTTTGCCACTCTATCGTCCTGTCTGTCTTTCTGTCTGTCTTTCTGTCCTTCTTCCTGTCTGTCTGTCACTTTTCTCTCTCTAACTTTGCCACTCTGTCTTTCTGTCTGCCTGTCAGAGTGGCAAAGTTAGAGAGAGAAAAGTGACTGACAGACAGACAGGAAGAAGGACAGAAAGTCAGACAGGACGATAGAGTGGCAAAGTAAGAGAGAGAAAAGTGACTGGCTAGCAGACAGACAGACAGACAGACAGACAGAATACTTTTTTCCCCAAGGCCCACTTTCCCTAAGTGATGTAGTGGGTAATAAAGATGATCTGGGGTGAGATCAGCTTTGATAACTTGCTCAACGTTGAAGCTCCAGTGCAAAGGTAAATACACAAACTTCAGATCAGACAATCACATTTGGCCTAACACTTATTTTCACCTAAATGTTCCTGAACCAGGAGCCTGATCTTGTATCACTTTGTATTCAACAACAGTACATTTTTTTAGCTAGTCATGGATGTTATTAGCAATTTCTTCTGCAGCTGGAGCAAAATAGGAAAAAAAAAAAAGAGAAAGTGTCCTTACATACATTGCTTGCGGCGCCCACAGAAGTGTTGTCTCTGAAACCTCCCGTGCTGGTAGTCATGGTGATGATGGTGATGATGATGATGATGGTGGCGATGCTTGTCTGATCTATGTGTTCTGTCCCCGTGCACGTGCCGTTCTGCTGAGCGTTTGTAAATGACGTGTGGATGGTGTCCAGCGGGGGCGCTGTAGTTGTGCTCCAATGCCAAATGTTTGGGTAGAGGGGTGATAAAGAACTCCTCACTCGACATCCGGATCAGACCTGACTGTAGATAGATAGATAGATAGAGAGAGAGAGAGAGAGAGAACTTTATTGATCCCTGAGGGAAGTTGTTTAGTTTCAGACCAGACCTCGCTTTAGAGCTCAGACAAAACACGAAAATGCAGATCAGACTCGAGACGTAAAGATCAAAAGAGGGAGTGTCATTCCAGACATTCCTTATTTAAATGGCTAACAAGGCAAGTCATGCGCCCGTAAAGTCAAAGAAAACACATAATGAGGCCAAATCGGTTCAATCAGTCGGGAAAAATCTGTCCAATGAGTCTGCGGTGTCAAATCGCATCACCACACGTTTCTGCTGGTTTACTGCTGATGCTCGAGAACGTCTCACACGTTTTAGCTGAAAACTTGATTCGCTAGAAACTAGGGCTGGTTGACAGCTAAAAATAATGTTTTTAAAAAATATATATCGATAACCGATTACATCACCCCGCCCCCACCCACACATGTAAGACTGTTTACAGTAGGGTTGTCATGGTAACCTGTTTCTCATTGGTTTCCCACGTTCCAAAAAGCCGCGTCCGAATATAAAACACTATTTATAAGCCCACTATTTATATTAATATGTTGGGCGCGATGATCGCTCATGACTGGGGGACGCAGAGGAGAGGTTGATTTATGAATATATAGCTCTACATTAAAGTAGCTTAAGTTAACCTGAGTTTTCTCAGATGTTACAGAAACTCTAGTCGTTGTGTAGTAAGGCAGGTCCTGCCACAATTGTTCCTGGTCTGCACAAAATTTCCCCAGTCAGGAGCATGAACTGAAAAGGTTCCTGAAATTCAGAACTGGTTCCTCAGTTTCTCAAGAAAGTTTCTCAGCTCCTGAAACAGTTCCTGTGGTAAAAAAAAAAAAAAAAAAACAGGTCTAAATTTCCTTCAAAACATCAGAAAAAAATTCTTGGTTCCTGAAAATGTTCCTGCATTCCTTGAAAGGGTTTTATGGTATAAATGCATTCCTACAAAGTTCCTGCTGTGGAAATATGGAAAACAGTGAGCTCCTGGAAAAAAAAAAGCTTCCTTGGTTCTTGAAAAGGCTTTATGATGAAAATGACTTATGAGTTATTTGAGTTCCTTGTTTTGTGGTCAAAATGTGCCTGAAAAGATCAGACTGGCAAAATACAGTTAAAATTTTGGAGTTCTTTAAAAGTGTTTGGGTTCTTGAAAAGGTTCCTGTCATAGAAACACGTCTTAAATTCCTGAAGAAAGTTTGTGAGTTCCTAAAGACATTCCTATATTGGAAACAATCCTAAAGTTTATGACAAAGTCTCTGGATCCTGAAGTTTTAAGAAAGGTTCTAGGGTTCCTTACAAGGTTCCTACAGGGCAAAAAAAAATGTGAAGCAGGACCTCTGATGTCTCTGATGTTCAGCGATCAAAAAATGTTTTAAAAGAGTTTGGAAATATGAAAATATCTGATTACAAACCAACTACAGAGACGTGACCTGCTCAGATGGTTATCAGTGGTCCAGCAGGAGACAGTTTTGGTGGAACTGTGATTTTTACCACTTAGATGTGTGTTTTACTCCAGCACGTGGGTGTAGGTGTGTGTGGATGCCATATCTGACAGCTAACTGAAGAAGGAGGTCGAGTGTAAGTTTGATAAATGAGGTGTGAGTTGAACCAAAACTTCACCTGTCATGATATCAACATCATGTCTCTCTCTCTCTCTCTCTCTCTCACACACACACACACACACACACACACACACACACACACACACACACACACACACACACACAGCTGCCAAACAGCATTTTTCACGGTACTCTGCACTGTTGCTTAAGCTACACAGAGCTACTTCTCAACGTTAACACCCTTTAAGACCACCACAATGTCCACAATCCACCATTCTTTTTCTCAGCATGATTAACGCCTTGTTACATCATAAAACCCACAAAGATAAATACTGATTTATTTCTCACACATATCTCAGGCAATTATTCTTCCTCAATAATAACAGATTTCAACAAATTCATCACACGCTTCAGCTCCGCTCAATCTGATTGGTCAGAAGGTGTTGATTCATTTTCCATAACAGCAGCTCTGACAGTAATATAAACCTGTGATTTGCAGCTGCACTCAAGCGCTCGTTCTATATTAATGCGTTATCGTTTCTATAGTAACAGCTCATTCACAGGGACTCGTACGGCGAACGCTTCACGTGAATGGATTAAAAAGGAGACATTCATTCACAGTTTATGGAAGGAACACGAAATAAATCCATCCACTCCAATCCCGTCTTAATTATGTAAGGAATAAAACACGGGGGGGCGTGCTGTTACAGGAAAATAATAAACAATAATGGATTCTGATTGGTTGGAATCAGCTTTGACAGTAGTGCAAGTTTATATTAACGCCATTGTGTTTTAATACGTTATCGTTTCTATAGTAACAGCTCATTCACAGGGACTTAAATTCATTGACATGGTGAAGTTTTCTGTTTATGTAACATGTATGGAAGGAGTCTCCAGTGTCAGCGCAGCGTAACAGTCAGAGGTAAACGCTTTGAGGTTTCTCGGTAATATGATGTAATAAGCTGTGTTTTTTTATTATTATTAACTTCAAGACGGAGAAAAAGAGAGGATGGTGAGGGAACGACTGTTTATAGCTGCTATAACATAAGTGAGAACAGGAACTAACTTTTTCGGTTAATATTAAATGTAAAAGTTCCGAATTTAAATTATGCGGAAAATTGTTATATCGCGTAAAACATTTGCGAATAAACCACCGTTTCCGACTCGTATGTTCAAGAGAACAAAATCGTCACTTCCGGGGAAACCGGTGCATCTCGCTCTCCGCCATTTTTACTTTCCTGAGCCAATTATCCAATCACATGATTTGTTGAGGCGAAGTCACGTGACTTTTTTTTTTTTTGACGTGCATCGAGGAATTTATTCTATAAACGTGTTTACATCATAGTTTATGCGCATGTCTTCTTATCGAATCAAAAAATTATCCAACTCAATTGAGTGCGTGAGTTTTTTTTATGCGCATTTTGGAGGTTTTATTCGCATCTGGTGTTTCCATCCAGCGGTGTTTTTTTTTTTTTTTGGGGGGGGGGGTTAATCCCAAAATTTGCATAAAAAATACGTGGATGGAAACATAGCAAAATTAAACATCATTCTTTAAATTTAAGACAGTTTTAATACTTATTAAAGCCTTTAAGTTAAAATAAAGGTTTCTATAAAGCGGCCGATCCTGTTAACAAAAAAAAAAAAAAAAAAAATGTATTTAAAAAATAATTTTTTAAAATTAATTTTCATTTGAGAGTAAAAAATAAAAATTAAAAGTTCAATAATCATCAAGATCACTGAATGAAGATGGTTATTTTGGTCATTAAAAAAAAAAAAAATCAATGTTACGGTTGCTATAAAATCTTTAAAAGATGGCCTGGGCACGTCGGTGTCACCAAAACAATCGCTACGTAATGAACAGCCCATGATGGTGGTTCAAGTGGGAAAGTAAACACACTCCGGTTTGTTAAAAAACACTCGCAAGCGACGACGGCAGATTGTTACGGAGTCGTGGGTCACCGGATCAAAAAGACAACAGACCCTCTTCATCCTCACCCTGCTCGCCCTCGGGGCAATTACCACGGCACAGAGCTTCTGAAGCTCCTGTCAGAATGTTCAGGGTGGGGACATGAAGAGCCACGTTTACTGCATGACTGCACAGCAAAAACCAAACGTAGTCATTTGATCCAAACCTGAAATGGTGCGCCAAAGGAGGGATGTGTGAATGTATCGGCCTGACAGGCGAAGAAGAAACTTTATTTATGTGATTTAATGCAAGTAATGTGACGTTTTAATGTGCAGTTAAAATATTTTGTAATATCGAAAAAGAGGTGTCTGAAATGTTTCCAATGCCATGTATCTACCTCAGCACATCTTACCTGTAGCCACCGTAAGCATTTAAAAATAATTAAATAAATAAACTCCGCTAGGGTGAATAATGTTAAGGAGTTAAAATTAAATATATTGGATCAAATAAGTAGCAAAAATCAAAAAATTTTAATAAAAAAAACAGTTAATATGTACTATATTAAACCTGTAACACGAGTTGTGGGTCGGCTACTGTTGACTGTTAGCTTATGCTATTTAGATGTACATAGCATAACATTATATGTAACATTATACAGCTAATATCACAGCTAACATTATAGCTAACGTCATAGTTAACATTTTCCTCACAGTACAGCTAACATTATAGCTAACGTCATAGTTAACATTTTCCTCACAATACAGCTAATATTATAGCTAACATTATAGCTAACGTCATAGTTAACATTTTCCTCACAATACAGCTAATATTATAGCTAACATTATAGCTAACATCATAGTTAACATTTTCCTCACAATACAGCTAATATTATAGCTAACATTATAGCTAACGTCATAGTTAACATTTTCCTCACAGTACAGCTAACATTATAGCTAACGTCATAGTTAACATTTTCCTCACAGTACAGCTAACATTATAGCTAATGTCATAGTTAACATTTTCCTCACAATACAGCTAATATTATAGCTAACATTATAGCTAACGTCATAGTTAACATTTTCCTCACAATACAGCTAATATTATAGCTAACATTATAGCTAACGTCATAGTTAACATTTTCCTCACAATACAGCTAATATTATAGCTAACATTATAGCTAACGTCATAGTTAACATTTTCCTCACAGTACAGCTAACATTATAGCTAACGTCATAGTTAACATTTTCCTCAAAGTACAGCTAACATTATAGCTAATGTCATAGTTAACATTTTCCTCACAGTACAGCTAACATTATAGCTAACGTCATAGTTAACATTTTCCTCAAAGTACAGCTAACATTATAGCTAATGTCATAGTTAACATTTTCCTCACAGTACAGCTAACATTATAGCTAATGTCATAGTTAACATTTTCCTCACAATACAGCTAATATTATAGCTAATGTTATAGTCCATATTATACCTCAGACTACAGCTAGCATTATAGCTAACATCATAGTTAACATTTTCCTCACAGTACAGCTAACATTATAGCTAACATCATAGTTAACATTTTCCTCACAGTACAGCTAACATTATAGCTAATGTCATAGTTAACATTTTCCTCACAGTACAGCTAACATTATAGCTAATGTCATAGTTAACATTTTCCTCACAGTACAGCTAACATTATAGCTAAAGTCATGGTTAACATTTTCCTCACAGTACAGCTAATATTATAGTTAATGTTATAGTCCATATTATACCTCAGACTACAGCTAACATTATAGCTAACATTATAGCTAACATCATAGTTAACATTTTCCTCACAGTACAGCTAACATTATAGCTAATGTCATAGTTAACATTTTCCTCACAGTACAGCTAACATTATAGCTAATGTCATAGTTAACATTTTCCTCACAGTACAGCTAACATTATAGCTAATGTCATAGTTAACATTTTCCTCACAGTACAGCTAACATTATAGCTAATGTCATAGTTAACATTTTCCTCACAATACAGCTAATATTATAGCTAATGTTATAGTCCATATTATACCTCAGACTACAGCTAGCATTATAGCTAACATCATAGTTAACATTTTCCTCACAGTACAGCTAACATTATAGCTAATGTCATAGTTAACATTTTCCTCACAGTACAGCTAACATTATAGCTAACGTCATAGTTAACATTTTCCTCACAGTACAGCTAACATTATAGCTAATGTCATAGTTAACATTTTCCTCACAGTACAGCTAACATTATAGCTAATGTCATAGTTAACATTTTCCTCACAGTACAGCTAACATTATAGCTAACATCATAGTTAACATTTTCCTCACAGTACAGCTAACATTATAGCTAATGTCATAGTTAACATTTTCCTCACAGTACAGCTAACATTATAGCTAATGTCATAGTTAACATTTTCCTCACAGTACAGCTAACATTATAGCTAAAGTCATGGTTAACATTTTCCTCACAATACAGCTAATATTATAGTTAATGTTATAGTCCATATTATACCTCAGACTACAGCTAGCATTATAGCTAACATCATAGTTAACATTTTCCTCACAGTACAGCTAACATTATAGCTAATGTCATAGTTAACATTTTCCTCACAGTACAGCTAACATTATAGCTAACATCATAGTTAACATTTTCCTCACAGTACAGCTAACATTATAGCTAATGTCATAGTTAACATTTTCCTCACAGTACAGCTAACATTATAGCTAATGTCATAGTTAACATTTTCCTCACAGTACAGCTAACATTATAGCTAAAGTCATGGTTAACATTTTCCTCACAATACAGCTAATATTATAGTTAATGTTATAGTCCATATTATACCTCAGACTACAGCTAGCATTATAGCTAACATCATAGTTAACATTTTCCTCACAGTACAGCTAACATTATAGCTAACGTCATAGTTAACATTTTCCTCACAGTACAGCTAATATTATAGCTAACATTATAGCTAACGTCATAGTTAACATTTTCCTCACAGTACAGCTAATATTATAGCTAACGTTATAGCTAACGTCATAGTTAACATTTTCCTCACAGTACAGCTAACATTATAGCTAACGTCATAGTTAACATTTTCCTCACAGTACAGCTAATATTATAGCTAACATTATAGCTAACGTCATAGTTAACATTTTCCTCACAGTACAGCTAATATTATAGCTAACATTATAGCTAACGTCATAGTTAACATTTTCCTCACAGTACAGCTAATATTATAGCTAACGTTATAGCTAACGTCATAGTTAACATTTTCCTCACAGTACAGCTAACATTATAGCTAATGTCATAGTTAACATTTTCCTCACAGTACAGCTAATATTATAGCTAACATTATAGCTAACGTCATAGTTAACATTTTCCTCACAGTACAGCTAACATTATAGCTAATGTCATAGTTAACATTTTCCTCACAGTACAGCTAATATTATAGCTAAAGTCATTATAGCTAACATTATAGGTAATGTTCAGTTTAGACTATTTTAAGCTAAATAATGTTGTAAATTTTTGAAAAAAATGTGCTTTTTAGCAAACCAAGAAACAAGTACACACACTTCTGGTGCGTGGTTCCGTGTTACGGTCGCTGTATTTTAATCCGCAGAACCAGAACATGGGTGGACGGTTTACTGGTTGGGAATAAAAGTTACATGCAAATCTACACTGTAATTTCAATTCACTAATAATAGGGAGTTTCCGTGTATTTATCATCAAAAGCCAAGACTGACCCTGTTATTTAAATTGGGAAAATTATACACTGTGTCTCCCACGGTCCGTGTGTGTGTGTGTGTGTGTGTGTGTGTGTGTGTGTGTGTGTGTGTGTGTGCAAGAGAGAGAGCAAATTCTTGTGTCCATTAAGCATCCGTCATTAACCGTTAATCGGAAATACTGTTTAATTTAGCGAACTTGCAGTAATGTATCTTATGTTTCACATTTGTTAGCATAAAATAAAATTATGGAACGCTACGTTCGATATCGAGTGCTGCAGGAGTGAGTCCTAACACCCGGAAATGAGTTAGCATTTTAGCATTCCCGGTTCCATCGTCCCGAAGTCAATGGGTTTTATGAATAGGTTTTTAGTTAAATGCCTGAAATAAGGTCTGTGGTTAACACAAGCTCAAGATATTTTCACATTTTATTCTACAACATAAAACACATCAGTGATACCCCACTCGTGATTTTTTTTAAAGCTTTTATGCGTCTTGAAAAAGGCGGTTGCTAACAAGTGGCTAAATGGGACTTCAGGGGCGTTCAGGGACATTAAACGTCATCACGCCGAACGGGAAAACTCATCTACCGCAGCCTCGTTGTGTTTATACTCGCGCTCTTGCGAACAATTCGAACTCAAGCTTGTAGATTTATCAATTTATAGTATTTTCTAATTGTAGTGTCTTTTAAATAAATAAAGATTGAAAGAGTTGACAGAAGTTTAGTGTGTGTAAAGTTGAAGTCATGCAACCGCGGTGTAGTTCGATTATAGCCTAACTTGGGCTTTTTACTTCTGCTGATTGTATTTAGGCTTGAAAATTCATAAAAGTCATAAACTTTTGTTTGTCTCGGAGATTATTTTCTGCAATAATCCAAATAGCCAATGGAAAAATCTTATTGGAATTTTGGCAAAGGAACCAGGGTGATGGCTAACTTCCGGGTCGGCCTACAAAAATACCTCGTCCCTGCAGCACTCTATGCCACTGAATTTTGCTCTTGTAGGAGGAATCCACACAAGCTAGCTGGAGAACGTATATAAGATTCGAGGTTTGATCTCAAATCTGATGTCTTTCCCACAAAATTCTTAAGGAAGTGAAATGAAAATGTTCTTCATGATTCCTGCCACCCGTTTGACCAATCAGAATCCAGAATTCTTACTTTCTGTTCGGCGAATAATGCCGAAGTCCATCATTTGTTTGTTTGTTTGTTTGTTTGTTTTCTATTTGAGACGTGTTTTCTTGTCTCTTCTAGTTTTGGCTTTCTACCTATCAAAGAAAACAAAGATTTTATGAGGGGAATCCGATCCGTTTTAGGTCGTCACGAGTTACACCGTAATTATCTACATATAAAAGCATGTCGTATATTTTTTTCAAGAATAAAAAGTTGGAAATGTTCGTAGTTATAAAAAACTGACTTCAAGCACACCTTCCCCCGAAGATCTTATTGACCTTCATCAAACATGTCATTATGTCATATCGTGTTCAAGAGAATTCATTTCTATAGAGGACATTTTAAGTACAAACTTCGTAACCAGGGATCAAAACACGTGTGCGAGTAGTACGATAATTTCGGAGTGAATTTTAGTCATTCATGTGGTTTCACACTGACGTGGCAGACGTCTGAGTCGAGTTTTCCCTTCACAGGTACACGTGTACGGCTGGTTTAGATGACAGAGTCGTCGGGGGTCGAGTCGTATTTAACACCAGGTTTTCATTTCACCAAAAAAACCCACCGACATCAGAGGACTCTCTTCCTCCCACGGCGCTCCGTACGGAAGACGCGATTAGTCCTCAGTCTGACTTTGGGAGACACTGTGGAAACCCAAACCGCTGTGTTTTATTTTTCATGTGGTCTCTCTCTGACTACACAACATTACCAGTTTTGACCATACTAGCGTTTCTTTGGCGCTAGTATTGGAAACAATTTATTGCTTAGTCTTCGACAAGGGGGGGGGGGGGATCATAATGAGCATGCTTTTATGATGTAAACTCGGCCTACGTTCAGGGCTCGCGAACGTGATATTATATTGTAAATTAGTAAGTGCTTACATGCCGTTAAAGGCATAGGAGAGAGCAGTGAGAAACCAGAGGCTGCTTATTATCAAGCTTTTAAACACATCTGGATCGCAGCAGCAGCAGCGCTGCGTCTGACCGCAGCGACGTTCAGCGTGGGAGAGGAGCATCGTGGGTCATCGGGGACTCCTTTTAACAAGCCTTTAATGCCGCTCTGAAATGGCTGGTGTTTGTAAATGAAAAGGAAATATGATGTTAGGGATGTTCCATCACTCCCACCTGGATGTACTGGGGAGATCCCTGAAATTATGGAGCTCCAGTTCCAACAGGATGGTTCGTATGGACCAGCTGGAGGATTTTAGAATAGATATTACACTTTTATTGACTTTGGTGTGATGAAAAAGACACGTGTGGAGATCTGTACTAAAGAAAAAGTGCCAGATGTACAGTACATATTCATGCACAAAACGCGACTACAATTGCGATGTTTTTGCAATGTGTGGGACATTAACGTCCGGTTTACTAACGCTGTAGCTCTTCAGACAGACTGTAGTTTACACTGTGGACATGGATTGTGGTTTATATGCTGCTGTAAAATGGTGGACCATCAGTCTGACCAATAGAAATACAATATCCTTATAATATCATAATCAATACAATGATATGGCATGCAGTATTTCAATTTATAACACAGCACTGTTGAATTCTGGATTCTGATTGGTCAGAAGGTGTTGATTTAATTTTCTATAAAAGCAGCTGCAAATCACAGGTTTATATTAATGCGCTCGTTTTAATACATTATCGTTTCTATGGTAACAGCAGTGATGTTTGTTGGTAAATGAGAGCTTTTCGCTGTACTCACGTTCGACGCACGTGAATCGAAGAGGGCTTTGGCTGAATGCGTGTTGTGATGACGTGACATGATGACGTCATCAGCAATTTTGACACATTGCAAGCCCCTCCGAATATTGCGGAGTCCGCTTGATTTTGCGTTAATTTCTGCGATCTTCGAAATCGTAAAATCCTGGAGGGACTGTTATAGGAAAATAATCAACTTCAGGGCAGTAACCGTGACTCCGCTTCATCACACCACGCTGTCGTTGATTATCGTCCTATAACCGCATGACGCGGGGTGTTTTACTCCTCACTTAATCACTGAGTGAAGTCTGATTATATCACCATTTACTACTATAGATCGGTTTAGATGTTTACGGAACGTGAGCAAAAAAAATGAGTGGCTTTAATCAATACGGAGTTCATTTAGTTCTCTTCTTCTAGTACGACAGATCTTTCAAAGGTGTCTTTACTTTTTTTCGTGAGCCGAATTTCACATTTCAAGCCAAAACGTGACATTTTTAGATGGTCGTTTCTAAAAGACGGAAATAATCTTTCAAACTGTAGACGCCCATTTTATATTCTCTTTGGGATAAAAGAGTAAAGGTGGGCCTGGAAACATCATAGATAAAAACATTTTTATTTTTTAATTATCTGAAAAATCAAGAACTCAGCCTGTGATGCTTTTCCTGCAGGGTGGGATCAGCGATGTGCGACAGAGGAAAATCCTACAGGGTTAGGAAGTCGTGAATTTCCAAATTACAAACCCTTAAATAGCCAGAGTGAAAAGGGAGAGAGCTGGAAAGCTGGTTTCACAGCCTTTAATACAGCGATTATTTGTTTCTGACCATCAGGGTGTTAGTCACCGTGTCCGTTTCAGAGCAGGAAGTCTGAAATTCATTTCTTGGATCCACCGTAAATATTCATAAAGCCAGGACTGAGTACTGTACGTAGTGCAATGCTACATCTAGAGCTCGGTTTCCCAACTAAGTGTTCATGAGAGTGTCACTGAAATGTCATAGTGGTGTTCCTCAACCTCAACTACATCACTCCAGTTTATAATATTAAAACTAGGGATGTGTTTTTAATGCCCCTCATTCAGTTATTTTTGTTTGTACCCGCCCATGATATATTCTAACAGACGTATTTGGTTCTATTTCCCAAAATATAAACAAGCTAGTAGCCCAATTTAAACCACCGTGACCCTGATCAGGCAGTTACTAACGATGAATGCTGTAAACGTGTCACACAGTGCCGCACGCTCGTGTTAATAAACGTGGTCTTTGTTTGTCCAGTGAGCTTCATATCTGATCGCTCACATGAAAGTTATGCTGCATTCAGCTAAAGGTTGTAACTCCTAATTTCCGACCTCCGACCGTGGGGGGGGGGGAACAAAGAAATCATTCAGCAACTGACGTCAAATCAAAATGGCCGCTCACAGCATGAACAGCATGAACAGTAAACACAGCAGCACACAAAAATGAGTTATACTGTATAACAGTCCCTCCAGGATTTCGTGATTTCGCGATCGCAGAAATTAACGCAAAATCAAGCGGACGCCGCAATATTCGGAGGAGCTTGCAAATTTTCAAAATTACCGCAGATTTTCTGCAGATTTGGGCCAAGATGCGTCAAGTGACATCATCACAACGCGCATTCAGCCAAAGCCCTCTTCAATCGATCGAAGAGGGCGTCGAACATGTGTACAGCTAAAAGGTCTCATTTACCAACAAACATCACTTCGAACGACAAATTTGTGAAATTTCACTTTCAAAAACTCTGCGAAGTCCTGTACGGACTGATCGGTGATAATTAGTGTGCGGGATAGGTTCTCTAATATATACAGCTAGAACCCCTGTGTAACACGTAACAGTACCCTATGTAACGGTGCTTACCTTACTGTTCCTGTTTAATAAATACGTTTTTTTTTTTTTAAAAAACACTGTATTTCACCAAGTAAAAAAGAAACATTACAAAAAATTCACACTAGCCCACTTAAAAATCTCAAGAGGCACTTCAGCTGACAAAAAAAAAAAAAAAAAGGTTTTAAACTCTACGGTGTGTGACGGCTGAAATCTCAATGACATCATCGTCATGTCCTTTATTTAACCATTTTTTCCCCCTCAGAAAACATCATCGCGCCGCAACACAGAAACGCAGGATCGCGAAACGTCTCACGGGATCACGGAAGGGTCTCGAGACGCGTGTTATGCCTCATACATCAGTTTCTCAGATGCTCATTAGTCACCGAAGCTCTGAGAGACGCAGCACAATGCCCCGTGACAGGAGGCGGTTTGGGGATCTGAAAAAAGCCTCGCCATGCTGCTCTGTTGCTCTCCAGCAGCCACTACATCACTGTCACGCCACAATCCACCGGGGAACGGCCCCCGCCGAATTAACGCTCCACGAGGGCCTGAGAGTTATGAGAGGGCTATTTGTAGCTACAAAGGAGCCTGTCAGAGACGTACTTGAGGACGGGTACAGATGTACAAACGTACAAATGGCCTCTGCTCTACCTGCGAGTCTCGGGTGACGTGTTCGGCTCGTTCTGAACAGTTTAAAAGCACTCCGGGATACATTTCAGGATGCACGATGGGTTTGCGGAGGTGTGTGCTACGTTCAATCACATCTGTGCGTCAATATATTCACCAGTTGCCAAAATTCGAAAATGCAACACGATGTAAACACGCGATCAAGTGACAAGTCGCTTGTAGTTTGTTTCCTGTTGACGTCTGTCAACTGTTCGGTTACGAATGTCACTTCTGGATAAGCTTTTTTTTTTGTTGTTGTTTAAAATGTATTTAAGTTCGATTTACATGTTATGTGCTTGGGTTCATGCTAGCTTGGGTTTCAGATTAGATTAGCAAAGCAAGCTAAGTGTACTAGAGGCACCAAGGATCTCTGCTACTGCCTTCCAAGGTTTATTTTTTTTCTTCAACATCTTCTCTATACACGTTTAACTGGAGAACTGAAGAAATATCGCATCGCACGTGCCGTAGGATTGGTCCGAGGAATCATTCGAGGCAAAAATGGTGGGAATCAAGAAGTTGTGTGCACACGTAACGTAGGAAATAAACAGTTGCCTGTCTGAATGCCACTGAATTGAGACGAATTCCAAAAGGTATAATAATTCCTAAAGCACATCACCAAAAGAACACCATACCCACGGCGAAGCATGGTGGTGGCAGCGTCATGCTTTAGGGCTGCTTTTCTTCAGCCAGAACTGGGGCTTTTATCAGGGTGGAGGGAAAAAACAATTCACTTCCTGGACATATTTTCAACAAATATATACAGTATGTGTTTCAATGTAGTTAGCAAGCTGGTTATTTGTGGAACTATAGCTTACTAGCAACCATCAGCTGGCTAGCTTAGACAAGTTTCTCTTTAGATACAGAAGAAATTCAGAGGCACTGATGTTCTAGAGACAAGCGTTCTAGAGACATTTTTTATGTGACATTTGCAGAAATGGTATAAGTTTATCAAGTAGAGGAACCTTTGTAGGAATTCAGGAAAACAGGAATCTGCATTACTGATAATAATAAACCAAATCTAGAGAGCCTGCTAGGTTAGTTAGTTAGCCAGCCAATGCTAGATAGGACCAGTAAGAGCACTGCTATGGTTAGAGTCTATCGAGTATAGGCGCACTTCCGGACTACAGGAATCAGGGCCGATCTTAGTCCCTGGATGTGGAGCTTCATGCACTGAACATATAGAATTGGCAAGAAGTCAAGAATATCAACGTTTCCCTCAGACGTGTTGTGAGATTAACAAGAAAAGACTCTGTTTGACTAAAACCACACTGTAATTACACTTGGCATCGACCGCTAACTGAACTTTTACGAGTTCTGCCATGTTGAGAAACATTAACCCCGCGTCTCGGCTCATAAACTCAGTCAGAGCCGTCAGAACATCACGAGAGCGAGCCGTTCGTGAGCAATCTTCTCGTCGACGCGGTCAGCATATGTTGTTATCCTGGAAGCTCTTAAAGCTGAAATAGCCCAGATGTCCGTCTGTGTCGATTAGCTACTTCTCTCTCTCTCTCTCTCACATACACACACACACACACACACACACACACACACACACACACACACACACTGACAGACACAGTGGGAGGCAGCATCACATAACTGGCCTTAAGTGGAATCCCACACGTTAACACGTCGGCCCGAAGCAGCCGATCCCACACTGGATAAACACAGCTGAAGTGCTGCAGAGACAACACACACAAACACACACACACTTCTGTCCACACCTCATACATTCTCACACACACACATGCAGCGAGGAGGTGAGAGGCGGGTCAGGGGACGTCCGTAAAAAGAATATATATATATATATATATATATATATATATATATATATATATATATATATATATATATATATATATATATATACACACTCCAAAATATCTACAGCTTTACCCAAATACACTGTGAATGTAAACATACTGTAAATAGATGCATTACTGTTAGGAGTAACACACTCCGTGTCATGCAGTTAGGGGAAAATAATCAAGGATAAGTATTTTATTCCTCTTATACCACAGCGATTAGAATTTTTACATGAAATTTTTACATTTTAAACTACATGTATTTTTTTTATCACTTTATTGTTACATTTATCTCTATGGCTACACATCCCTGTTAAAATGGCAGGTTTTTGTGATGTAAAAAAAAAAAAGAAAAGAAAAGAAACTAAGATAAATCATAGAGTCAGAACTTTTTCCAATTACAACGTATACAAATTAACCGAAAAACAATCGGAAACATTTTAGGGAAAAATAGGAAAAAAATTTAAAAAAGTTACAATAGCCTGGTTGCCTAAGTCTGCACACCCTTTTATAATTGGGGGTGTGGCTTTGTTCAGAATGAACTAATCACAATTCAATCTCATGTTCAAAAGTATTTATCATACAGCTGTCATCAATGAAATTATTCTGATTAACCCCAAATAAAGATCAGCTGTCTCTGTAGGACTTTCTTCACATCTTCTTGGTTTCATCTGACTGCTGAAGCCATGCTGAAGCTTACGGAGCCTGCACAGGGTCTTATTTGTCAAAAGGTATCTCAGGAGAGGGGTATAAAGGAATTTCCAAAATATTAGATGTACCGTGGAACACCGTGAAGGCCATCATCAACAAGTGGAGAAAATGGAGCACTACAGTGACATCACCAAGAACAGGACGTCCCTCCAAAATGTACAAAAGGACAAGATAAAAACTTACCAGGGAGGCTGCCGAGAGACCTACGGCAACATCAAAGGAGCTGCAGGAATATTACCCGAAACCATGTGGCAAAATGTGTTATGGTCTGATGAGACCAATTACAAAAGGTATTATAATTCCAGAAGGTTTGTTTGGTGCAAGAAATAGCACATCACCAAAAGAACACCATCCCCACGGTGAAGCATGGTGGTGGCAGCATCATGCTTTAGGGCTCCTTTTCTTCAGCCAGAACTGGGGCTTGTACCAGACAATTTTAGTGCAAAACCTTCAGGTGTTTGCTAGTAAGCTGAAGATGAAAAGGAATTTCACCCTTCAGCGAGACAATGACCCGAAGCATACATCCGAATCAACAAAGGAACGGCTTAACTAAAAGAAGATCAATGTTTTTGAATGACCCAGCCAGAGCCCAGACCTGAAAATCTGTGGGGTGACCTGAAGCGAGCTGTTCACAGGAGATGCCCTCACAATTAGATGGATCTAGAATGCTTTTGCAAGAAAGAGTGGGAAAATATTGCCAAGTCAAGATGTGCCATGGTGACAGACTCTTAGCCAAAAAGACTGAGTGGTGTAATAAAATCAAAAGGTTCTTCAACAAAGTATTAGTTTAGGGGTGTGCACACTTATGCAACCAGGTTATTGTACATTTTTCTTCTTTTTTTTTCTTAAAAAAAGATTCTGATCATTTTTCACTTTATTTTTAAACTTTGAAAGTTGACATCAAAGGTGAGAAAAGATCTGGACACTTTCTTGAAGTTGACAAGACAAAAGAATGCGGCTTGTCACGTTGCCGTAACATAGTTAGCGTAAACGCCTCGTAAACTGACATTCCTGAGGATGTCAGAAAGCTACAGCACTGACACTGGAGACTCCTTCCATAAACGTTACGTAGATATAAACGTCTTCTTGGAGAAAGCAATTAACGACCGCTTGCTCGTGTGAACGTAGGTTTAGTCAGGCACTTTGCACAAAGCTAAACTGGAGGTTATAAGCTTCTTTTACTTGTTAGCTACGAGGAAAAGTGTACGTTTTATCTCTTAAGGATCGATTAAGGGCATTGATAGAGAGAGAGAGAGAGAGAGAGAGAGAGAGAGAGAGAGAGAGAGAGAGAGAGAGAGAGAGAGAGTTAAACAGGGGCACGGAGAGCGTCCATAATGTTTGTCGGTGGACTGAGAGAGAGTCTCTGGATGGTTTTCTTTTCTCAGCCTGTCAAAACTCGCCCGGTCATGCAGGATTGGCCGATTCGAGCAGGGAGGCGGGACTGAACCTGTCACCTGGTGAACCGAAGCATGAAAGTTCAAAGCAGAGTTTCTCTGAAACAGAGGATGAAGCTGCACTTTAAAAAAAAAAAAAAAAAAAAAAAAAAAAAAAAAAAAAAAGTTTGACCTTCCGACCCCAGGGCAGGAAAGAGCAAAACACACACTTGACACACTGTTGCAACACAGAGGAGGACTGTTTCTGTTTATTTGGTGTTTTTTTTTGTTGTTTTTTTTCTGCGGGGTGAAAGAGGAACGAAAATCCACCTTTCAATCCAGGTTTCATCCTGCTGTCAGAGTTAAGAGCCAAAACAAGCGGCGTGCTCTGCTGAGACGTAATTAAAAACTCGTCTTTAAATAAGGAAGGATTTACAAAGCAAATCCTCCTGCTCCTGATCTGCAGGCTCCTGCAAGCCTGCTCTCCATTTCAACAACAAAATCCACCTCCATCTGCCGTCCTGCGTCTCCGTGTCAGGACATTTCAGCTTCTGCTGCTCTTCGGATTACCATCACTCCCGATAAACTCACAGTTTAATAACTCTCGAGAGTCACATCATGGAAATATGGCTTGATCTTACTCTCTGATTCACAAAATAATACGATACCCTGCATTAAAGCCGGACAATAAGGCGACGCAATATCGATATTGTGATTACAATAACATCACGATACGTTGTTCTATGTTTATATTAACGTGCCCGTTCTAACACGTTCTCGTTTCCGTAGTAACGAGCGGCTCGTCCACTTGGACTAGCGCGGCGGACGCTTCACATAAACGCATTTTAAAAACGTGCAAACGTTGATACGATGATGTTTTCTGTAAGGACAGATATGTTCATGGAAGGAGTCTCCAGTGTCAGTGCTTTGTAACTTTAAGTTTTCCGACATCTTCATTCCAGAGGAACGCGTAACATGATGACTGTTTATAGCTGCTATAACGTAAGTAAGAGAAGGAGCTGACTTGTTTCACGGACTACGTTGAATGTAACCCGACATGGATAAATAAAAAAAGTATGGCATGTCATTCTTTAATAAATAAAAAATATATAATTGTGGTATAAGAGGAATGAAACACTTCAGGACGTGCCTTTATAGTAAAATAATCAGCTTCAGTGTGGAGAGAGTAACTCTTCATCACACCACCCCACTGTTGATTATTTTACTATAACAGCACACAGTGTTTATTCGTTACTTCTACATTTTTTTTTTTCTGTTAACAGAAGGATAAAAATGCAGATTAGTGCTGCTCAATAAAACTAAAACTCGTTGAGCAGCGTTCAGGGTGTAGAGTGTGAACACAGCCGAGTTCCGACACCTTTACGTTAACATTCCTCAACACAAAGGCTCTCGTCCTCTTACACTCGTTTTCTTGTCTTCATCACCGCTCACAGCCCGCGGGAGGGAATAACGCCTTGTTTGTACCTAATCCACAACCTCTCGTCAAGAGGAGACGACACGGCACGGAGGAGTTAAACTCCAGAAAGTAAAAGAGGGAAGAGGATGAGAGAAATGGGGTGACGAAAACACACAGAGCTCCTCCTCCACTAATATCGGCGCCCTTGGTAACTGTGAGTAAAGAAGGCCGTGAAAATTTGTCTTTATTGTTTAACCTTTTGATCTTTTGTTCGAATAATTCACAGAAAATTCTCTGCTCTCATGGATATCAAACAATTGCAAACACAACACAGGTTTATCCTAAAAAAATATCTTTGTTAAATATAGGTGTGCAACAATTATTGGCCCCCTTTTAGTCAATACTTTGTGCTGCCTCCCTTTGCCAAGATAACAGCTCTGAGTCTTCTCCTATAATGCCTGATGAGGTTGGAGAATACATGGCAAGGGATCTGAGACCGTTCCTCCATACAGAATCTCTCCAGATCCTTCAAATTTCGAGGTCCACGCTGGTGGACTCTCCTCTTCAGTTCACCCCACAGGTTTTCTATGGGGTTCAAGTCAGGGGACTGGGATGGCCAGGGCAGGACCTTGATTTTGTGGTCAGTAAACCATTTGAAGCTTTCTGGCAGAGGCAGTCAGGTTTTCATTTAATATCTGTTTATATTTGATGGAGACCATGATGCCATGTATCCTAACAAAATGTCCAGGTCCTCTGGCAGAAAAACAGCCCCAAAACATTAAAGAGCCACCACCATATTTAACCGTGGGCATGAGGTACTTTTCCATATGGCTACCTCTCTTGTGTGCACCAAAACCACCTCTGGTGTTTATTGCCAAAAAGCTCTATTTTTTCATCTGACCATAGAACCCGATCCCATTTGAAGGTCCAGTAGTGTCTGGCAAACTGAAGATGCTTGAGTTTGTTTTTGGATGAGAGTAGAGGCTTTTTTCTTGAAACCCTTCCAAACAACTTGTGGTGATGTAGGTGACTTCAGATTGTAGTTTAGGATGCTTTCTGACCCCAAGATGCAACTAACTTCTGCAATTCTCCAGCTGTGATCCTTTCACAGTGCATTGACACGATATAGACACACGTCCAATTCCAGGTTGATTCATAACATTTCCAGTTGACTGGAACTTCTTAATTATTGCCTTGATGGTGGAAATGGGCATTTTCAATGCTTGTGCTATTTTCTTATAGTCACTTCCCATTTTGTGAAGCTCAACAACCTTTTGCCGCACATCACAGCTATATTCCTTGGACTTACCCATTGTTATGAATGACTAAGGGAATTTGGCCTGTGTGTTACCTCATATTTATACCCCTGTGAAACAGAAAGTCATGGTTGAACAATTTCCTGTTCCTAGTCACCCAGGTGTACTAAAAATAAATGTAAAATATCAATGGGAATATACTTTCTCATATGAATTCATAGTGGTGCCAATAATTGTTGCACACCTATATTTAACAAAGATATTTTTTTAGGATAAACCTGTGTTGTGTTTGCAATTGTTTGCTATCCATGAGAGCAGAATATTTTTGTGGATTTTTTGAGAAAAATATCATATCACAATACTTATAGATAGACATTTTGACGAGACACGACGAGTATCACGATATATAACTTAGCTAACAAACTTTCTGCAAAACAGTAGAAAAATAAACGTTAAACTGAGTTGAAGATACTTTTCTTTAATGCCTACAAAGACAAAGAAGATTAAGTGAAAAATAAATCACGTCAAATCAACGTAAAAGCATCCATTCAGTACCTTTTCATTTGTAATTATGAAAAGCGTAAAAAATACATCATCATACCAACGATATCTCAGAAAAGTGTATCGCGTAATCATTTATCACAATATCAATATTATATCGATATATCGTCCAGCCCTACTACAGACAAAAAGAAGGTAGTGAAGGAAAGAGACATGGACACACAGAGTGAGAGAGAGAGAGAGAGAGAGAGAGAGAGAGAGAGAGAGAGAGATAGATGGGTAGAAGAGCAGTAGACAAGGAGAAACAGAAAGAGAGTGAGAGAGACTGATAAGAGAGAGGCAGACAGAATGATGAGGAGAGACAGAGAAAGATGAGTAAATACAATCTATGAGTGAGACAGAGAGATGGGTGAGAGAGAGAGAGAGAGAGAGAGAGGGAGGGGGAGACAGTGGTGGTCATCTCTGTTCTCCCTGTTTCAGTGTGATTATCAGCAGGGTGATGTTAATCTGTCTCTCTGTGTTCAACATCGTCGTTAGCGCTCACATCTGCACAATACACCAACGACACTTCTTTAATCCTGCACCACGACGTGTGTGTGTGAGTGTGTGTGTGTGAGTGTGAGAGCGAAACAACAAGTGGATGTGAATAGAGTTAGATGAGTCTTTGATCTGCACCATCCTTCACACACACACACACACACACACACTTCACTGTCCGAGTGTCCTTTCACATCAGTGTCCTAAGTGCATGAAGAAAAGAAAAAGCCTATGGAACCTGTCTGTCTCTCTGTCTGTCTCTTCCTGTCTGTCTTTCTCTCTCCCTGCCTGTCTGTGTCTCTGTCTCTGCCTCTGTGTGTCTTGTTATTTCTGTCTCTCTCTATATAAATATCTCTGCCATACACACTGCTGTACACACATAGTATGCACACACGCGCACACACACACACACACACACACACACACACACAGTATAAATACACATGCAGTATAAATATATATATATACACACTGTATAAATAAACACACAGTAAAATATACACGCTGCCATTGACACACAATATAAACACACACACACAGTAATACACACTGCCACTGACACATAATATAAACACAAACATTAATACATGCTGCCACTGACACACAATATAAACACAAACAGTAATACATGCTGCCACTGACACACAATATAAACACAAACAGTAATACATGCTGCCACTGACACACAATATAAACACACACACACACACACACAGTAATACACGCTGCCATTAACACACAATATAAACACACACACACAGTAATACATGCTGCCACCGACACACAATATAAAAGCACACACAGTAATACAGGCTGCCACTGACACACAATATGAACACACAGTAATACACGCTGCCATTGAGACACAATATAAACACACAGTAATACATGCTGCCACTGACACACAATATAAACACACACACACAGTAATACACGCTGCCACTGACACACAATATAAACACACACACACACAGTAACACACGCTGCCACCGACACACAATATAAACACACACACACACACAGTAATACATGCTGCCACCGACACACAATATAAAAGCACACACAGTAATACATGCTGCCACTGACACACAATATGAACACACAGTAATACACACTGCCATTGAGACACAATATAAACACACAGCAATACATGTTGCCATTGACACACAATACAAACACACACACAGTAATACACACTGGCACTGACACACAATATATATACACACACAGTAATACACACTGCCACTGACACACAATATAAACACACAGTAATATACACTGCCACTGACACACAATACAAACACACACACAGTAATACATGCTGCCACTGACACAATATATATACACACACAGTAATATACACTGCCACTGACACACAATATAAACACACACACACACAGTAATACACACTGCCACTGACACACAATATAAAAGCACGCACACAGTAATACACACTGCCACTGACACACAATATAAACACACAGTAATACATGCTGCCACTGACACACAATATAAACACACACACACAGTAATACATGCTGCCATTAACACAGTATAAACACACACAAACACACACACACCACACACAGTATAAATACACTACCATACCACACACAGCATAAACACACATTTTAATATATACTGTTATAGACACACAGTATGAACATGTACATAGTACTACACACTTTCATAGACAAACAGTATAAATACACACTGCCACACACACACACACACGCAGTATTATACACATTCATAGACACGCTGCCATACACACACAGTGTGCACACACACAGCAATATAGACATGGACACACAGTAAAAAAACGCACTGCCATACACACACAGTATAAATACACACACATAGTAATACATGCTGCCATAGACACACACACACACACACACACACACACACACACACACACAGTATAAAAATGTACACAGCAATAGACACACAGTATAAATGAACGCACAGTAATACACACTGCCACACACAGAAAAGGTAATACACAGTGTAAGTACACACTGCCATACACACAGCATAAATACACAGTAATATACACTGCCATACACACACACTATAAACACACATAATAATGTCCACTGCCATAGACACACAGTATAAGTACACGCTGCCATCACAGTATAAATACACAACCACAGTAATACACACTGTCATGCACACACACAGTATAAATACACACTGCCATATACACACAATGTACTGTATAAGTACACACTGCCAAACACACACCACAGTAATACAGGCTGTCACACACACACACACACACACACACACACACACACACACACACACACACACACAGTAAGAAGCAGTAGTGTGTAATGAGTATAATCTGACGAGGTGTAGTGACTCACCAGTCCCGTGCAGGTGGAAACAGCTGCAGTAGAACCTGTGTGGTTCCTCACGCTGCCCTGATAGAGACAGTTCCGTACATCGGGGTCGATGTGTGTGACCCTGACTCCGCCCTCGCTCAGCGTCTGTACCGTAAACTCCTCGGCGATCACGCCAGCGGGCCGCAGCTCTAAGTGTAACTCCTTCCCAAAAGCAGAGAGATGGTAGTGCACATGACCTCCACCTTCTTCTAGCGACCTTCGGCTCCGGTGCCTCGACCTCGACAAGTTGTGAGTGACGTAACTTCCCTGAGAGTCGACCTCCACCGGGCTGATGAACATGTAATCTGGGAGGAGGAAGAGGAAGAGGAAGAGGAGGAGGAGGAGGAGAAGGAAACATATCAACATTTATGATCTCAAATCCCAGAAACGTAAGAGGACCAAAGATGGAACCTTGAGGAACACCTTCGGGTGTTTTGTTCCTCTTATACCACAGCAATTTGCCAATTACGAGTTTTTATTTATTAAAATCATTAAATCATACTTTTTAACCTTTTATAACAAGTTAGTCACTTACATTATAGCAGCTATAAACAGTCTTTCCCTCACCAGCCTCTCTTTCTTCTCTGTCTTGAAGTTAACAAGACAAAAAATTAACGCAGCTTGGCGTTTTTTTGTTACCGAGAACCCGCAAAGAAGCGTAAACTCCTCTGTCCTGAAGATGTCATAAAACTTCAAGTTACAGCTTTACCTCTGACTGTTACAAAGCGCTGACACTGGAGACTCCTTCCATAAATGTTACATAAACAGAAAACTTCACCACGTCAATGAATTTAAGTCCCTGTGAATGAGCTGTTACTATAGAAACGATAACGCATTAAAACACAACGGCGTTAATATAAACCTGCACTACTGTCAGAGTTGCTGTTATAGAGAATTAATCAACATCTTCCAACCAATCAGAATCCATTATTGTTTATTATTTTCCTGTAACAGCACGCCCCCCCGTGTTTTATTCCTTACATAATTAAGACGGGATTGGAGTGGATGGATTTATTTCGTGTTTACGTGATTTTTCTGTTCTAACACCCACCGAATGAGCTCGTCAGGTCACGACCAGGTTTAGATCAACCACAGATGAACAAACTAGAGACACACTCGCATACAGCACACTTTTATTTCCCACACACAATTTCCATTCGGCACCCAGCACGTCATCCCGTCTCAAGCACCGCCGAAGCCACGTGGACGTGTCGAGGTGTAAAAGCATTACACCTTCAACTTTTACAGACTCTACAAGACTCTACAAGAAAATTACAGGGCGAGCAAATGCTGAGCAGGTCTGATCTCCAGGAGGGGGGAGGATCCCGGCTCTCCCAACGCATGTCACATAGTTCTGCTGAGGAGACGAATGAATGAAGCGCAGGAACGCAACACGGGTTCCTCAAAGCTATGAATGCAGTAAAATAACGTGCAACGTGCAGATAATGAGGAAATAAAAACAAAAAGATGAAACACTGACCGTGATTGAGGCCGCTGGTGGATGAAGCTGAGACTGATGACATGGACAAGCATAGCTGCAGAGTCTGTGAACACACACATGTTCGTCTTACTGTCCTTGTGAGGATCTACTGACATAATTGTTCATGCAGATAATTACAGCTTTGCTAAATCTAACCTTAACCTCAGGACCTGAAAAGAAATATTTTCTGTTTTTATTTTTTAAATATATATATATATATATATATAGTTTTCAGGGACCAGCCAGATCTGGCCCCCACTACGATATAAAAACATGCCGAGAGAGAGAGAGAGAGAGAGAGAGAGATGCACTTCGCTCTTAGAAAGAAGTTAAATCTGCCAACTTAAACAGTTCTTCGGTTTCAGGAACCCCTTTAAAAGGTTCCGTGTAAAACTTCTGGAACCATTAACCACCTAAAGAACCTCCGCTGGACCTTAATTTCTAAGAGCATCAAAGTTTGCATGAGTTGTTTAAGTCCAAAGACGCATCACATGCACCGAATCTGAATCTGAATCTGAATCGTGATGCAAAGAAAGAACTTGCGCGTGCCACCTGCCTTCAGAACGCTCCCGAGCCACAGCACGCGCGCAGGTGAGGAAACCTCGCAGGTGAAGATGAGGAAGAGGAGGAGATGATGAAGGCAGTCCATGCTCGCTTCTCTCTCTCTCTCTCTCTCTCTCTCTCTCTCAGTTTCTCTTTCTCTATCTGTTCGCTCTGAAAAACGGAGAGAAGAATCGGCGCCGGTCCGCGCGCATTGCTGCGAGTTGTGTCGTGCACAAGACAGGTAGAAGAGCTCCCTCTCCCACTCTCTCTCTCTCGCTCGCTCTCTATTCCCACAGCGCGCGCTCTCCACCGGCGTTGGGGGGTGGGGGGGTTGTGCGGTGCAGCCCCAGTCGGTTGTGGGCCGGGCTCGCGCTGATTCCCCCACCCCGGTACAATGCGATAGAGCAGATGCACGAGGACAGGGGGTTGAGCCAATCAGAGCAGAGGATTAGGGAAGATATTTAGCATGCATCGGTTGTTCCTACATTCTATAGATAATGCATTAATTGCACACACACACACACACACACACAGAGATCACGTACTCCATGCATACTTTAGACCAATAAGTTCTTATTCTTTTCATTCTAGTTTAAGAATTACAACAATATCCGACGACAGGGTGAGTGCAAAGTCACTAAATATGAGGGTGAGTCAATTTCTAATTTATGTCGCACTTGTGATGTTTTCATTTGACTCACCCTTGTACAATAAACTATAAACTATACAATAAACAATACAGTAAAAAAAAACACCACCACTGATCACTCCAAAATCAAACTTTATTGCACAGCAGTACTGATCATGTAAAGTCTCTTAATAACACCGAGCAGCAGTGTGAACGTGTGAAGTCACTTGTGCAAGTGGATTATTAAAACGATATCTCTCAGGTGTAAAGGGACTGAGTGCAGTGGGTCGAGTGTGAAGCACAGCAGAGCTGTGGATATATAATGCGAACAACAACCTGAACGTTATTCACTTATACGATTTTCCAAATGCTGAATATTCTGAAATACTCATTTTCTTTTTTAAAAAAAATTCATTTGTTTGAGTTTTGTTGTTGTTGTTGTTGTTGTTTTTGTTTGTTTGTTTTTTTCATTTTAAATAGAATATTGTTTATATTTTTTTCTGGCCCTGAAATTAGCTCCACCCCCAGCTGGGACAGAACTTCTTAGCCCCACCCCTTTTTCTTAAACGGCAATTCATTAGGCATCCATGGTCACAGCCGAGGCAGCGTGGTCAGTCGATTGATGATCAGTTATTGATTTCATTGCAGTTAATCGTCGAGTGTTTGTATTAGTTGAAGGAATGTGGAATTGCATTAGTAAAATAAATAAATAAAACTACTGTAGAGTTTTGGACTCGACTGAGCATGCTGAAGTGGTTCTACATAAAGTTTGAATAACATCCGTTTCCTCCACTTGTTTTATAAATTGTGGAGCAGGATTTAGGGATTTTTTTACACGTGGCATGTTATAGTTATTAAAGTCCCCATGAAGTGCCTTGAAACACACAGCATTATTCGATGCGTTGACGTAATTTCCACTGAAACAGGAAGTCAGGGCGGGATATATCGTGTGGCTCCTCCTCCTTTTTAAATAGCCAATAGCGTTTAGCTTACCTCACAGCCCGGGCTAAGTCGTACTTGACAGTTAATACCATGGATTTTTTATAATGTTGGGGGCGGGACACTTCAGATTCTAAAGAGCGTTTGATTGGACAGAAAATTTGTTGAGTAGCCGAAGCGCGGAATGATGTCATCAAAATTGTTGATCCGTATGGGCGGTAGAGAGAGAGACATTTTGTACATTTTGAATGCGTATATCTTCTAAATGCGAATTCTGTCATTGTTTTGGAGCAAACTATCTTATAGATAAACTTGAGGCGGACATATTCATACTGAAAGCCACAAAATGTCAATTTTTATTTCATGGGGACATTAAATGCACTGTAAACCTTAGCCATGACTGCTTTTAACATATATGTAGATGAGTTTCTTCCCCTTATGCTGATCATACCTCGGACAACTCCTGAAGTGATGCACGAGGAGGGACGAGTGATAAAAACTGATCCTTTAGAGCCTGTAATTTTAGTGGCTGTTAATAAATTTACTAGAGGAACATCTGGGGCAGTTACATGCAGGAGTACCGTAGTCGATGAGCATGTCTCTGATGTTCTTGTCCCGTCTGTAGGAGATGATTGGAGGTTCTTTAAAAAGGGAAGCATGTTCTCCAGATCTTCCTGCAGGATTTTTAAGTACAGTTTCCATCACTGTGTCATTAGTGGGATGATCATTGAGCACCGAAGCGAATTCTGTGTTCAGGTCGGTGCGTCCGTTCAAAAGTGGTGATGCATACGTATTTGGACACTATTGTTTCTGTTCACACTAATATACTGGTGCTTATATCTAAATTTACACACATAATGTCTTTGACTTTTGTACTGACCTTTTTGTTTAAATGATTATCAGAAAAGGCCTAAATCCTAAATCAGTGCAAACAACGACGCCATCTTTAGATAGAAATGTATGGAGTGTATTTCCCATACCTAAAGGGGTGTGTGTGTGTGTGTGTGTGTGTGTGTGTGTGTGTGTGTGTGTGTACTGAGCTCATGAATCATAACAGGGGGACATAAGTGTGTGTATTAGATGCTGGGCATTTATTTAGCCGTGTCAGTGAAAACCCAAACAGTCTGAGCGTCTGTGAAAATGCAGCTCAAATCTGACATCAGATTACGAAATCAGCTGTGTGATCTGTGACACTAACACTAACCTTACAGCTGCCTGTGTGTGTGTGTGTGTGTGTGTGTGTGTGTGGGTGTGTGTGTTTGTTTGTCTGGGAAGAAATTTACAGAGAAATATGTGAAACAATGAATAAATGAACAAACGTTCCCTACAACGCAGGACACAGTCCATGCACGGGAACTGAGCAGTAAATAAAATAAGCGTCTGAGACAGCGGAGTTATTTTTCTGTTCCTCTGTAGGGATAGAGTCGGTGTATGTTGTCGTTGAGTGGGTTGTCATGGCGGAGAAGTCAGATAAGGAAGGAAGGAAGGAAGACATAAATAACTGTAAAATCTGATAAAAAAACCCATCCAGAGTGAAGATAATCACTTTTTAAATCTGGGATTCAATCCTCCTCTTGTATCATCCCTGGCCCAGAAAAAAAAGCTTCTTTTCTTTTCATTAAAATGAAAAGAAAAAGATAAAAATTGAAATGTCTGGACAACATAAATAAAAAAAATCATGATTGCGGATATAAAGTAAATACAGTATGTGCTCTGAAAAGTGAGAAATTAATAACTTCTAATTAAAAATGAGTAACTATTTACATTTTTAACTCCTTTAATCAACACCGAAGCTGTGTCTGTTTACACGCGAAACGCTTCCATGTTGTGTTTGTGAATGGAAATGCTTTCCAGTGCTTTCGCTCGCCCACGGTGTGAATGTGTGAATATGAATAAAACCTTTCATTTCTGATTAAACTGCTCCCACAGGCGTGTTCTGTCCCTCCACGTCTCCGTCTGTTTTACACACAAGAGCTGCAGCTCTCTCAGAGGTCATTCGGGTGTACGATCTGAAAACACTCATTCAAATACTTATAATACTATACGAGAGTGATGTCAAATTCTGGATTCCGATTGGTCAGGAGGCGTTAACGAGCTCACGCTAACACGTCTCTATAGTAACGGCTCACCCGCAAGCTCACTCACACGACAGACGCTCTACGTAGACTGATTTTTAAAAAAACACGTTTAATGGAAGGAGTCTCCAGTGTCAGCGCGTTGTAACGGTCAGAGGTAAAGATGTCGCTTTAAGGACGGTGGATTTTACACTCGCGGTTTCTCGGCAACCAAACAACAACAAGAAGTGTCGGGGTTTTGTTTTGTTTTTTTGTCATTAACATCAAGAGAGAGAAAGAGAAAGAGAGAGGCTGGTGAGAGAACGACTGCTGTGATGTAAGTGAGAACAGGAACCACCTTGTTTCGCAGACATTAATTGTAACTGTAAATGGTTAAAAAGTACGACGTGTCGTTCTTTAATTAATAACAGTTGTGATCGTTGGCAGGTGGCTCACTTAAGATATGAGACACGGCGTGGAATAAAACCTTATTGAGCTTTATTTAACGCTGCAAAGATTTCAGAAATTCAAAATTTTTCAGAATGTATAAACCAGTCGAGTTCTCCAGAGGCACGTAAACACCTATCACGAGGGATTTTAGGATCCGAATATTCCTTTGTGGAACTGCCAATAAACATAACCGATAATTTAAAAAAATGTTTAATAAAGAAAGAGAGCTAAACAAACTTTATATAAAACGTTTCTCAACTTTATAGTCAAGATCCAAATGATGTTAATATCACAGCATTAACTGTCATTGCTTCTTCATTCTAGATCACGGATGTTAATGTAATTTCAGTTGTCTTGCATCTGTTTTTTATTCATACGTATACAATAAACTTTCAGCAATCCTCAGTTATGTCTCTGTTCTGTTTGTTTTAGTTTAATATTCATATTTAAACATTTAGACATGAATAATACAGCACACTAGCACACGACTCATAGAAACGGACGATCCGATCTCGTTCCTGTCTTGTTTCTGAAAAGCAGACGAACTCGACGAGCCCGAGTTTTATTTTTAAGCCCGGCGGGTTTTGCGGACAGAGGATTCAGCGAGTGCTTCAATCGAGCATCACGACTCATCATCCTTCATCCAGTGTCAGGTCTGGATTTTCCCCTCTAAATGCAGCCTGGCCGCTCTCGCCCCCTTTATTTTCCTGCTAAGTGTGGAAATGTGAAATTGCAGGCCTGGGGAAGAGGCCGTAATTTGTTCGGAAGCCTCCGTCTCTCTCCAAAGTGACCGCGGTGACCAGAGGGAGCCTGAGGACACGTCCAAATATAATAAACACCACAGAGATACGCCGCACGCAGGAATTCTGGAATTCTGCACTTTGACAAATTAGAAAGTGGGAACGTGACCTCAGGCTCAGAGTCTCTGTAATTTAACACGTTGATAAGAAAGTAGGAAACAGTGCACATCCATGAAGATCCACAAAATAATAACAACGACAAAATATAAAACATATGAGGCTGATCAGCTGAGGCGTGTTCGGTGTCTGAAGTTTGCTTCTTTAGTTTTACACTGGAGTTACGAAGCTAATGCGGCGTAATGTAGTAACGTGTGTGTTCAAACACACCCAAATCTTTATACACGTTCATCAGACGTCACATTTAAGCAAAGAAATCGTTTTCTGTATTTACACATTTAAGTTTAAAGTATAACTTTTTTTTTTTTTTTTTTACAGACTGTATTGAACTCCCAGCTTTGTGTTACAATGGGTTATGCGTTCAAACTACAGGAGGCGGGGCTTAATGAGACAGGGTATAAGGGGCGGGGTCTAGAGGACAGGCTGAAAACCTGGATGAGTTTTGAATCAGATATTTACAGAAAAGTATACTCATTTATGTACTTGAATAAACTAATGAATAAACAGAAAAAACTAATAGTAATAATAATAAAAATAAATAAGGTTCGCTATCCATTAAATCACAAAAAATAATAAAGATTAAAAACTTTATTCATTTAGCACATTATACATAAAATGACCCCATAAGAAAAAATATAAATAAACAAATGTAAGCTATATATATATATATATATATATATATATATATATATATATATATATATATATATATATATATATATATATATATATACTGTATATACATGATTACATGATCATAAGTAAATAGGAAAAATAAAAATGAACAGGTATTATAATAAAATGCAAGACTAAATAAAATATATTGTAGCTGAATTTTAAAAATGATTATTACGCACCTGCTGTATATTGAAAGGATGCATTAAATGGAACAATTTTAATTAAAAATTAAATAGATTAAATGATGCTGTAAAGAGTTATGAAATACTTCTGTGTAGGAAGCTGGTCTAGAAGTTTCTGATCTTCTTGATTCCTCTAAACACATTTACAGAATTAATACGTTCTTGAAGATGGTGGATTGAGGAATCAATAAGGCATCCGTTAGAGTATTAAATCCACCCAGTGTGTTTGTCTGGTGCTTTTTGATGACATCATCATCATCATCATCATCGTTGTCATTGTTCAGCAGAACAGGAGCTGTTCCCCAGAGAGCACCTACAGCTTGCCTGGTTTAGATAAGAGGCTGCTGGAGGAGAAGTTGAGCCCCGGTGGTCTCGACTTGATCTCGTCCCTCTTCACCTCATACATCACACTATGGCTATCTTCCCACCCACTTCACCATTCCTCGGGATTTATAGTAGGGTTGCGTGTAAATCCAACCTTGTGGCCACCCATAGACCACACGGTCCTGCTAATCTACACCCTGCTAATCTACACCCTGCTAATCTACACCCTGCTAATCTACACCCTGCTGAGAGCTGAAGACTGTTTGATCATGAGGCGATACACTGCTAAAGCGTAAACACTTACAGTCACTTCTAGGGAAAAAAATAGATGAATATAATTTAAATATAAAAAAAATATATAGTTAAGTCGATTTCCATGGAAGGCCATCTCGTTGAATTCTGGATTCTGATTGGACAGAAAGAGTTGATTAATTTCCTATAACAGCAGCTCTGACAGTTGTACAGATTTTTCCATAAGATGTTTTGTTTTTTTTTAACATTTATGGAAGGAGTCTCCAGTGTCAGTGCTTGTCAGAGGTAAAGCTGTAACTTTAAGTTTTACAACATCTTCAGGACAGAGAATTTACACTGTGCAGGTTCTCGCTGATAAAAAAAAATACAGACAAGCTGGGGTTTTTAATTTAATTAAAAAGATTTTAACTTCCAGAGAGAGAAAAAAGAGATTCTGGTGAGGGAACGATTCTTTATAACTGCTATAACATAAATGAGTCCAGGAACTAACTTGTTTTATGAACATTAAATGTAACTATAAACGGACGAAATGCGTCCTTTGATAACTAAAAAAATTGTTATTCTTGAAATTGCTGTGGTATGAGTGGAATAAAGCACTACAGGATGTGATGGTGTGGTCGGATCACCTTTGAGGTGGTAAAAGTGTCTCTGCTTCATCACACAGAGGGTTTTATTCCTCACTGAGATCACTGGCCCTGATTAAATACTGCACCGTCAGGGTCTTTACATGACGGTTTGGAGTGTTCGTCTGCGCTGTGTTTCTCTCTGACACTGACAGTCTGAACTCAGCGCTCTTGCTCTCAGGATGTTCTCCAGAGCACGTTGCAAAATAATGCATGTCTATAAACATCATTTACAGGGCAGACGACACAGCCAAACATCCTGTGTGTGTGTGTGTGTGTGTGTGTGTGAAATCGGTTTTGTGCATCGCTGCAAGTCAAAAGAACATGAAGACCATTTTAATTTCAACCTGATTATTGATTAAATTTAAAAAACAAAAACAAAAACATAAACAGCGAATATCATGTCACGGCCGATGTCACATGCTGTTTTCTAAATTGTTGTCATAACGTTTAATGTCAACTTTTGCTAAGTGTGCTCTAGTTAGCTCATGTCATGGCAGTAGAGATGTTAAGGATGATCCTAGATTAAGTTAGCTAAATTAGTTTAGGCTTATCGGGTTAAATTAATCTTACTATATTATCTCAGGTTAGATCAAGGGTTCGTAATCTTTATCTTTTTTCTTTTTTTTTTTTCACCCTTCAAACCTAAATTATTTGCCCCGGAGATGTTAAGCAGGCTGACGTTAAGTGAATCTTTTGCTTGTTGCTCGCCGTGTCAGGTTTCATGGCCAGGTTTTCATGTTTCGCTTCCAAACGTCTTTTTCAAACATATCGCACACTCGGGACAGCGTGTGTGTGTCGAGTGTAAGGCGTTGGCCTCGTCACTGTGCACGCACATACAGTAAATCCAAGTTTTTAAGTATCCCTCGCTGTACCGATCGAATTTTCCCGCTTTTGGAGCTTTTGCACGGATATCTCTCGTCCTGTGATTTTCTTTTTACCGACAACGTCGTTCATTTTAAGCGATTTTAAAGAGTTATAAAGTGGGAAAGTTTGACATTTAACTCTCACATGCTAAGAAGTACCGTCTCGTGACATGAGCCCTGAGTAATTCAGACAACTTCTATCACGCTTTACTTATGAGGTTATAGTAAAATGCTATAGTCTTAACGGAATAAATAACCGAGCTGGTTCTCGGTCTTGCCAGGTTACCTTGAAAGAACGAACGAAGGACAGGAGGAACATAGAACGCATTTTTGCGAGAATCGAGACGTCCAGCGATCTTCCCGTTGCGCCGTGGACCGTCCCGGCACATTTCTACTTCTGGGACAGGACCATCGAACGGACAATAAATTCAACACTGCAACATTCAGAAAATGACAAACATAACATTATTTACATTATCATTATTATTTACATTTATTTGACATCGATATTTTTTTGATTGTATTTTATATCTTATTTAATGTTGCAAATGCTTTGCCAATATAAAGATTCTTTGTCCTATGCCAATAAAACATAAATTTGAATTTGAATCTCGATCTAAATCATAGATCAAAATCATTCTTTTTAGATGCATATTTAGTTTATTGTTATAAACAAAACGGTAAAATTCACAGTTATGGGTCGCAATGACTTCTGGGACTTCAAGGGGGTTTGGTGCACTCGAGTCTGCATCCGATGCTTCCTCGATGTCAGGAACACATCCAGGTGACTTCATGCGTCCTCGGTACTTGCGTTCTTGAGTGTTGGAATTGAACTTCAGTGGTGGATGATGATGTAAAATGAGAACACAACGATGCAAGACCACATAAGAACGCATGTTGAGAAATGGTTTTTTTACTCGTAAAGATTTATACAGGTGCATCTCAAAAAATTTGATTATTGTGGAAAAGTTCATTTTTTTCCGTAATTTAATTCAAAAAGTGGAACTTTCATATATTCTACAGTCATTACACATAAAGTGAAATATTTTAAGCCTTTTTTTTGTTTTAATCTTGATGATTACGGCTCACGGCTCATGGAAATCAAAAATCCGGTATCTCAAAATATTAGAATGAACAATTTATAATACAGAAATGTCGACCTTCTGAGAAGTATGTTCATTTATGCACTCGGAGCTCCTTTTGCACGAATTACCGCATCAGTGGGGCGTGGCATGGAGGCGATCAGCCTGTGGCACTGCTGAGGTGTTATGGAAGCCCAGGTTGCTTTGATAGCGGCCGTCGGCTCGTCTGTATCGTCGGGTCTGGTGTCTCTCATCTTCCTCTCGACAAAATTCAGGTCAGGTGAGTCGGCTGGCCGATCAAGCACAGTAACACCACGGTCAGCAAACCAGTTACTAGTAGTTTCGGCTCTGTGGGAGGTGCCAAGTCTTGCTGGAAAAGGAAATCAGCATCTCCATAAAGCTCGTCAGCAGATGGAAGCATGAAGTGCTCTAAAATCTCCTGGTAGACTCGAGAAAACACAGTGGACCGACACCAGCAGATGACATGGCACCCCAGATCATCACTGACTGTGGAAACTTCACACTGGACTTCAAGCTACTTGTCTGATTCTGTGCCTCTCCACTCTTCCTCCAGACTCTGGGACCTTGATTTCCAAATTAAATTAAAACATTTACTTTCATCTGAAAAGAGGACTTTGGGCCACTGAGCCACGGTGTTTTGAGTAAAAAGGTGTTTTGAGTTAATTAGCTGATTAGAGTCTTCTCAGGTCCACATCGCTGGATTATAAATTCTTTATTCTAATATTTAATCCAGTATCTCATTTCCATGAGCCGTAAGCCGTAATCATCAGGATTAAAACAACAACAAAAAAGGATTGGAGTATTTTACTTTATGTGTAATGAATCTAGAATATATAAAAGTTCCACTTTTTGAATTAAATTACGGGAAAAACTTTTCCACGATATTCAAATTTTTTGAGATACACCTGTATATAATCAAAAATTTACCTCAATGTATCATTGACATTTTCATCACTGTTTCATGAACCCAAGGTCTGGAAACCCTGCACTAGATTATTTTAAGCATGCTACGTTAGTTTAGACTTAATACATGAGGTAGATTTAGGCTAGCTAGGTTAATTTATGCTTGTTTGATTACTTTAGGCTCACTGGATTAGTTCAGGCTCACAAGGCTCGCTTTCACTCACTAGATTAGGTTGGATTTGTTACATTAATTTAGACTCGCTAGTTTGAATGACTAAATCAGGTTTGACTCACTAGATTAGTGTACGATTATTTTAGGTTCACTATATTAGTTTAGACTTAGACTTAGTTTAGGCTGTTGGATGCTGTAAGCTCACTAGGCTAACTCTCTCGAAGTTATTTCAGGCTCGCTATGTTCGTTTCAGGCTCGCTACGTTAGCTTTCTAGCATAAACACACACTTTTTGAGTTTGGATATCAGCTGGAGATAGGTAAGGCTGGATCTTACATAATACTTTACTTTACATAAGATTAGCTCCGCCCACATCACATGTGGTTAAAAGGGGGTTAAATTGTGGTAAATGTCGTAAGTTTGGACTTTGTACAGCAGGTTGTGTGCGCGCGCAGCATTAACGTCATTAGCGTTGGGAAATGTTTAACATGACGTCCTGTCCAGCTTCCTGGGTGCTTAGTTTTTATCCGTTTATTTCTTCCCTCTGTCCTGTTTGTTGTTGGACCGGACCATTTTCTTTTTCTCGCAGCACATCCTGACGATTAATCACCACAGCGAGGGATCACAATGAGCCCTTTTACAGGAGTTTATATAGAGCACAGATATAAATATTTAACTTTCAATATTTAACCACAGACAGGAGAGAGAGAGAGAGAGAGAGAGAGAGACGCCGTGGCAGAGAACACAGGGAAAAAAGACACGATTTACTCAATAGAAACTGTTCACTCTTCACGTTCACTGGTGGTTTTTCTTTTCTTTGCTCATCTTGTTGTCAAAATAAAGGGGAAATTGGCAGCAGCTCAGAGCTCCACTTACCTCACACACAATACCAGTTTATTCTGTAGGGTTTTTTTTCTCTCCTTTTGCTCACTGAGTACCTTTTTGAGTTGGGAATAAAAGAGCATTACCTCATTCTGGCCCTGGAGGACTGAACACAGCCACTTAACCGGCGCCCATACCACTGGTTCAGCTCACAGGGTCTCTGTGATTTTAAACAATCTGAAAATACTGAATGAAATATTAACCCTTTATGTTTTTATTTAATATTTACACCTTCTGTCCTACTTCCTCAGGATGTCCTTTAGAGAGTAAAACACAATAAACTAACAATATTGATACAAACAGAGCGCTAAAGATTCACTGTAACGTCAGAAACTGTTCTTTCTCTGTCTTCAGTCTAACTTTTTTCTGTCTCCTTCTTTTTTCTCTCTCTGTTTTTCTTCTTGTCTCACTCTCTCTAGCTCTCTGTCTGTCCCTTTCTCTCTATCTCTGTCTCTCTCAGTTTATTTCTGTCTCTCTCTCTCTCCCCCTCTCCCTTTGTTCTTCTGTCTTTCTCTAACTCCTGTCCCTCACTCTCTCTCATTCTTCTCTCTCTCTCACTCTCTCTCTCTCTCTGTTAATCTTCTGCCACATCAGCAAATCGAGACTGGATGCACTGTGTGTGTGTGTGTGTGTGTGTGCGTGTGTGTGTGAGTGTGTGTGTGTGTGTGTGAGTGTGTGAGTGATGGGTCAGCAGACCCTCCAGACCATGATCTCCTGCTACATTTGCAAAGCCGTAAATTTCCTCCCATCCATCCAGCACACACTCGTCCCATCTTTTCATCATGACACTAATGTGAGTGCTGACTTCCGAAACATGAACATGGACGGAGACTTAGGAGGACAAAGGGAGTAAAGTGGAGGAAAATAAATGGAAAAGGAAGTAAATCAGGCGCGGAGTTCAGTCTCAGTGGAAGATGGAAGAACCTAGAGAAGACAGATCGGCTGTTTAATGAGGCTTCAGTTATCAGAGCCAAACACACACACACACACACGCACACACACACACACACACACACACACACATACTGCTTCAGTCTTTACATGTTCATGTCTGTTCATGTTGGAAAGGCAGATGCAGATTTAAATAAAAAATATGTCAGATTTTGAATCATATCAAAACGACTCTGAATCATATAATCAAAACGACTCTGAATCATATAATCAAAACTGATCTGAATCATATAATCAAAACTGATCTGAATCATATAATCAAAACGGCTCTGAATCATATAATCAAAACAGCTCTGAATCATATAATCAAAACGGCTCTGAATCATATAATCAAAACGGCTCTGAATCATATAATCAAAACGGCTCTGAATCATATCATATCAAAACGGCTCCGAATCATATCATATAATATGAAAACGGCTCTGAATCATATCATCAAAAGGCCTCTAAATCATATCATATCAAAGTTGATATAATTCATTTAATAATATAAAAACAGTTCAAATCATGTCATATTAAAACAGCCCTGAATCGTATAATACCAAAGTGGCTCTGATTTATATTAAAACGACTCTGAATCATATCTTCAAAACGGTTCTGAATGATATCACAGCAGTTCATGAGCAGTTCTGAATCTGAATGTGATTTTGTCTCACTAATTACTCACATTTAGTTGGTAAATAACAAGAAATATCTAAAAATAAAAAAAAACTACTGATGATAATATTATCAACATTATGAATGTCACATATTTAATCTATTATACATCTTTATGTAGTTATTCATATTTGAATTATCTGTTGCACCAAAATATTAAAATAAACAATTAACATAAAGATGAATAAATCCTCATCATGGTTAATATTTTATTTTCTATTAAACCTTTCTAGCATTATAACTACATTTAACCGAGACTTTTCCCTCAATAAACACCACACTAATCCGTGCTAACGTTATGCAGTTTGAAAGCTAATCCATAGTTTTCCTGATTTTGCACACATCTGGGTGAGCTGGGAAACACGCATTGTAGCCAATAGGATGCGTCTAATTTGATCACGTGATTCAGAGGGCGCTAATTGGCTGAGTCACTTTGCTTAATTGAAGCGCTTCCTTTGTAAACAGTGCAGTGGCCAAAAGTATCAGAATTCATTTGGATTATAAACGTGAAAAAACATAAAAGTGTTGCCTGAGAAAGAAAGCGAAGAAAGAGGGAAGAAGCTTTCAGGATTTTTTTAAAATTTATTTATTTATTTGTTTATTTATTTATTTATTTAAAAATATATAGCTCGCCTGCCTCCTCTACAGCGAACCCTAGCTGCTACCTGGTAAAATAGCATAAATAGTTTAGCAAATGCTAATGGTTTAGTACTTTTTATGCAACTAATAATTAGTTAATGAACAACTGCAGTGTATAATATATGTCTTTGTCTTGTTATAGCGGATTTCAACGGCAGTATTTGCTGAAAGGAAAGAGGACTAGACGGGAAATTGGGTGAGTCACGTGACTGGCTTTGTTGTTATTTGGCCGCTGTGCCAGTGTTTACATACAGAGCTTTGAACAAGAATGGTGCAGTGTGTGTAAATGTCATCATTTGTGTGTGTGTGTGTGTGTGTGTGTGTGTGTCATTGCTTGTTTTCCACTTTGCTGTGACACTTTGGTGTTAAGCAGGTGTTTTAGAAAGTGTTAATGTTGTGGGAGAAATCACACTAGTTTGTAGTAATTAGTGTTGTTTTCTTGGTATTGGAAAATAAGGCTGTTGGCACAGAAGGACTTTCTTGCTTCAAAAATAAACAGTGGCTGAATAACAATAAACTACATCCACATCTATGTACACACTCACTCTCTCTCTCTCTCTCTCTCTCTCTCTCTCTCTCTCTCTCTCTCTCTCTCTCTCTCTTTCTGTGCAGCGTCAGTGAGTCTGCTTTAGAGAATTAGCCGAGAGCACAGTCTCATTCAGTGACTGCATTTTAACTCCTTAATACCATTGAAGTCTTTCTTCCTCTTCTGTTGAGAGCTTTGTCATGTTAACGTGTGTGTGTGTGTGTGTGTGTGTGTGTGTGTGTGTCTTTGGGAGTTGTACAACCTGATGAAACACACTGAGGAATCACGGCGGTAGCTTTGATGAACATTACGAGCTCAGTAGGGAATATCAGTCGGGGATTAGTACTATGAGGTTGAGTTTAAGTCTCGTAAGAGGATAAGTGACGCTTTGTGTTTGTGTTCGACGGAACGTCACTCAGATTTCCCGCTCTGTGTGACTAATGAGCAAGAGACCGAGTCTGAGTGTGTTACACAATACATCATACTTTACAACGTATCTATCTATCTATCTATCTATCCATGCATCCTTCCTTCCATTCATTTAACCCTCTATCCATCCTTTCATCTATCTAGCTGTCCATCCATTCATCTGTACATGCTTTCCATTTATGGATCCATCACTACATACTATATATTCTTCCATCCATCCATCCTTCCTTCCAGTCCCTCTAGCCTTCCATCCACCTAGCCAAACATCCATCCATACATACAGTATGTGCATTCTTCAGTTTATCCATCCATCCATCCATCCACCAATCTGTTCTTGTATCCAACCATATACCCATACATACATGAATTACTCTCTTAATCCATCCATCCCTCCAATATTCCATCCATCCCATGTATACTTCCATCCATCCATTGGTCCAACCATCCATTCAATCATCCTTCCCTCCATCTTTCCATCCATCCATCCATCCATCTGACCATCCATGCATCCAACCATCCATTCAATCATCCATCCTTTCATCCCTCCATCTATCTACCGATCCACTTAGATTTTCAACTTTAGCACATTTCCCATCCATCCATCCAGCCGTCTATTCATCGTTCTGTCTATATATCTGTCTGTCTGTCTGTCTATATCTGTCTATCAGCACTGAGTTTGCAGACACACAGTGAATTCTCTGTATGTGGTATGTGGAGCTCCAGTAAGTATACTTCAGTATAAGTACTTCAGTATAAACACTAAAGTTTGCTTCACAGATATGAGGCATTAATGCGAACCCATGCGCCTGGCTCCGCCCTGCACCCCGCCGTATCTGTCCTGTCATAAACCGTGTGTGTGTGTGTGTGTGTGTGTGTGTGTGTGTGTGTGTGTGTGTGTGTGTGTGTGTGTGTGTGTGTGTTTACACAGCGCTGTGATAACTTCAGTGTGCGTGCAGATCATTAAAGTGCAATCAAATCGTCGTTTATGTTCGACATGCAAACGAGGCGAAGATCAGAGCACAAGCCACAAATCATTCATCAGTGGAACAACCTTCTTTAAATAAAAACCTACTTTCATTATCGCAGATAATTCAGATTGTCGAACGGTGTGTGTGTGTGTGTGTGTGTGTGTGTGTGTGTGTGTGTGTGTGTGTGTGTGTGTGTGTGTGTGTGTGTGTGTGGAGATATTTATACGAGTCCTCTTTAAAGTTCATGAAAACATCAGAGGAAGCAGCATCTTAATCCGAGACTGAATTTTTTTATGGGTAAAATTATGAATGAATTGAAAGTTAGGCTGTAAATGTGTTCAGTTTCTCCATCAAGCCATGGTCATGTTTTCTTTACAGCAAAACACCTGGAATGATCAAAATCTGAATTACAGCTGTGATAAAATTGCCTGTATACTGCACACGCGTACGATTTTACAACCTCAATGTAGAATATTCAGGCTTCATTAGATTAATATAAATAAAAAAAATACAATTAATAATAGTTATAATGTGCTGGATCAAGTGCTATTTTATGCGCTGCATAATAAAGAGTGTAGGCGCTAGTTTGTTAAATTAAACCAAATTTGCCGCGATTTAATGCGATCATTATGACTCCTATTCGATTTATTTAAGGAAAAATGCTATTTCTTTCTTCAGTCCGTATTTTCTATCCCTGATTTTTATTTTTAAAATTTTTTCTGGTTTAAAGGTGTTGAAAAATCCCGTCTCTGACGTGTCTACTCAAGAAAATTCTAGAAGGCATGAACTACACGCAGGTGATTTGTAATAATCTGAATGGCACACCCAGAAAATCATCTTAAGGACGTGCGTAAATCCGAGGAACTTTCTCCCGCGTAAATATTAACGTAACTTTTGTATATAAGCAGCTGACCCGGAACAAGACCCTTTGGGAATAAAAGTCCTGGGATGAGTGCAGGACAGTGTTCATGATTACAGCAGCAGTTTTCACGTCCAAATCGACTTTTTTTGTTTGAAAGTTAGCATGTAGAGGTGGAAATGCAAAAGTAAACTGCAGAGAAAAGAGGTTTTAGCGAGTCTGTAATCTGAAACAACACCAAACACACACCGTTCATAAACCAGGGAGTTTCCTACACCACACACAGCTTACTGAGCTTCAGGGATTCCTACACAACCACACACACACACACATACACACACACACACACACACACACACACACACAGATTATCCAGTTGCACCCCACCCTCTCTCTTGCACTTTTTCTCTTTCTACCTCTCTCGTCCCATCACCGGTTTCCAGGCCTGAAATTACAGCGCACTCCGAACTGGAGGATAAACATCTTCGACTGTAAAAATAAACCAGGAGACTGAGTGATGAAAACGAGCGCTGAAAGAAAAGGAAGAGGCAGGCCAGGATTATTTTTAGAGCCTCTCTCCAGGAGACGTCTCATCCCTGACGAGTCTCGTCTCTCGGCTCAGTGGGTGGAGCCATCACGTTTGATGTATTTATAAATTTGTATCTGTGGCGTAGAGAAGAGACCTGATGATGCCTGGGATATGAGGGTGTAATTATTTACGCAAAATGACCGGACACCACAAATGAGAGGATTTTGGAAGCGTGATTCTTTCGTCTGGCTTTGGGGGGAGAAAAAAAAAAGGGAAAAAAAACCCTCAACGTTTTGTCGGCTCTTAATAAATATTGACGTGTGTATGTGACGTGCAGCCGGGGTGAAAACGTCTGACTCCACTAACAAGTCCACTATTTACCAAAAGCTAATAGAATTTTGCCAGATTGGCTTCAGAGGATGACCAACATTGAATTATAGAGTCTGTTGGAAATTCCCCGAGAAGACGACACAGGAAAACAAACCCAGTTGACCTTGAACTTTTGCCACTGAAAGGGCGTGGCTCAGATATTAAATGTCACTGACTGCCATTTTTCTTTCCTAAGAAAACACAAGCGGTTCAGTCTTTCTGAAGCGACTCCTACGAGTCCGTTTGCCGAGTCTGAATCGGATAGAAATCGATTCTTTTGGTTCATTTGATTTGGTTTCACACTGCACGTAATAATAATAATAATAATAATAATAATAATAATAATAATAATAAAGCTTTGGCTGAGGGACGAGTAGGGCTGGAAACATCCTCGTAAAACTCGGTTCCTTCACGAACAAACGAACAACAAAAACACACAGCATGTTTGATTCACTTTCTGTAAATGAGTCGATTCAGAGTCGGTTCGCTTTCTCACTGGAGTTCACTTGGATCCAGACTTGCAGTAGCTAACGCTTAGACGTGATTTAAAGAAAATGGCTACGTATCGCCTGCACCATCACAGAAACACGGCAGCGGTGTAATACAGGAGTGCTGATGCTATGCTTGGAGAAAACGCGGAAAATAAACTTCTCACACTGACACTAACTAAATAAGCGCCTCTTTATGCTTTCTAAGACTCGCGACCAAAGACTTCTTTTACAATTTTAGTTTTTGACTGAACACTCGGGCTGAAAACTTCTACACTGTCTTGCAAACAAATGATGAACAGGAGACGTTAATGTCAGTGAAATGGTTCAGAGAACTCAGGATAACGGTTTATGTTCAATTACAGTAGCAACTTCGATCATTTTAGAAGTAAGAAGTGATTTCTGATCTGGACAAACTTTCAAAATAAGAGCCTAAATCATTCTAAAGGATATTTATGCCAGATGAATGATGTACCTTTTTAAAAAAACAGCTTTTTATTGAATATAGATTTAATTTTACCTCAGAAATCAGCTGATAAAAACATATAAAGAACATATAAAGAATCTGGATCTGTTTTTTGAAATAGTTCATGGATGATTTTAAGGAATACGGCGAAATATTTCGGCCTAATCTCTATTTTCGTCTGATTACCACCGGGAATTTGGAGACTTTGGAGTAAACACAATTTTAATGGATGTCTACTAATGGCAGGATAAAATAAAAACAGTATGTGATAATGTTTTTGGTCTCACTGTGTGTGTGTGTGTGTGTGTGTGTGTGTGTGTGTGTGTGTGTGTGTGAGTGACAGTCGAGTAATTCTGCTCCTAAACGACTGACTTCTCTCTGAAGAGGACGATAAGGATGAGGAGATTAAAGAGAGTTAACCACGCTGAGATCACTCACTTCAGATGTGGGTGTGAGTGTGTGGGTGGGTGTGTGTGTGAGTGTGAGTGTGTGAGTGTGTGTGTGTGTGTGTGTGTGGGTGTGTGAGACGATGGGACTTTCCCTGTTACCACAAAAATCAAACGACTCAGAGCCAAACATCACTTCGACATCAGGACTTCAGTGTGTTTTCCAACAAACGTAGACGTTAACGTCCAAACACAACACATCTAATTCACTTCTATTCTAGAGAAAGTGTTTTTTTGGGAATCTTCAGGGTATCTGCGTGACGTCCAGTCTGACTCTGGTGAGGATTATTATTATATCCACCGTACGTCGGGCTGATGCGGTGGCTCGCGTTCTCGCCTTATCTTTCCACACGCTGATGAATTGTGCGGCCTGCTTCGGGGTTTCGCGAGCTCTTTTCCGAGTTCGCCGTGAGACCAAGCGCCGTAATGTGTGTGAGGACGGCGATGAACGTGTCCCGCATGACCTGCTCCTTCGTTCATCACCGTTCAGTACTGCAGTTTACTGATCCCACCGGCCACTACATATTCAGCTATTGTTTGTGTTTTTACTTATTTATTTATTTATTTATTTATTTATTTATTTATTTATTTGTTTGTTCTTGATGATTAAATTGTTAATTGAGATTTCTCTAATGGCAAATCATGAGCAGGAAATAATCAATAATGCGCACACACACACACACACACACACACACACACACACACAGACTAGGCCCGTCACTTTTTTTTTTTTTTTTGGACGGTATATTTATTGTCCCAGAAATAATTGCGATAAACAATATTATTGTCATTTTAACTGTATGAATTTATCACCGAGCGCTGTGTGCGGTTCAGTGTTTTGCCGCCTGACTTTGTCACGCCTTTTGTTTCATGTTTTTATTTATTTATTTTCTCTCTCCAAGTTACTGATCTAGTTCAGTTTTCTCGTTTGTGTATGTTGGCTCATCCTGATCGCCTGACCTGTGTCTGTGTTCTGTTCACTGATTTCGATTCACGATTTGGATTTGTCCACCCGCCTCTCAAATAACACGCTTAAACTGCATTAGCATCCGTCCCAACTCTACGAACGTGACGTGGTGACGTTCATCCTTATGTGAACAACGGGAAATGATCGAGGTTAGCAAAAATGACGAGGTCATGTACGTATATCGTATGATAAGTCAATAACGTAATTATCGTGACAGGCCACACACACACACACACACACACACACACACACACACACTATACCATGTGTAAATGTACTTTGTAGTCTAACAGTTACAAAGCCTATTTACAGCACAGAGAAGAAGATCATTTTGTACAGACAAGTTCCCAGATAAATGAAGCTTTACCACACACACAATAGTCGCATTTACCGAGCGCTCTATTCATCTGCAGGGTGTGTTTCACCTCCAGGGTGCACGATATGAATTAAGCAGATCATAATACGCAGCACGGAGCCAGGTAGCGAGTGAGACATCGGGAGCTGTTTGGCTTCGCTTTTGTTCTTCAGAGTCTCGTTCCTCACAGGTGATCAATCAAAACCAGTTTATTTTGCCGCCGCAGTGAGCCGAGCCGTGTGTGTGTGTGTGTGTGTGTGTGTGTGTGTGTGTGTGTGTGTGTGTGTGTGTGTGTGTGTGTGTGTGTGTGTGTGTGTGTGTGTGTGTATCCACTAAATGAATTGTCATGGTCTTTAGAAATCTAGACAAAAATCCTTCACCTCATTGCAGAACACTAGCAGGAATTCTGAGCTGAAATCTGAATAAATGAATTGAGCATTTGCTCGTAATCTAAACAAACCCACACGTAAAGAATACGGTCACCCTAACTCCTCACTTTTGTGATGTAATGTTACCCACATCAGGAACAGTGATCTCTTATTTATTCATTCATTTATTTATTTATTTTCATGTTTTTAAGCTCTAAAATAAAAGTATTTTAGACCATATTGCTTTTCTCTTGACTTTATTTACGTCACCTTGAAGTTATCCAGAAATGATCAGATTACTTTACTTTCATGTTGTGACAGTTGGATTACGTTACTGATTACATTTTTTATGAAGTAATTTGTAACTGTAATGGAATACATTTTTAAAGTAACCCTCCCAACCCTGATCATAGCGGCCACGCCCTCTTCATTAAGACTATAACGGCGGTCACGCCCTCTTCATTGAGACTATCACGGCGGCCACGCCCTCTTCATCAGGACTATCACGGCGGCCACGCCCTCTTCATCAGGACTATCACGGCGGCCACGCCCTCTTCATCAGGACTATCACGGCGGCCACGCCCTCTTCATTCGGACTATCACAGTGGTCATGCCTTCTTTCAGTTTTATAAATCATGTTCATTTCCTCGTGCTCCTGTATAAAGTGTATTCTCAGTGTTTCCTGCTGTGTCCTGAAAATCCTCTTCTCACTCTCTCACTCTCTGCCTCCGACAGTCACGTCCCATTTCTCTGCAGACATTTTCACATAAATCAAATGACCTCTGAGCGAAAATAGCACACTGAGCTACACTTAAACAAACATGAGAGTCATCGTTTAACAAACCCAAAGCCAATTTATTCCTGTTAAAACAAGACCACAGAGGAAACCGAGACGAGCGTTCAGCCGCACTAACGCCGTCGCCTGCCCGCAATAATCGAATCTACATCGTCTAACGAGCCGTCACTGAGTGAACCACATCACGGATAATGAAGCTCGCATTATTCCTTTTTTTGTTGTTGAGAAAACAGTCGAGGAAGGAGATTTGGGGGGGGAACCCTCTTAGAGCCATCAGACGATGAAGAGTCCAGCTTTCTGTCTTTCACCTTCTGGTTAGTGTGGACTTAAACCTAACAAAACACACCTAGCTGTTATTGTGTATGAAAACAAAAGTCCATACACTTACCTGGGCTGTGAACTCACAACCTTCTGACCTTCTAATAGCACAGAACCTAAAACACTGAGCTACTGCCTTCCCAAATTGGGACAATAATAATGCTGCATCATGTCATGCTAACTAGCACTTAAAGGAAAACTCCACCCGGAAACACATTAAATATTGTTTATATTGGAATATTTTGTTGGAAGCAATGCTGGGCTCAAAGTCCCAGAATGCAATGCAGCTACACGACGCAGTCGAGACTCTGCTCGGCTAGTTAGCGATCTACGACGCTAAAAGAAGGTTTAAATCCCAATGCATTTAGCGAATGTTTAAATCCCAGTGCATTGCTAGGTAGCGGCAGGCAGTTGAACAGCATTGTGGGTAAAGTAGGAAAACATTAACCAGTGAATATCGATTTGTCGTGAGTGACCTCATATGGAGTTCAACACAATATGTATTTTATCGAAAGTCTCTCTTTCCTCCCTCGACTTCATCTTCATCTTCCCCTCTAACAGGATTCTCTGATCAGCTTCATCAAAGCCCCCTAGTTTCCTCTGCCTCGGTAATTACTAATGACGCGTTTCAAAGGGACGCCGTTTGCTTAGCGCTCGATCCGTTACGGTCTGATCTTCCCGCCGTTGGCTCCGCAGATCGGTTTTCCTGGCTAGAGGAAGTGCCGTGACGGTCCGGAGCACCATTTATCTCTGATTTTCTGCTCTGATTGGTGACAATGGACAGTCGCTCTGTTCAAAGCCGCGGACCTGCTTGATGGTTTGAGCGCTGAACTGGTGCTCTGGAAGTCGTAGGATTTGAACTTGGTCTGTGGTTTGGATTTTCTCGACCGTGCTATCCAGAATCTGTCTCGCTGTTGTGTTAAAGCTAGGGCTGAGCGAATATCAGTATTAAACCGACTGATTCACAGTATGCTTTTCTGGGATATCGTGGATATCGTGATATCTTTTTCTAAATATCAATTGAAAAAATAAATAAACCTAATTGCAGCCTGACTGGATGCAGCTGATACGGCGTTAAAATGGTGGACCAAATCTTTAAAAAGGTAAAATGATGATGATTATTATTGTTACTAAAATAAAAATAAGTAATTATTAAATTGTTAAAGCAATAAAGCAATGCGAAGCTGAAATTCAGCGCTTTAATTTGACTGATTTCTTCATTTTAATTTCACTAATTCCGCCATAACTATTCAGAGAACTAGCTAGTGTGTCAGCTACAAGCAACAAGCTGTTATTTACAAATATACAAAGCATAAAAGTTGTGATTGCGTAAGTATTCACCCATAAGTATGACACTATACCATGTTTTTATTTATTTATTTATTTATTTATTTATTTTTCCCCAGTAATGCTACTGATATCGAAATCTTGAGTATAAGTTGATATCCTTTCGGAGCTTTAAAATGCTATTTACATTTTTTTTCGGATGTATAAATTTAATAAAATCAATCCTGAAACAAAACAAAAATAAAGTACATTTCTGTGTGTCATTTATAAATGAGGACAAATCCCACAGAGGGTTCACCTCTACAGAGCTCCACGTGAGAAAAATAGAGTTCTCCAAACACGATCTGTGACTCTGTATTTCAGCAGCGGAGCCCTGATGTCTGTCACTTAATAATAATAATAATAATAATAATCTCTAGACGTCGGCGTGAGTCCGATTTACTGAGCCGAATCCATCCGAGGCTGAGAGTTCTCATCACCTCTGAGTTTTGGGAACAGGGTTTAAGGAACACGTGTGAACCAGCAGCAGTAGGTTGATGGAGAGGACTTTATTTAGACGTGTCTGAGATATGAGGTCATGCTCCAGATTCAGGGCTCGGAGTCAAAAAAGCAGGGAATCAGCAAAGAGATATCTATAATCATGATGCAGTAACAGACATCGATCAACACCAACACACAAGAAAATTAAAATATCTCAATAAAAGTCTCACATTCACTGCTGAATGAGTGGAGAAGAAGAAGAAGAAGAAGAAGCAGCCAGCCTTACTTCCAGGTTCTAAATTACCGATACGAGGTATGAAGTAGTCCACCGGATATCGCATATTAACTCTTTGATGCGCAGTGTCCGCTATTATGTTTGTAGGAAAATATAAAATATAAGATCACCTCCAAATCCCTTTACTGTAATTTAACATAAAGTATTATCCTGGTTTCTCTGGTAGAGCTTTACAAACTTTCTACACACAATCACAGATTAATAAAAAACAATTTAAAAAATCATTTTTGTGAACCACCTTAGCTTTTTTTTTTTTTAATGTTATTATTATTATTATTATTATTATTATTATTATTATTATTATTGAAAATAGATTTTTTTTTTCTTTATACTTCTGAAATCAGCTGCATAATGCAACTAAATAAATTTTTTTTTAATGTCAAAGAATGTTGATGTATTCTGTTCAATTAAATAAATATGAAATATACATTTAATATTTTACACCTAGAAGTTAACAATTTTTTTCTTCTAAATTAAGAAACTTTTTTCAGGTATAGATTTATCCATTTTTTTATTTTTTTATTTATTTTTTATTCATAGTATCCTTACACATGACAAATACTTTTCCTTTTTAATATGAGTGACGATTAGGAAAAGACAAAAAAAATTAAAAAATTCAATTTTTTGGTCATCAACATTTAATATTTTTCAATATATTTTAGGATAAAAAAGTGTTTTATAAAGGTATTAGATGTATGTTTTAGTCTTTTTATTTATTTATTTTTTTAAATTTTATTTTACTGGTATTCTTACACATGGACGTTCCTTTTACTTTTTTAGTATAAACGATATTTAGAAAAAGCCCAAATTCATACAACAGGCTATTTTAAGCAGTAAATGTTTATGTTTTTAAATAATTTATGCATGAAAGGGTTAAAAGAGACTCCACCCACTACATACAATCCCTAAAATGCCATTTTATTTATTTATTTATTTTTAAATTTCACCTTTCACCTAAGCAGTTGTGAACTGATCCAGTATTTTGTTTTGTATATAGGCCTAGTTACTCTGTTACCCTACACTGTCATGTACAGTACAGGGGTGATACGACAAAAATATCGTATCCCGATTCTCAAGACATTTCAATGGCGCCCGGTATGTGTGTATTAACTCCCAGAATAACTGTAGTGGTGTATTTTTAAACTGTGTGAAAAACTGTTTAATGATACATTTATTTAAAAACACTAAAAAGGAGGAAAAATACATTCAGTACAAAAATTTAACATCAACACAAAAATATAAAAAGATACTGCATCATGATCTCTCAGAAAAGTGTACTGTGGCATAATTTATCATAATAGTGATATCATATTTATAGCAATATCACACGAGCAAGAGTGCAGTTATACCATTAGAGTGGAGTGATGCACACGGTGAATCTCCCAGTTTGGTTATAGTAAATATAAGCACTCTTGGAACGCCTCTCAACCAATCAGATTACTGAACTCCCGTCGTAACTACCTGTTGTATGATGTCATGTCACCCATCCCTACTCAGCACGGCGACGTGCCGCCTCGACCAATCAGCGTTGGCCTGAAAGCCGGTTGACTCCGAGCGCCGTAGATACATGTAACACGCTTACCCATAATCCCCCTCTCTTAATCATAACGCAATTAATTTATCTAAATGCTTAATATTAAATCTGCACCGTGACAATTCTATTGTAAAACGGAAAATCTCTATAAGAATAAAGTTGGCTTGATGTATATAGTGTATAGTGTGTTGCTCTTTTGTGCCTGAGTTGTGTGAGACCAGAGAGATTTATCATTCAAACGCTCTTAAAAATGTTCTTTAAAAGAGGGAAAAAAAAGAAAAACGGCGAAACAAATGAAGCCGAAATGCAGTGAGAGCGAACTAAACACCCTGGGAACATCTGGAATTAAACCTCTGACCTGTATGAAGACATGGATACGGCAAGGTGTCACCATTTTTCAATCATCGGCGTTGAATAACTGAGATCAGATACATATACAGTCCCCGCCGAAACTATTGGAACGGCGAGGCCAACTCATTTGTTTATTTGCTGTAGACTGAAGACATTTGGGTTTGAGATCAAACGGTGTAAATGAGAAGAGAGTTTAGAATTTCAGCTTTTATTTCCTGGTATTTATATGTAGCCGTGTTAACCGACCACCCAATTTGTAGGCGAGCAGAAATATTGGAAAATGTGACCGACAGGAGTTTTTTGTTCTCCAGGTGCGTCCTGTTAGACTGATTTGTTTCAACAGTCAGTAGCTCTGAACATCTACTCTTTGTTTTAGCCTTCAGTTAAAAAGGATAAACCAAAGTGAAGATGAGAGAGCTGTCTATGGGAGAAAAGTGAGCCATTTTTTCAAGTCAAGTCAAGTGGGTTTTAATTGTCATTCCTCCATATAGTGTGTATACATTGGAACGAAATGTTGTTTCTTCAGGACCGTGGTGCAACACAGAACAGTACACAAGACTACATAAAGTGCAAATACACAACAGTGTGAGACAAGTGCAAGACAATAAACACACAGGACAGTAAATACACAGAACATGGGCTGTAAAATATTGTGTAATATAGCAGCACAAATATAGCAGCAATATTGGCAGCAAAATACGAGTTCCATAATATAAATGTCGCTGATGCAGCTTTGTAAACCAACCAAACATTAAGTGTTATTTACTTTAATTTGCTTCAAGACTTATCTGTCCCTATACTTTTGCTTGCCTGAAAATTGGGTACAAAAAGTTCTGTTTTATGTTGTTTAATACAATCTAGATGTAAATACCATGAAATAAAAGCCGAAATCCTAAACTCTCGTCTCGTATCCGTCTTTTGATCTCAAACCCAAATATCACAAACGAATGAATTGGCCTTGCCGTTCCAATAGTTTCGGAGGGGACTGTATGCGGGGAAGTTAAGCAAAAGTTATTACCAATTTATCATTTTTAAATTGTTCTTGCTGTTTGTAATGTGTTGTGGTACACTCTAACACACTGCATAAATATTAACATATTGTTTTTGACAGAAAGCAATATAATATAATATAATATAATAATAGATATACTTTTATAGGGTTAAATTAAATAAAAAAACTAAATATAAAAAGAAATTAAATGAGGATTTATTTTAGCGCTTCTGTCAGTGAAACAACTCAATACGGCCTTGTTGTCGCAATGAGAAACAGCCTGAGGGCGCTGTGGGATACGGTGTTGTGATTGAGGGAGAAGGAGAAGAAGTGGATAATAAAGAGAGTGAGACACAGTCGCACGTTTCTCTCTCGTTAGGCACGAATCCAAAATGTTCCCAGATCGCCGATGTAGCATTTTGGCTTCCCAACATGATCCATCGCAGCGGCAGAACCTGAGGTGAAATTCGCCTGAATGGATTTTGCCGCTCAAACAAACCGGCGCCGAACTAACAGATAACACCATATAAGGAATTTATGATTATGTAATTTGTAATTAATATAAAATCTCCCGCTCTATGGTAGGCTATAAATACAAATTAATATTGCAACTGTTGTTGTTGTTGTTGTTGTTGTTATAATAATAATAATAATAATAATGATAATAATGATCACGTGGTGCGTGATGTAACCGTGGCACGGTTGTCATGGCAACCGTCACAGCCCTAGCTGCATGCAGTCTTCAGCGCCTCAGAAACACAAACGTCGAAACTTTTGATCTAGCTCCTTGTTTAGCGATAAACTTCTCCTCGGCTTCACGTCCGCCTTCCGCCGTACTTGTTTTCCCTTCGCACGTGAGCTGCGAACGGGTCGCAGACCGTCGCACGCAGAAACACGTCATCGGCTAGGCTTTATCGTTATTATCGCCGGACGATTAATACAATAATTCTTATTGTGGGGAGAATTTCTACCGATATATCGCAAACGATAAGATATCGCCCATCCCTAGTTCTTACACACACACACACACACACACACACACACACACACACTCTTCATGCACCATAAACACAGCACATCACTTGTTTATGTCTCACTGAGGAGAAACATGAGCTTCTGAATCCATTTACAACCAACAACAGAACATTTCACACCTGTCAAGGTCGTCTTTAATAATAGAAATCCCCTCTCTCTCTCTCTCTCTCTCTCTCTCTCTGTGTGTGTGTGTGTGTGTGTGTGTGTGTGTGTGTGTGTGTGTGTGTGTGTGTGTGTGTGTGTGTGTGTGTGTGTGTGTGTGTGTGTGTGTGTGCAGTGTGTTGTGTAAACAGTACCCTGTCAGTGCTTTGTGATTATACGGATTATTACGCCGTGTTCACTGGTGCAAAATTCACTTTAAAGAAAATCACCTAGTTACCATTTCATCCCAAATTCCCAGCAATCGGGTTCGGGATCATTTTTAAGCCGCCATAATATACATAAATACCTCGGAGTATAATCCCTTCACTGAGAACGTGTTTTGTGACACAACAGTCGTTCCCGTACAATCAGATATCCCGAGGGCGCAAATTAAAAACGTGTCTTTAAGAGGATTTTCTCAGTGACGGTGTACTTTAGACGGCTTTGAGTCCAAGGTGTGCGCGTGTGTCAGAGTCAATATCACAGCTTCCTGACGGTAAAAAAAGAACTCTTAACCGTGGTTTGAAAACATTCAGTGAAGCTTCTCGGGTTGTGGTTTATCTTCACGGTGTTCTGCTGTAGGCCAAACGGAAGTTCGGGTCAATCTGAGCACAAAGCCGTATTTTGTTAAAGATGACAACGTGATATTGTCCTTTCCTAGGCATTCAAATCATTCAGACGTTGAACCTGTACACGACGTTACACACGCTTAGAGACCCAGATTTTCAGAAGCAGCCCCGGTTTCTTAATACTTTGTGAAATAGAAGCAATTAAGTTTATTAGCAAATATTGTGGGTAGGTACAAAGAACAATTGTGGGAGATTTTCTTTGAGAGAGGACAGGATTTGTCAGAATTCCTTTGGGTTGGACGAATCCTCTAGGATTGGTCGAATTGTTGTTTGCAGGAGCAAGCTGGATTTTGCTGACTTTCTATGGGAGCAGATGGGTTTGGTCAGATGTTCTGCAAGAGGAGATGGGATTTTGTGTAGGATGGGCAGGATTGATCAGAATTCCTTTGGAGCGGGCGGATTTGGTCAAACTTTCTTCAGGAGCAAGCTTGATTGTTCAGAATTCCTTTGGGAATGGGCCAATGGGTCAAAATTTCGACATGAGCAAGAGGGATTGGTCAGATTTTCTATGAGAGCGACTGGGATTCATCAAAATTTCTGGAGCGGTGAGTGGGATTGGTCGAGTGTTTTTTTTTGCAGGAGCAAGCAAAATTAGTCAGAATTCCTTTGGGAATGGGCCGATGGGTCAAAATTTCGACATGAGCAAGAGGGATTGGACAGATTTTCCGCAAGAGCAAGCATGATTGGTCAGAATTCCTTTGGGAATGAGTGGGAATGTTTACAGAGAGAGGTGTTCAGGTCCAGCACGCTTAGTTTCCCTGTTGTAGCTATTACTTTAGACACTCGACTTGATATTTTATCTCACTCGATGCACTCGATTGGCTAGATTTGAGAACTTCTCCCCCTGGTGGAGATGAGTGGAATTGTCTTTGATGAGATGACGGCACTCTTGGAGCATTTCCTGATTCAGCATTTGGCTCAGAGGAATACACTGGTGCTTTATTTGGGGCCATAGCCGGGGGCGAATATCTGTTTTAGACAGGGAATACCCTTATTTTTAGCCCTATAGGGTGTGTGTGTAATGTTTATATATATATATATATATATATATATATATATATATATATATATATACACACACACACACCTCCCTCCAGCACTTCAGAATGAGAGGAATGTGCTTCAAAGAGCAAAGAGCACCACATCTGCAGTGTAATGCAAGTCTCTGTGAATGTGCTGTTACTATAGAAACAATAACATATTTAAAAAATTAACCAATCAGAATTCAGAAATTCTGTAGAATAGAATAGTAAATATAATTTCTCTCTCTCTCTCTCTCTCTCTCTCTCTCACTTCCTGTAAGTGAAGTGATCCTGGAAGTCTTCTCCCTCTGTAATGTGCACATTGGTGTTGATGTCCGTGTCAGACGGAGGTGTTAAAAGCAGATTTTTCTGCCCCTGAAGGAACGAGGAGTTGAGTTTCGGTTTTGAACGTGTCGGCACCTGAAAAGCATGACAGATGGCTGAGGAGAAAAATGCTGAGAAAGAGATATGTTCTGTCACAATCTGGCTTACACAAGTGTCGATATAAACAGAGAGGTGTGTGAGAATAAAGGACGTTAAAGACTGTTATTAAATACAGGAGACATCTCGCTAAACCTCATTAAAGACACATTCAGGATCCGAAGACACCAGAGCGCAGGAACGATCTAAACTGTCCCTCTGGGGGAACCCCGTGTAGAACCCTACAACGGAGTGTTTTCCTATCAGGCAGGGTTCCAACTAGAACCAGTTAAGGAAGCTAAGTACCCTTAATAATAGAGATGACACGATACCACTTTCTCTTTCTGATACCGATTCTAAAACCTGGAGTATGAGCCGACACCGATACCCATCAGGTATAAATATAATAAAATCACAAAATCCTAGCAAATGATAAAACAGTCAAGTCTCTTTTATATCTAAACGTTTCACGTTAAAAAAAATATTCTAATCTTTTCCATTCGTTAAAGGATCTGATATCCGATATGTTTGTCCGATATCCGATCCACCATTTTTTATTATTTTTTTTGCTGGTATCGGCCCGATATCGATGCTGGGTGCCGGATCAGGTCGGGTGCCGTCTCTACTTAGTTATTCAGTGAACTCCTAATGAACTCCAAATTATTGCTCATTATTTTCTTTGTAATATCTAAACCCTGTCAGGAGTTACACATACCATATAGCTCAACTGTCTTAGTCCTTGGTAAAAGGTTCTTCAAGGTACCCTGTAAGGTTCTTTAGAGAGGAACCCTTAAAACCCGAAACGAAAAGTGTTTTCCGACGACAAACAGTTACAACCCTTAATTATCCATGGAGTCCTTGAAGAACCCTTGAAGAACCCTTGAAGAACCCTTGAAGAACCCTTGTTTTCTAAATGTGTATTAAGTGGATAAAGCTGCCTTTACTGCTCTGTATGGTTTTTCTGTCGCAGACAAAAATCAGGCATTGTTAAAAAATTCTTTGTTCGTGAGTTTATATCTCAGATTATATCAGATACGGAAGTGGTGATGGTGAAACCAGACATGTTAATGGACAGGGAAAAAAAAAAATCTTCTTACCTCAAGCTCACTTTGAAGAAGGTCCGTGTTTATGCGAGCCCGGATCACGCTGACTGACGACGTAAAAACGCGTACGGAATGAATCTTTTTTTTTTTTTTTTCCCTTTAATCACAGGTCTATCGTTAGAGGATCTTCATCGTGTAATCTGGCACGAAGAACTCGCAGGCTATCGCGCAGTCTGTTATAGAATCCGTCCGGGATTTCATCGGGATCTCGTCCAGTGACGAGTCGATAATATCTATGATGATGATAATAATAATAATAATAATAATCTTGAGATGGCGCTGAAATCACGCAGTCTAAAACTAGCTATTTTCTTTGTATTGCAATAAAAACATCTAATATTAAAGCACATTAATGGCGCTCATGATGGAACCTTCTCTTCTTCACTGAAAAATCACATTTTTCTTTTTTTTTTCGTTCAGTTTTAATACTTCTTCAGTTAGCTTGTACAAATCGTAACATTCGCCGTGTTGTGTACGAAGCAGATCCGCCCTAATTCTCTCCATAAACATGCAGAAAAGTCACAGAATCACGTCCGAACCTAAATCTCATTCTGTTTCCCCGTGCACAGATCCCATCCCACAGCGCTAACGTCCGTGAGCGACCCTTTAGCACGCTCTTTGGCCCGTTCTGTGATTCAGATGTATTTTATTGACTTTTTTTTTGTTTTTTTTTTATTTCCACAGAGGACACTTAAAATGTTTTTCCGTAGTCATGAAGAAATACACACTCAGGATGAGCGATGATCAGCGATCAGCGGAGCGTATAGGAAATTGTGAAACGCTGGCAAGGAAAGAAAAAACCATTCACTATAATACACAGGCGTCTCCTGCGAAAGAGGAATTCGTGAATAATTATTGTTTACAATTAAATACATGTCTTATGGAGTGCGTTGATTGTTTAGATATCAAGTTAAAATGTTTAATTTATTTCATTCTTAATAATAAAACTAATAAAATGGAGTCAGTAAGTGCACAGGGTTAAATCTGTTAAATATGTGTTAACTACACTTCTCTACACTCGCCTTATGAGCATGTGATGTGTGTTACACTCCTCTGATGGGTATCTAATAAAGCAATAAGCCATGAGATGTGTGTCACACACAGTTTATTTACTGTATTTACTTTATTTTGTATAGTTCCTTATATATTTCGCAACACAAAGCCGAGAAAAACCTCCTTATCCCTGATAAAATCACCGTAACGCATGACGGGAGGTTTACGACAAATCGCTCGTGCCGTTTGTGGGCGTGTACAATCCGTACGACAGTTTTTTTAGCACCGATGAGAAAAGGGTATTACCGTGCGTCCAAGTCATGCCGGACAGATCGTGTTTACGAGTCGAACGCACACGGACTTATGGGTATTTAGCATTGACGTGTCCTCATCTCGCTTTTTTATTTACAGTAATACAAGCTAATCGCCTGCACAAAATACGATAGCATTGTACAATTACGATATAAAACGTAACGATAAAGTTACATAAGGAATGGCTTCATAAATTGATTAAAAACATTAAAAAAAAAAAAAACAAAACACACCTGATGCACATTTAAAAAGTTAAAAAAACCTTCAGTTAAAAACTGTAATTTTTTTTTGTGGTTAATTAAGAGAACCGCCATCTTGCTCCAAACAGCGTGACTCGAACGCACCTGACGTCGTAATTCCGACTTCCCAACTGGTAAATACGAACTTCCCAGGAGGACTTGAACGCACAATCGGCCAAAACGTTGCCTCCAGCATACGATCTACTCCAGTATATGGTTTATTTATCCTTAAAATGTATTTAAAATAAATTCTAGTATTTTGGAAGTGGAAAAAAGTGTGAAAATTGGTTGTTTGGTGTGCGTTACGGGCCAGGCTTAGCAGCGTGAGCTAACTGTACTAGCTACGTACTCTCATGAGAGGCACCAACATATACCTATATATCTATACATCATCATCTAACTAGTTAAACACAGATTATCATAACACAACACACTAATGACACCAATAAACCAATGAAAATTGGTTGTTTGAGTTACGTTACGTGCCCGGCTTCGTATTAGCTACTAGCAGATCAGCAGCGTGAGCTAACTGTACTAGCTACAAACGCTCTCCAGAGACACCGACGATCTCCTTCCAGGCTTTATTTATCTTTAATATCTCTATACACGTTTAATAAGGGATGGTATATGAGAAGAAAAGATGAAACCAGACGGTTATAAGTCATGCAGGAGCATCTAAAGTTTTTTATACTCCATTTAGTTATGATGTAACCTTGGCGTCTTTGCTGATAAGCTTGTAATTGTTGGGTTTATCTCGGGTTCCATCCACAAACCAATGATCTCGAGCTTATGGAGGATTACAGGCTCCGTCTGTAGATATGTATGTTCACCTTATTGGCATCAAAATGCTTCTTTGTGTATGTTTATATGTCTCTGATGTGTGTAAGACGTTCTTAGTGCTTCAGATACACACATGTCCTGCAGAAGAGCTGCGTCCAGGACCCTCCTCGTCTCCAAATCCATGTACGCGTACACCGATGACATCATGCTCATGGAGGATTATGTTCTTTCTCAGTGAATATTTCTGCACCAGACTCATGTCGCGAGCCTGACAAATATCCTTATATATAAAACATAAAGCCGTCAGATGTTGTTCGTAACGAATGAGGTTTTAATCTGTTCTTACAAAAGAGCGGCGTTCACAGCAGCGTTATCTCCGGGTTTATCCGTACACCGATGACATCATGGTCACGGGGGATTACGGGAGGATCTGTCGGCGTGTAAATCACGGTCAGGGAAGCGACCCTGAAATGTTAGCGCAGGGTCATCAAGTTCTTATCTCCTGTGTTTTGAGACTTGGCCTGACGCGAGCCCGGCGGCTCGGGGCTCGGATCGGAGCCGCCTTTGAAACGGCCGCGATGTTTGTTCTGTCGGACGACACAGAGGGGAGATGAACACCGGGCCGGTGGTGAACGATTTACACAGCGCACTGAACACGTGGGAACAAATCCATCTGCTGAGAGAGAAGAGCAGTAGCAGAGCTTTGATCAGGAGTCACCAAGTCACGGCAAATAATAATAATAATAATAATAATAATAATTAAACACCTGATAATGGATACGGAGCAAACGAAGCAGAAGCCACGTATATCAGAATCAAAATAACAAGCGTGGTGAACAGATCAGCAGTGTGTTTGCTATCAGCCATCCCTTTCATTTGAATCTGTCATTTCCACAGTTTGATACGTGGCAATTAAAGGGCTTTACCGTAGAGCTACGCTGTCATAACAATAAAACCCACCGCTTTGATCTCTTCCATTATTTTGTCTTCCGAAGTTTTCATTAACAGTTAAAGTGCTACAAGTCTGAACATGAGGTAAAGCTAGCTAATGCTAAATAATATTAGCATAGCTAGATTGCTAACCCTGCTGGGGAAAAAAAAAAAAAAAAAAAAACCCAATAGAAACCATCGCAGAATTTCTAATGGTTTCCACTACAAATACCATTACAAACCATCAGCTAACCATTAAAACCATTACCATTATTGCTCCTTAATGGTATCCACTAGACATAACACGCCACCAATAGAAGGCAACAGATTACCAGTAGAGACGGATAGGGACCGTTACGGTTTACGTTAAAACCAATACAATTCTCACTATAACCATTAAAACCATCACACGTTCTATGAGTGTTTGTTGTTTTTTCTGCAGGGATTTTCTGGCTGGTTTTATATTTTAAGAGAAACTTTGTTCGTGTTGGTTTTTTTCTGTGGTGTTCAGGATGAAAGGTTACGTTTGACCGATTCATGTCCGCACGAATCTACAGTCCGGGCTCAGAAGAAATCAGCCCCAGCCTCGCTTCCTACTTCTTTCTTTTGATTGGTGGTGGTGGTGCCGTTGCACTCGGCTCCGCAGAAGAAGAAGAAGAAGGGGGTCCAAAACTTTTCGTCTATTTTCCTGAAAGAGATGGAGGGATTCGCCCTGCTGGTCGTTATCTGTGATCTGTACTCCCTCACCTTAGAAAAGACGGATGAACTTTCCTCACAGTGTCGGATTTGCTCTCCTCTAGTGGTGGACCATGTGACTAACATCTGTAAGATAAAACCTTTAAAAAAAATAATAATAAAAGAATAAAAATTTTAAATCCATCACACAACCCGACTCCTGCACTCGGTACTTACAGATTATTCTTCTATATCCTTCTGTGTACGAACGTAAAATCATGAAATGAAAAGCAGTTCTGTGGAACATTTCCCAGTATATTTTTAATATGTAAAATACACTTTATTTCCACTTGATGGAGACAAAGAACCACAAATACAAATCCTTCTTCTTCCTCTTCTTCTCACCACTTCTCTGTTTACTTTATTTTCTCAGCTCAGGTTTCAGAAAGAGTAAAAAAACATTAATTCAGTTTAGAAGGAAACATTAATTGACATTTTCCACCGTGAGTCGTTATAATCTGCGGTAATTATAAATGCTTTCTGTTCTGTAGAGGGCGTGTCGTGTCCCCTCATTATGACTGGGGAATACATGACTCTTCTGGCTTTACAGTCTTAAAAGAAAAGGATATCAGTGTGTGCAATTTTGAGATTTTTTTGAGTGAACCTTCTCGCATCCCGCTGTTAACTTCTGACTCGTCAACATTAAATTAAACCCACGCTCTCGGGATCTTTACTGCCATTTTTAAAATTTTTTATTGCAGTCTAACGCATTTAGTATTAAACCTGATTCCGTTATGATTCCTCAGGAGTCCTGAGAAACTCACTTAGAGCTTAGAATCAAAATTAAAGTCAATAAAATGCCTGCTGATTCCAGTTAGAGATTCTGAATTGCTTCCTTGATCCACATTTATTGCTGTTTGTGTGTATAAGTCTCTCCACTGAGAAAATACATACAGTATATATATTGCAATTCTTTTCTTCCCAAACATTCATTCGTTTTCAATAAGCGGTGTATCTAGGGTCAGGGTCGCGATGGATCCGGAGATAATCCCAGGAACGCTGAGCACAAGGCAGGAGATCGGAACGCCGGTACATCTTCTGCTAAACTTTTGGTTTCAAAATGACCGAATGTTTGTCGAAGTCTCACCTGGAGACGATGACAGCACCGCGTCTCCTCCTGTAATGTCTAACAAAGTACACACTTGCAGAGGAGTCTTGGATCCTTCTCCGTGCCTCCCAGGTTTCTAAAAATAAAACTGTCCAGGAAAGTAAGACGAGCTCTCCATAATTTTTTTTTTTTTTTTTTTTTTTTTTTTTTTTTAAATCGAATCCACGCTCTAAGGATGTAAAAATATCAGCCACGGTTTCATCAGCAGCCGCCGGGAATGAACGCTGCACTCCATCACTCGGGATTTAATCAGGATGTGGAGAAGGAGGACAGACGCACACCGCTGCATGTCTCAGCAATTTCTTTTTTTTTTTATTTTTTAAAAACATTTTTTTTAAAAGCACTGAGCTGATTTTCCAAGAAAAACACAAAATTGATTTTCAGGTCAAATGTAAAAGAACAAAAAAACAAAAAAACAAAACAATAGAGTTTTGACTGGCTTTGACTGTGTTTAGCTGTTAGGGCTGAAAAAACATCATTTAATTAAAATAAAATAATAAAATAAAATAAATTACCCTGTTTGATACTTTATTTAATGTCTACAAAAATTTATTATATTATATATATATATATACACACACACAGTACTGTGCAAAAGTTTTAGGCTCCCTATTTTATTTTAGTACAAACTTTGTTATAGATTTTTTATTTTATGACGTCTACATGATCAAGTCAGTGCAAAAAAATATTTTAGATTCCCAAACATTAGTTTTCTAGCACAAAATGAAATGTTACAGGAAAATGTTTGTATGTCATTAAAGAAAGCAGCGTATTACAGTAAGAGACACTTTTCAGACAGTAAACACAATGAAGGCTGCTGGGTTTCACTGCAGAAATAAGAAGCGAGTGCGAAAGTCAAAGTGTCCAGAAGAACTGTGGCTGGTTCTGCAAGATGCTCAATAAAACTTACCAGCTCATTTCCTTATAAAACTGCACACATTGTACCGGAGAATACTATTTTTATTTTTATTTTTCTGTCACACCAGATATTGACTTTGTTTCATTTACTACTGTTTACTGCTCTTTACTGTATTTATTTATTTTTAACGTAGAAACATTTCATTTCATTACTTTGAAGGCATCTTTACAGCATTTCTTCGCATGTGTCTAAAACTTTTGCACAGTCCTGTGTATTAAAAAGAAAAAAAGAAAAATCTATATTTAACACTGAAATGTAGAAAAATATTTTTAAGTCAATTATTTTAAATTCACACCTTTAAAGGTTAGTACAATTTTTTTTTTTTTAATTTTTTTTTTTGTCAAATCAACTACTTCTGGCCAGTTAAAAATAAGTAATAAAAATATATCATGATGTGCACCATGTCACAGAAAAGTGTAGTGTGATTATGATTCATCACAAATGATATCATCCTATCACCCGGCCCTGCTACAGACTCGACCTCATCCTCTTCATAAATGTGAGGTTTTAATCATAAACCACAATAAAACTGCTAATACTGTGTTCTGTTATCGGTTATCATATCGTAGAACCGCGTAACAAAGTCGTTTCTCTGTCAGTCCAGAACCCCTTTTAGGAGGCCATCAGAGTCTGATACTCAATAATGATCCAGAACATGTTGAGGTTTGTAAACAACATGGCCGCCACATGCCAATTGAGGCTGTGTATTAAGTTTGGGGCGTGCTCATACATACGGGAGCAGGTTATCGAAGACTGAGCAGATCTTCTGTATGTGGATTCCTGACTGGGTTACTTCGAAATCATGGCACTTCAACCCTAGGGTTACCACTGAGCTCCCATCACAAAACCTCAACAGTACATTAATCTGATTCTGTCTTCAATCTTATCCACAAAGGACTGGTGTGGCTGCAGGCTTTCAGTCCAGCCAAACAGGAGGCACACTTGATCGCTGATTGGAGATCAAGATGAACTGATTAAACAAGTGGGATCAGGTGTGACTCCTGTGTGGTTGGGATGAAAGCCTTGGTGCTCTTGGTGGATAAGCTTTGAAGACCCCTGATCTGTGGTCTCTTTAGTGTTCTATGTGACTTGGCATAAACTGGCGACTGGAGGCACTGCTTGTGAAGGGTGCTTGGCCCCCGCAGATCGCCACTTGGGGGTGCCTTTTTTTTTTTTTTTTTTTTTTTTTTTAAATTTCTTGGTTGCCATTTTAAAAGACAAAGGTCCTACAACACCATTGGCTTTGTGTGAGACTTGGTGGCTTTGTGGTAAAAGCCTTGCCTCTCGGTTCAGAGGTTGCTGGTTTGATTCTCGTGTGTGACTCACGCTGGGTGCATGCCTGGTGGTGGGTGAAAGAGAGGTTGAGGGGGATAAGTCTTGAAGACCACAGATGGAAGTGTGGGTGATAGGTTTTTTTTACAGCATTCCCTATATAATGCAAAACTAAGTCGAACCACTCTCTCCAAGCTCTATAATCCCCTATCGTCATCTGCCCAGACTCTGGGGGGGCAGCTGCCCGGATATTACCCCCCCTCGGGTTACGCCATCCTGCCCCAACATCTGTTGTCCTGTCACCAACTCCTGAACTTTCCACGCTCATATCCTTGAGACCTGGCTGGGGTTTGAACCAGCAACCTCTCAACCCAGAGGCAACGCTCATCCAACTGAGCTACAGGATCTCATACTTGCTGTTGGTTTTATAGGACTTTTCACTTTTGTATCTTTAACTAACCCTGAACTAAAGCAAAAGCTTAGATTCAAACTGACAACGTCAAGCATCAAAGGCTGTGACACTAACCACCACACTACTACAGAACTAGCAGTAACATTGCTTATTGGACTTTTGTCTTAATAAATGGCACAAAGCAGTGTTAAACATATAGAAGAGGAGATGATTGAGGTTCAGTGCTCATCACCCCCCTGTAGATTCTCTCAGTAAGAGGAAGTGTAGACTTGAGAGCACAGCTAATCCACACACTCATGGACCAGTTGGTGTTCTGTACCTGTGTGATTTCTGGGACTGGTTTAAAAATGGGTTCCCCAGTTCACGCAGAGGTGCTCATTTGGCTTGTCACAATTATTTTTTGTTTGAAATCTTCCAAATATATCTAAGGAGGCCCGTATTTTCAGGTCTTTGTTTAATTAGCAGTAATAGTTATTTTACATGCAGTGCTCAAATCCAGACCCAACAACAACCTCCACCTGGTAGAACCCCAACTCTAACCAGTGCACCACCGAAGGACGCAAGTGGAGGTCGGAAAAAAGGAAGAACTGTTTGGTGTACACTGTAAGTAGATGATTTCAGCATGCAACATATAATTAGCTAAAGCATCCTAGAAGCACTTAATTCTCATCTTCCACATTTTATTTCCACTTTACTTTTTCTCAAATCCTGAACTTTACCGCATCTTATTTTGGGAAGGGAGTCAACATTACGGTAGATTCCAGGATGCAAGCATTCTAGGTAAATGATGGAATAAGCCAGAGCAATAGGATTAGCCAGCATGTACAGGTGCATCTCAATAAATTAGAATGTCGTGGAAAAGTTCATTTATTTCAGTAATTCAACTCAAATTGTGAAACTCGTTTATTAAATAAATTCAATGCACACAGACTGAAGTAGTTTAAGTCTTTGGTTCTTTTAATTGTGATGATTTTGGCTCACATTTAACAAAAACCCACCAATTCACTATCTCAACAAATTAGAATACTTCATAAGACCAATAAAAAAAACATTTTTAGTGAATTGTTGGCCTTCTGGAAAGTATGTTCATTTACTGTACATGTACTCAATACTTGGTAGGGGCTCCTTTTGCTTTAATTACTGCCTCAATTCGGCGTGGCATGGAGGTGATCAGTTTGTGGCACTGCTGAGGTGGTATGGAAGCCCAGGTTTCTTTGACAGTGGCCTTCAGCTCATCTGCATTTTTTTGGTTTCTTGTTTCTCATTTTCCTCTTGACAATACCCCATAGATTCTCTATGGGGTTCAGGTGTGGTGAGTTTGCTGGCCAGTCAAGCACACCAACACCATGGTCATTTAACCAACTTTTGGTGCTTTTGGCAGTGTGGGCAGGTGCCAAATCCTGCTGGAAAATGAAATCAGCATCTTCAAAAAGCTGGTCAGCAGAAGGAAGCATGAAGTGCTCCAAAATTTCTTGGTAAACGGGTGCAGTGACTTTGGTTTTCAAAAAACACAATGGACCAACACCAGCAGATGACATTGCACCCCAAATCATCACAGACTGTGTAAACTGAACACTGGACTTCAAGCAACTTGGGCTATGAGCTTCTCCACCCTTCCTCCAGACTCTAGGACCTTGGTTTCCAAATGAAATACAAAACTTGCTCTCATCTGAAAAGAGGACTTTGGACCACTGGGCAACAGTCCAGTTCTTCTTCTCCTTAGCCCAGGTAAGACGCCTCTGACGTTGTCTGTGGTTCAGGAGTGGCTTAACAAGAGGAATACGACAACTGTAGCCAAATTCCTTGGCACGTCTGTGTGTGGTGGCTCTTGATGCCTTGACCCCAGCCTCAGTCCATTCCTTGTGAAGTTCACTCAAATTCTTGAATCGATTTTGCTTGACAATCCTCATAAGGCTGCGGTTCTCTCGGTTGGTTGTGCATCTTTTTCTTCCACACTTTTTCCTTCCACTCAACTTTCTGTTAACATGCTTGGATACAGCACTCTGTGAACAGCCAGCTTCTTTGGCAATGAATGTTTGTGGCTTACCTAGTGAACCAAACTGAGAGACCATTTTGAAGGCTCAGGAAACCTTTGCAGGTGTTTTTAATTAATTAGCTGATTAGCATGTCACCATATTCTAATTTGTTGAGATAGTGAATTGGTGGGTTTTTGTTAAATGTGAGCCAAAATCATCACAATTAAAAGAACCAAAGACCTAAACTACTTCAGTCTGTGTGCATTGAATTTATTTAATTAGCACATTAGTTTCACAATTTGAGTTGAATTACTGAAATAAATGAACTTTTCCATGACATTCTAATTAATTGAGATGCACCTGTACAAACACTTTCTGGTAACCAGTTACCCTTAACAGCACCAGTCCATGGAGTTGGACTCTACATCTCCATTCCCACATCTTACATGCTGACACTTCTGACCTTCAGAACTCATATCCTTCAACCCTACCTGGGGTTTGAACCAAGAACCTTCTCCACCATCGGTGATACTCATTCAGCTGAGCCACAGGATGTCATACATGGAAATATTTTTTTTTGTATTCTTAGTCTCAAATTGTGCCACTAAAGCAAAACTTTGACGCAATTTGATCCAAATATTCTACAATATTTCACTTATTTATATGTACATTTTGTATCGGTACTTGATGCACTTTATTTTAAAATTAATTAAGATTTGATTTATAAAGAACCCAAGTACTGTAGTGTGGTCGAGTCTGTAGCCTCAGATTCTTTTTCTTGGCTGGCAGGACTGGAACCCGATGTGGTTTTCTGCTGTTGTAGCTCATCCGCCTCAAGGTTCGACATGATGTGGGATCTGAGATGCTTTTCTGCTCACCACGGTTGTAAAGAGTGCTTATTTGAGTTACCATAGCCTTCCTGTCGGCTCAGACCAGTCCGGCCCGAACCAGCACTCCTCTGAACGAGCAAGTGTACAGGGGTTCCTAATGAAGATGTGGACGTGTGCGTTCAGAAAGTATGGAGTTGTTGATGGGTTTTCGGTCACTAAAGTGATGAATTTTTTTGGTCCAGCCCATTTGATATTGGACTGAGTGTAATGTGGCTCGTTTCCTAAAATGAGTCCGACACTGCTGCTCTAAAGGAACTCTAAATGAGTCCATTTACTGCTAGAAATTCTTTGTTATGCCAGACGTACATCCTAGGATTGCTGCGAGTGTGATGTATTATTAAGGAACGCTTTCAGAAACATATTCCTTATTGTTGTAAAAGATATCAAGGTACCTTTCCTGCTTCTGTCCCGTTTCATATCCGAAACAGACAAGTTTCTTTAGATTTCGCCGTGTGATTCGGATCATCGTCTTGGTAACCGGATACACCCATGTTTAATTTATAGTTTATAGATAAATTGTAAAAGAGAGATTTATTTCTATTCAAAAAAGAGTAGAGGGCAAGTTTTTGCACTCAGTTACCAAGGTTTCCTGACTCATTCCCGCTATCAAGTGCTCACACACACACACACACACACACACACACACACACAAACACAAACCTGAGCAGACCAGAACACTTCAGTGTGCACTTCAGATTAGCATTTATTTCATTTCTATACTTAAGGGCCTGTAAAACGTCTTCTGGGAGAACGAACAAAAAACACACACACACACACACACACACACACACACACACACAATAATTTAACACACAGCTTTAATGCATTCCACCGGTGCTATAGGACTAGGAAAGGTCAGCTAAAGTGATGAAACTCCTTTTAAACATAAAACTGTAGAATAACCTTTTATATTTTACCGAGATTGATGAAGTGCTGAACTTCAGACATCTCCTCGTTCCATTTTACATCTGAAACACCATCATGCAACAAAAAAATCCACATGCAGAGAGAAGCGAGAAACACAGATATAATCCTGACATCCTGAAAAAAAAAAAAAATCAGCGGAGGCAGGAATTGGAAAAAACAAACATAGCCTTAGATTTCTTTTTTCTGTTCACAGTGTTCGTTTAGTTTGTTATAAACAGGCTGATGTAAGTGTGGAACTGCACATGCTGGACCAAACGAGCCAAAATTATACATCTTCCATAAATGAATAATGAGAACATCACGAAATAAATCGGTCGAACTCACAGCAGCACACTAAAGACATTCGGTGAGTTCGGTTTTTACGCCGCTTCTTCATCGTCACACGTAACAAACACGCAAATACTGTAAATGTTAACACAGGGATATACTTTGCATTCAAAAACCTATGGGGGCACAAACTTTTGCATTCGGCTGTGGATTTGAATTCGCGCATTAATTGCTTGGCTGTTTTAATTCGTAGTAAGCGCACCTGTCAATCACCCTCAGTGGGCAGGATCAGCTAATTCTACTGGGTTATGCGAAGCTTTATTCGGTGTTATTGGTTAACGTTAGCTAGCTAACTAGCCTAAGCGCCTGTATTGATCTGCTTCTACTTTTTCGCATTTTCAACCGCATCGATGCTAACACGCTCTCCATCTTACTCTGACGCTAGCTTTACCGCAGAGTAAAACGATAAGATGAAAACGGCTGTTAATAAATACTGAGCATGAATATTAACGTTTAATTGTGTCACATTTGGTCCAACGTACAAAAGCGAAACCAGACCAGTACAAAATGAATACAGTAGATATGAGAAAGATGAGTAGGATACAGGTTTGGGTGTGTATAAAGTGTGTATAAATAAAACTATAACTAATATTATTATTACCCTTGATTTCATGTTACGATCGTAACATAATATGTCACATAAATAAATGATTTTAACCAGAATTAGCCATTAAAACTGATGGCTTTTTTAAAAATAAAATTCTTGATGTCAAGCTCTCTAGCTTGTGTAAAAAATATTTAGTTACTGCAGCGATGCCTCAGACTTTATTTAATTTAATAGTTTAAACTTTATGGAGTGATGACACCCCCTTGGTGTAATGCTAGTTCGCTAGCTATAGTCTATTTAACACCCTAGTTTACTGTTTCCTAGCTACTGCGTAATTTTTTTTATATCTTAGAATGAATGTAAATATTTTCACCGTACCGATGAGGCGTAACCGTTGCCTAAATAGCGCCAGAGCCATGTTGGAAATATGAGCCAATGGAATTGTATCCATATTGTCAGGTAGGCGGAGCTTAGCTCTGTATGGTGCTGTGGTTGGGACAAAATTACTTTCTGCGACACGACACGTTGCCTAAAATCCTGCTTATTCCGTTCACAATAATAATAATAATAGCACTATATTGTATAACTGATTTTTTTTGGATGACAGTGTGACTTGTAAACTGGGTCATCACAGGCCAAATCGATAAACAAAAGCTTTATGTGAGGAAGGTGTGGGATGAGAGGGTCAGGAGGTGAACTGAACACTCGGGGTTTTTTAAAAAATCAGTGTAACAGTGCAGTTTAAAAATGTACAAGAGGAAGTGCAAAGGCTGAGTACGCTCTACACGCTAAAAATACACATGTTAAAGAGAGAAAGATGGACTGAGAGAAGGAAAAACAAGACAGAGAGACAGAGAAGAGAGAGAGAGAGGTAAAGGAAATTGTGTTCAGCTGACGGAGCAAGGGTCGTCCTTGCAGGGCTTCACTTCCCCCTGTAGCAGCTGGATCATCACAGCTTTAGTCAGGTAACTGGAGGTTCCTCTCTTCCCCAGTGGAGGAGTGTTATAGAACGCCTCCATCTCCTTCTGTAACATTATTATTATTATTATTATTATTATTATTTACATAGTCTTGTGGAATCAATCATTGTAAACAATTATTAATATATCACGAAAACGGGACAATGGTGATGTGCTGGTGATAATAGTGATTCTGATTATGGTAGTGATGGTGGTGATGATGGGATAATGGTGATATTGGTGGTGATGGTAATAATGGCGATGATGGTGATGGTGGTGGTGATGATGGTGAACATGGTGATAATGGTGATAGTGGTAATGATGGTGTTGATGGTGAAGATGATGGTGGTGAAATTGATGATGGTGAAGATAATGGTGATAGTGGCAGTAATGATGTTTATGATGGTGAAGATGGTGATAATGATAGTGGTGGTGATGATGGTGGTGATAGTGGCAGTGATGATATTTATGATGGTGATAATGATAGTGATGGTGATGATTGTGATAGTGATCGCTATAGTGACAGTGGTGGTAGTGATGGTGGCAGTGATGATGTTTATGATGGTGATAATGATAGTGATGATGATCGTGATACTGGTGGTGGTGATGATGATGGCGATAGTGATGGTGCTGCTGGCGATAGTGCTGGTGATGCTGGCGATAGTGATGGTGATAGTGACAGTGATGGTAGTGATAGTGGTGGTGATTGTGATAGTGTTGGTGGAGATGGTGATAGTGGTGGTGATGGTGAAGATGGTGATAGTGGCAGTGATGATTATGATGGTGAAGAAGGTGATAATGGTGATGGTGATAGTGGTGGTGGTGATGATGGTCATGATAGTGGTGGTGGTGGTGGTGATGATGATAGTGGTGGTGATGGTGATGATGGTCATGATAGTGGTGGTAGTGGTGGTGATGGTCATGATAGTGGTGGTGATGATGATAGTGGTGATAATGGTGGTGGTGTTAGTGGCAGTGATTATGTTTATGAAGGTGATAATGGTGATGATAGTGATGGTGGTGATAGTGGCAGTGATTATGTTTATGATGGTGAAGAAGGTGATAATGGTGATGATCGTGATAGTGATGGTGGTGATGATAGTGGTGATAATGGTGATGATCGTGATAGTGATGGTGGTGATGATGGTGATGATGATGGTGATGATAGTGGTGGTGGTGGTGATGATAGTGGTCATAGCTCACTCACCTGACTCTGAGCTGCATCGGCTCGTCCTCGATCCCTCTGGAAATCAGCGAAGGCTTCTCTCACCAGCCAATCCAGATCCACCTTCTCTTGAAACTCCAGCTCCGGGTTTCTCTCCAGCACCAGAGACACCACCATCAGGAGCTGGGGAGAACCGGTGGAGAACCACATCATACACACACATATAACACACACACTTTACTGTTATGTCCTATAATATATGAGCATGTGCTTGAACCAGAGCCTCACCTCCACAATGATCTGTCTGTATTCGGGCAGCACGATGTTCTTCAGCGTGTCCTCCACCAGCAGGGAGAAGTTCATCTCGTACATGGTCATATCAGACAGAGTGGGTTGCTAAAGAGGGGATCAGTGGTGTGTGTTGTGAAGATAAGTGCCAATAATCAGTTATGTGATATATGACAATATTCAGCATGCACCAATATCATCATCATCGTCATCATCAGCATTTCTAATCGAAGGAAGCTTCTGAGGAAGGACGAGGATGATCTTCTGAAGTTTGCTATTTCGCTGTGAGAGTGTTGTAAAAAGATTTTGTAACTTGAGTAAACAGAAAACATCAGTTATTTTGTTTAAGAAACAAATTTCCCCAACAACCAGATCACGTATGTCTAAAAGTAATTGCCCCCTTGGTTACTCACCCAGCCAGCTCTCTCAATTTAATCGTATAATTGTTTCATCTTGTATTATCGCAATACATCAACCTCTGCGAACTTTAAGCAAATTCTTAAAATAATTGTATATTACCTTAATAAGCATTATCATCAATAACTGAATAAATAAAATAATCATCATTTAATGTAAGAACCTAAAGATAAAATACTCAAACTGAGTCAGTACCAAAATGGAGGATTTCTTACTGAGTTTGTTGGATTTTTGGATTCCAAATTGAAGACCGATTTTATGGTCTTCATGGAGAACTCCTAACATCTAATCTTTTTTTTGTTTTTAACTAAACATCTATACTCTTTCAAAGACACTGTCTAAATTTCTGTAATGTTCCAGGTCTGGAAAAGAGTGTAAAGTTTCCTAATCTACGCTAGAATCCTGGATAGTGAGAAAAAATACACACAAATATGAGGTCATCTTAAGATAATGTTACAGTTTAATGTCAAACATTTTGACAGTATGACAATTTATGAAGGTGTGTTGTGTAAAACCCTCTTCCAAATACCTTTTCATGCAAAACAGTGATAAATTTACCTGAGGCAGGTGAAGACCTCCCACCAGGATGCCGTTACTCGTCCGCTCCAGAATCTGCCAAACGCGATCGTAAAACCCGAGCGGCGTACGGTTCAGAGATCCATCGATCTGACGCAGATTCAGCCACGACCTGATATTTCAAAAAAAAAAAAAAAAAAAAAAAGTCATTTTTAATGTTTTTACTAACCTTCTGATTAAATTTAAGACTCAGAACCTCTCGGACCAGACTCATCTTCATCTGCTGATCAGAAAAGGATCCTGATCGAAAAATGACTCGCCTGCTCTTTAGAGAAACTGATCAGACATTCGATAAGATGATTTATTTTGACCCAACCTAGACAAAACAGTCAATTCCAGCAGGGTTGAACTACTTCCCTACGGATTAAAGCGTTATCTTTATCAAACATCTTAATCAAACAGATTCAGAGATAGTCAAATTCCATTACGCTGGTGAAAAACACGAGGCTGGGCCAATACTTGTTCAGTAAAATAAATTATTAGCCTTTATAACCTTTGGAAACGGTAAATTAAATCACCCCAGACACGACACTTTAATGTTATGATGATGGAATTAGCAGGTCTGTAAAGAAAAAAAGAGCCAGACGGCATCACGTTACAAACGTCAAGGATGGTTTTTCTTTTTTCTTTCTTTTTTAAATGTTGTAATCTGTAGCGAGGTTGAAAAACTGGCAGCGTGCACGTCCTTAAACCTGATCAAATTAGGACCAGAGCAGAAGAACATCTAGAAATCTATTGAACATCTAGAACATCAAATTGAAACTGGGAATGGCCTTGAAAAGTAGGAGTTTCATGTTGAGGGATGATCACGCAGAAGGAGGAGGTCGTGGAAAACAGTGAGGTTTATATTTTTCACCTGCCAGTCTGTTGAGGTTGAAGAACGTCCAACAGCAGCTGTTTGACATCACTAGGTGACATTTGGTAGATGTCCTGAGGCGGCATGTCTCCTGCACGGATCTTCAGCTCGTGTTTCATGGCTTGGACGATCCAGCTGTTCCAAATAAATAAATAAATAAATAAATAAATAAAATTGGAAATTCACACCACGGAACAAACAAATAACTAGAAATTTTCTTTTTAAAGAAATTCCTACTGTAATTTACTTCATGTTCTTAGTAGATTATAAACATCCAGTCGCATAATACCTCTGCTTTTAAGCTAATTATTAATAGTAAAATAATCAACAACAAGCCCAAACTCCTCTGTCCCGAAGATGTCGGAAAACTTACAAAAGGTTACAGCTTTACCTCTAACTGTTACAAAGTGCTGACACTGGAGACTCCTTCCATAAATGTTAAACGAACACGTTTCTCCTTCTAGAAAACCTCACCATATCAACGTCCCCGTGAATGAGCTGTTGCTATGGAAACGTAACGTATTAGAACGAGCGCATCGATTATATATAAACCTGTGATTTGCAGCTGCGCTACTGTCAGAGCTGCTGTTATAGAAAATTCATCAACACCTTCTGACCAATCACAATCCAGAACTCAACAGCGCTGTGGTGTGGTGTAACTAGGTACGGCAGGTTCTTTTCTATGTCGTGCGGTTTGGTTGGTCTTTTAAAAAGAATGAACGAGTTGGTTAACTGTTTTAATCGAGTTGAGGTTTAACGTGTCGGTTTGTTACCCGATGCGGATCTTGAGCATGCCGCTGAACAGCTCAGGGTTGTTAGAGATGATCCAGCCGATGTGGATGACGAGCTCCTGCTGCAGCACGGCCTCTCGCTCGCCGTGAGGACTGCACTTCCTGTATATAATGTCCTTAATGACAGCCGGAGACAGCGGGTTAGAGATCACCTCCTCCTCGTGTCCAAAAAGACCCAGAGTCACCTGGTACAGCAACAACAACAACAACAACAAAGTTAATTCTCAAAATCATCAACTTGTAAATTATTTTGTCCATGCTCTGATGTGTCTGATTTCTCCAAACTAATTCTGCACTAAACATTCCAAAAGCCAAAAGTTCATAACCACGGCCGTCTCATCCCCCTCCCCCCCCGCTAATCTACGCATTTCTTCTTCATTTGAATAAAACGTGTCAGCTGGTCATTTTATTATTCCAGCCCGAGCGCTTTTAAACTCGGCCTCGTGACCCGCAATTTGTCCAAAACAGACAGCAGGTAGATTTATGCGCATAAAACCCCCCAGAAGGTCTTGATCCCTTTTTTATTTTTGTAAGTCTCGTCTCTAAGGCTTAAGCACCGCGGCCTGCATGGCTCAAACCTCCACTGGCGATGTGGACTGACCCAGTTTTCAGAGCAAAAAAATGTTTCAGACTATTAAACCGTTTAAAAAAAAAAAAAAAACTGTCTTGAGGACGCAATCTATATGCAGATTTCATCCTCCTGGAGATTCAGTCTAATAAATCAGTTCGGGACTATCGGAGGGGGAAAAAAGTCCTGCAGTTAATCTAACGCATTCTAATCTAAGAAATGTATAGAACTGAAACAAAAAACAAAAAACAAAACATAAGAACCAGTTAGAGTTGGGACACAGAGAGCACAGGACACATCAGAGGATGTACAGTATACAGTAAATAGTAAATGCAGTGGGTATAGAAAAGAATCACCCCCCTTTAAAGTAATCACGTTTTGCTGCTTTTCAGCCTGAAATGAAGACGGACGGAGTTTTACTTATAACATCCAACTGAAAGATATAACACCAACATGTCAGAATTTTTTTTTTTAAAAACTAAAAAAACAGAATCACTGAGTTGGAAAAAGGATCACCCCCTTACTTTAATTTGCCTTAATTTTTTAATTACAGCCTTTAGTCTGTTGGGATATGTCTCTACTAACTTTGCACATCTAGACTTTGCAATATTTGCCCACTCTTCTTTGCAGAACTGCTCAAGTTCAGTTAAATTTGATGATGACCGTTTGTGGACTGCAGTCTTTAAGTCATTCCACAGATTTTCAATGGGGTTTAAGTCTGGGCTCTGACTAGGCCATGCAAGGACATTCACCTGTTTCTCCTTCAACCACTGTGTGGTCAGTTTTGCTGTGTGCTTTGGGTCATTGTCATGTTGGAAGTTAAACCTTCTTCCCATTGACAACTTTCTGGCAGAGGGCAGCAGATTTTCCTCAAGAATTTGATGGTATTTTGCCCCATCCATTTTCCTTCTATCCTGACAAGTGCTCCAGTCCCTGCTGCAGAGAAACACCCCCATAACAGGATACCACCACCTCCATGCTTTACTGTAGGAATGGTGTTATTTGGACGGTGAGCTGTATTGGATTTCCACCAGACATATCGTTTGGTGTTGAGGCCAAATAATTACATTTTAGTCTCATCTGACCATAACACCTTTTTCCATGTGGCCTCAGAATCTTCAATGTGCGTTTTGGCAAAGCTCAGTCATGGGTGGCTTTTTTCTTGTAACCCTCCCATACAAGCCACATTTGTGGAGAATTTGTGATATTGTTGTCACATGCACACAATGACCACTCAGGTCTTATTTGACTGATTGTCATCGGTTCGTAGATGTAAATGATGAATTCTCTGTGCACACTGAGGCAAAGTTTGGTGTTCCTCAAGGTTCTGTTTTAGGCCTACTGCTTTTTTCTTTATATACGCTACCTCTGGGTCAAATTATTCGTAAACATGGAATTAGCTTCCACTGTTATGCTGATGACACACAGTTGTATGTTTCAGCAAAGCCAGATGACAGACACCAGCTTAATAAAGTCGAGGAATCTGTAAAGGACTTTAGACAGAGGATGCTAATTAACTTCCTCTTACTAAATTCTGACAAGACAGAAGTACTTATACTAGGACCTCATGCAGCTAGAAGTAAGTTTTCTGATTCCATAGTAACTCTGGATGGCCTTTCTGTTTCATCATGTGCAGCAGTAAAAGACCTGGGTGTGATTATTGACTCCAGCCTTTCTTTTGAAGCTCATGTAAGTAATATTACTAGAATAGCCTTCTTTCACCTCAGAAATATTGCTAAGATAAGAAATATAATGTCACTACATGATGCAGAAAAATTAGTTCATGCTTTCGTCACCTCTAGGTTGGAGTATTGTAATGCTTTACTGTCTGGATGTTCCAGTAGGAGCATAAACAAACTCCAGTTAGTCCAGAATGCAGCTGTAAGAGTCCTTACTAGAACCAGAAGATATGACCACATCACCCCTATCTTATCCACACTGCATTGGCTCCCAGTGAAATTTCACATTGATTATAAAATACTACTATTGACTTATAAAGCGCGAAATGGTCTCGCGCCACAGTACCTAAGCGAACTTTTGGTCTTTTATGATCCGCCACGCCTACTCCCCAGGAAAGCTCTTTTCATGCTAAGCTAACCAAAATGACCACAGCTGATCACAGTTGAAAGTCAGTGGCTTTGTGCGCCATTGAGAAGGTGATTAGCTACACCTTATTGAGTTCAAAGTCATTTTTAGGAGGGGGGGGGGGGGTGATCCTTTTTCCAACTCAGGGATTCCGGTTTTTTTTATTTTTTTTCTGACATGTTGGTGTTGTATCTTTCACTTGGATGTTATAAGTTGCACTGAGTAAATACAGCTGGATAAAACAAAAACTGTGTCCGTCTTCATTTCAGGCTGAAAAGCAACAAAATGTGATTATTTTAAAGGGGGGGGGGGATTCTTTTCTATACCCACTGTACATATAGTATACAGTGTATAGGGGGTGGGACGATATATCGGTGTGGTGATGTACCATGATCAGGAAATCTCAAATATCTGCACGAAATGATTAAAAATGATTTTTCAGAAAACTGTCAAATGTTCCTGTTCTGTCCAGAGAACGAATCAGTCGACATTTTAATATCATTTGATACAAAAACTGACAAAGCAATTACAACAGAAAACTCGAGGCCTGATGACTCAACTGTAATGAGCTAAATCAAGTTTAGTTCAGAAACAGAACCTTTTTAAAAATAATTTCCATGATATGAACTCTGAGAACTCTCAACTGTATGATGAAATACATTAAACTGCACAGTTCCCATATCAGGCCTCATTTATCATGCTGGATACGAGCGAATTTATTCATAAATAGTTCATAGGAACACTTACGCAATAAATGTGTTCATGAAAATCCAATTAGTTGGTAAAAATGTTCGCATCCTAAGTTTCACTACTGAGTTTGTGCAAATTTACATATCAGGAGACTCAGTAACGTGAACTCGATAGATCAAACTCAAATCGCAGAATTGTCGATGAGTTACTGTGATTTTATATACACATTACTCTCAAGTTTAAATCACTCACAGCCCCCTCCAAAACTATTGGAACGGCAATGCCGATTCATTTGTGTTTGCCGTAGACTGAAGACATTTGGGTTTGAGGTCAAAAGATGAATGATGAGAAGAGAGTTTAAAACTTCAGCTTTTATTTCCTGCAAAAGTTTTAGGCACATGCAAGGAAATGCTGTACGGCAAAGATGCCTTCAAAATGTTAACGAAATTAAATGTTTCTACATTTTAAAAAAAACCCTGCAAAGAGCATTAAACAATAGTAAATTAAACAAAGTCAATATTTGGCAGTCTCCGGTACAATTAGTGCAGTTTTATAAGGAAATGATCTGGTAAGTTTTATTGAGCATCTTGCAGAACCAGCCACAGTTCTTCTTTGACTTTGACTTTCGCACTCGCTTCTTATTTTTGCAGTGAAACCCAGCAGCCTTCATTGTGTTTACTGTCTGAAAAGTGTCTCTTACGTAATATGCTGCTTTCTTTAATGACATACAAACATTTTTCTGTAACATTTCATTTTGTGCTAGAAAACTAATGTTTGGGGAAACTAAAACGTTTTTTTGTACCGACTTGATCATGTAGAAAAAATAAAAAATCTATAACAAAGTTTGTACTAAAAAAAAAATAGGGGGCCTAAAACTTTTGCACAGTACTGAAGCTTATGCCACTGTTAGGAGGCGCTCTTCACCATTTAGTCGCCATTTTGTCATTTTCAGCTCGCTGTGAGCTTTGCCTTTAACGGAGCTTTGTGGGCGTGGCTAAACGTAGATCTGCCGTGAACGCGCTTGGTAATTCACGGCTGATTGGCGTTCATCAACGTACAGTACGAAGTGTGTGTACGAAGAAAATCGGCAAAATGTTTGTAAATCTGGGGTGAATTTTTAGTTGGGTTTGTCCACGAAAACATTCCCACGTGACGTTTGATATACGAGGCCCAGTGCGGGTGCTGAAAAAAACATGGGAGTCCTCGCAAATCCCAATGTAACCCCCTGGTGCTTTATTTATTTATTTTAAAAGTAAAAACAGATTGAGAAAGCTGTGTTTCTACATCGTTTCGATTGACTTCTGAAGGCAGAAGAATGCGGAAGAAAATTTGTATAGTTTCCCCACAAGTTTGCGAGACCTCCGAAGTTGAGATGATAGGATTTTTTTTTTTTTAATGAAGAAATTAGTGATCATTAAGCAGAGTGCACGCAGACCTCTGTGTTTTTGTAATGTCCCTCTGCACTAGCTGTTCACTAACGCGCTACATCCATCACCGTATCGTCTCACCCCTCACAATAAACCATTAGCAGCAGCATTAGCAGTGTGATCAGCTATATAGAGGGTTAGGGATGTAACGTATTGAACTGGCGGTGAAACATGCAGTTCTGTAAATTTAGTGGAAAATGAATACACGAGCAACACACAAATGATCAGTGAACATTAAAATGCTTTTTTTTTTTTTTTTAATACATATAAGTTAAAAATACTTCTACCATTTCAACCACTATACATTTTTAAAACTTGGTTCTTTCTTTTGACCTCCTGATCTTGGTTCCCACTTACCTGCTTGCCATGCACTAAAACGCTAGTAATACTCGGAGCAAGGCTGTCCACTAGCTTAGTTAAGAGACTGGCAGCGAGACGTACGACGGACCTGGTGAACAGAAACACATCATCCCACACGGGTTAACACTCACAGCCCGTCTGAACAGGAACATCAACAGCAGGAAGTTGTTCATTTAGTATACTGGAGGGAGTAATATATTTACGTCAAGATTAGCACACCTGTGCTGCAAAAATAGGTTTATTTACACTCAGTAGGCCGTGTATAATGAATTAGCATCAGGACTCTCAGTCAATCCTGAAGTGGTTTATTATGACCTCCTGAAAGCTTTATTATGAGCGTTTATTTTTCACCACCATCACAGGCTGCTCGCCGTCCCTCCGTCTACTCGCTCAACCATGCGTACGTTTCAATAACCGGCTAAATTAACGAGCGTCCCCTACACACTGCGCCTTCACAATGAGCCATTAGCATTCTCAGGTTGGTCCCTCAGGCGGGAAGCGGCGCTGAATGACAAACCTGCAGTGGGAATTCAAGTCTCAGCGATTAATTCTCAAATGATACCTTTAAACTGTATAATGGACTCCAGAATAGGTATTTTAATGTTCACTAATTTATGAGATGTGGAAATTTGTGCTTTTTGTAGTGAACACATACACCCAGAGCTGGGCGATAATCTCAATTTACACATGCAACCAATCACAAAACAGGAGGCGGGGATTACCGTAGCCTCATTTACATAAACAAGTCTGGATCGGTCTAGCACTGTACCTATTTATTTACTTATTATATATTTAATAAGTCTTTTACATAACATAATAATTTAATATGTAAGCTCTCAGCAGGAAAAAATAAATAAATCCTTCTCGGATGATAACGTGAGTCTTTTTATGAAAGAATCTAATTATAACCAAATTAATCCTAATTGTCATCATCAAAGTATTTTCCTACAGTTTTGATCTCATATGTTTTCCATATCGCCCAGCTCAAATTAAATAAATAGTAATGAAACGAACACAGGGGGTGTGGTGAGGGTGGAGAGCTCAACACGACAATGAACACGCTTCACTAAATGAAAAAGATGAAAAATTAAACTGACAGTTAAATTTATCATTTTTTTTTCTCTTTTATCTCCATTCTTCTTTAGTTGTTTACTATTTGATCCCTCCATCAGTTTTCCAAAACAACCCTCCTAAAGTGCTCCTAAAGGGGGGTAGTTTTCTTTTGGTGTATTTCTGAGTGAAAACTCTCATCGTATCGGCGTACTCCGACTGAGCTCCTACGCACAACGCGTAAAGGTTGGCAGGTCTGTTATTATTAGCTTCAGCTACTGATCGAATATCACGCACAAGAACCCAATAGTCACAGGTGTAAATTAATATAAAATGCGCCGCCACCACCACCATCATCATCATCGTCATCATCATCATCATCGCAGCTCATCAGTGAAGCGTGCTCTCCTGTTAATGAAAAACTTGGTGATGTTTCACTCACGGTTTCGACAGATATACAAAATGAAGCATGCAGAAGCAGCGACACTCCCACAGCGCGTTACCTGTTTACCGTGGACCAACAGGGTCGTTATATGAGGCGCTATAGAACTGGCGAACTTCTGAGTAGCGGCCGCTGCGCAACGCACCGCCATCCTACGCCAGGTTAACATGTTCGAAAATAAATTCATTTTTACAGGAGAGATTGAGATTTAAATGAAAAGACAGAAAGAACAAACAAGAGAAGATAAGTGTTGATACGTGGTGATGTCACACTAGTGCCTCGAACTTTTGTTTTGCTTATAATTAAATTGTGTGATTTCCCTCTCCAGCACATTCCATTTGGGTAATAAAGGGCGTTATTAACTCATTAATTAATTAAACAAACAATAAATGCATCGTTATAAGTTTAAGAATAAGTGGTGCATTGTGAAAGAAGTCACTTGCTCCTGGATATATATTCAGTGAAATCTTTCATTTAATGCTAAGCAAAACACTTCACAATTCACCATGTATATACATATATTTAACCCACTTTCCAAATAATTTGTTTTTGTTAAAAAAAAACAAAACATTTTAACTGCATAGAAACAATAGAATTTAATTTAATTTTGATCATTCTCTCATCATTTATTTCTCGTAATATTTTCTATATTAACCTTTATGTCATCTCACAGGTTTCGCCATTATTCTGACATAAACCCTCCAGTATTTATTATAAATACTTATACAATAATAATAAGTATTATTCAACAGATATTATGCAGGTAAAGAGTAGCTGCTTTGTGACAATGTTGTTAAAAGCTCTTTATAAATAAAACTGAATTGAACTGAAAGTACAGGAGGAAAATTTGAAACACACTAAATGGCCAGATATACTGTGCTATATGGTATGTTCACCCCTGACCATCACACCCATATGTGGCTCCTCCCCAAACTGTTCCCACAAAGTTTGAAGCACACAACTGTACAGAACGTAGCATTACAATTTCTCTACACTGGAACTAAGAGGCCCAAACCTGTTCCAGCATGACGGTGCTCCATGAAGACATGGTGTGTTAAGGTTAGAAGAAGGTAGAAGAACTGGAGTGTCCTGCACAGAGCCCTGACCTCATCCCTTTGGGATGAATTGGAACTGGAGCCTCCTCACATCAACATCAACATCAACATCAGCACCTGACCTCAACCTCAATAATGCTCTTGTAGATGAATGAACACAGATCCCCACAGCCACGCCCCAAAATCTAGTGGAAACCCTTCCCAGAAGAGTGGAGGAGGTTATTATAACAGTAAAGGGGGAATACATCTGGAATGGGATGTTCAACAAGCACATATGGGTGTGATGGTCAGGGGTGCACCAACTTTTGGCCGTATAGTGTAATTAAGGCTTTGAGGAAGACGTTAATGTTCAGTAGTGTGTGTGTGTGTGTGTGTGTGTGTGTGTGTGTGTGTGTGTGTTTTGGTGTATGAAGTGAAATCTGACCAGAGTTTCCTGCTGCCTGCTCTCCTGTAGATCCGCTCCAACTCAGCATTCAGGAACTCTGGAGACGCAAAAAAAAAAAAAACCCCGAGACGAGACGAGACGAGATTATTATTCGTCTTTTATACCACAGCACAGCTGAATTCTTGAATCTGATTGGTCAGAAGGTGTTCATTTATTTATTATTATAACAGCACGGCTCGGATTAACACGCTCCTTCTAATACGTTATTGTTTCCATAGCAACAGCTGATTGACAGGGACTTAATCTAATCAACCGATTAAAAAACGTCTGGTTTAAGAAAGAGTTTAATCGTTCATGTGGTGAAGTTTTTTTTTTGCTAAGAGATGTTAATTTATGGAAGGAGTCTCCAGTATCAGTGGTTTATAACAGTCATGGGAAGCACAAGGGAAAGACTTCTGGACAGAGGAGGTTTTTTTTTCTAAATTATTATTATACTTCTTAGAATAAAATTATTTTAAATGAACTTTTTCAAACGGTAGTGTTAAATGGTTTATCACTAGTATTTTCACCGTTGTTATTTTTAAATACTTTATACTTTTACTATATTTAGGCTGATGCATTTATTTATTTATTCATTTATCTTTCTATCTATCCATCTATCTATGGATAGAATTAGGGGCTAATGCCTTCATCCATCCTTCCATCTATCTATCGAATTAGGGGCTAATGCCTTCATTCATTCATCCATCTATAGATAGAATTAGAGGCTAATGCCTTCATTCATTCATCTACTCATCTATCTTTCTATCTATCCGTCTATCTATGGATAGAATTAGGGGCTAATGCCTTCATTCATTCATCCATCTATCCATCTATAGATAGAATTAGAGGCTAATGCCTTCGTTTATTCATTCATTCATTCATCTACTCAACTATCTTTCTATCTATCTATCTATGGATAGAATTAGAGGCTAATGCCTTCATTCATTCATTAATTCATTCATCTACTCATCTATATTTCTATCTATCCGTCTATCTATGGATAGAATTAGGAGCTAATGTCTTCATTCATTCATTCATCTACTCATTCACCTATGTTCCTATAGTAAGTGTGTGTGTGTGTGTGTGTGTGTGTACCATCTTTGCTGAAGAAGTCTGGACCTTCTTTCTTCAGGAGAACACTAGCGAGCTGCGCCTGGCTGGCGAGACAGACACAGTCCTGACAGGACACACACACACACACACACACACACACTCGTGTTACACAGCGTACGAGATGAAGCTACGTCACTTTAATCAGCTCGGCTAAACGCTTCATGCGAGACTCACGTTAAACTTCTGCAGGATCTCGTGCGTGGGTTTGTTCCTCCACTCGTCGATGTCGATCTCGGGTTGCTGCTCGAGGTCCGAGGCGTTGGGCGTGCTCGTCTGACGCTTCACCTTCGAGTGCTTGGGCAGCTCCAGCTCCTCGAAGCTCTTAAACTCGGGAATCCTTCAAGCAGGAGAAACACGAATCGTGACGAGGGATTGGATTAGGATTAGATTTCATACAGCTACAGTGAAGCATTACTTTAGATAAAAAAAAACAAAAAACAAACATTTTACACACTAAACATGTCTCAGCTGATTCCTTTCTTACATGCATTTCTTTAAGTATCATCATTATTATTATTATTATTATTATTATTATTATGATTTTTATTATTAAGATCAGGCTGGTTGTTACTCTGCCTCGTTGACACGCAGAAAATCCAGCTGCTCAACCATGGCTCCAGAGATGAGAGTCTACACACACACACACACACACACACACACACACACACACACACACACACGTCAATACACAATGTACCAGGTACAATTAAAGACAGATTACAAATACAAACAGCATCATATCCATTATATCTGCACTCTTAATATTAATCAATCAATTAACATATTTATTTATGTATTTATTTATTTGTTTGTTTACTTAAGAAAACAGAAGGAACAGTTCACACTTTATACGATTACAGTTAAAGATATTAAAAGTGTATTAAAAGAAGAATATAAAGAAAAAGAAGGTTTATGTCCCCGGTCATATTCATCAGTATTAATGATTTCATAGATTAATACATAAATTTCTGTTCTTTTTATAAACTGACATCAAAGCGCAATGAGCGTCGGCATTTCTAAACATCTCATCGCTGTCCTTATATCATCGGCTGTATCTGGACATAAATATCCAGGTTTCGCTCATTAATACGGATTATTGTCGAATTAAAATGTGTTACGCGCTTGTCATCTTTAAAATGTACAAATTGCACATTGTTTAAAAAAAAAAAAAAAAGTGAGAGAGAGAGAGACAGAGAGAGAGAGAGACAGGAGCTCACCTGAAGCCTGTCGACGTGAACTTTGACCCCTCCGATGTTGCCCTTCTTGAACGATGCCAGCATGTCCAGTACGGGGTTGAAACGGCTCCCCCTACAGGACACCAGGAGATGTTAAAAATGAAAAGTGGTGTATTTTATTGAGTGTGATTGGTTATAAAGCGAGTCGTACTTGATGTTATTCTCTCTGATGAGGACGAGGAACAGCGGGCGACCCGGCATCTTCCAGCACTGCTTAATGAACTGGAGGGCGTTCTGTATACACACACACACACACACACACACACACACACACACACACGAATATAATTCTACATGAATGTAAATGATTTTAGTTCAGCGTTTCTCGAACTGATCACATGACCCGAGAGTTCAGCCAGATGTGACATCACAGCAGCTCACCTTGATGTCGTCGATCAGCAGCATGACATCCTGAGACAGGTAGAAGTCGCTGAGGTCAAAAACGATGGGGTAACACACCACGGTCTTCCCCAGGATGCGATAAATCTGGCAACACAGAAAGATATTCACAATGTTGTAAGCAATAAAAGCACAAAAAAACAACTTCTCTGCACTTTTAACCTCCACCAGGATCTATAAATATGCATGAATATGCAAATTAAGAAACACCCCCCCCCCATGTCCATCCCTAACAGCTAAATATCGTTAAGATTAGCTCACTTGGTTAACTAGCTAGCTGACTGCTATTAAACTACGTAGCATGTAATACTACAATGTTACCATAGCAACCTAGTTTAGTGCACAGGCTTTGTGAGAGGTTTTGAACCTCTCGTCCGAAACATGATTGGTCCAAAGCTGTCCGTTTCGTGACGTCACAAAATGAACTTGTATATAGCTCCGCCCCCAAATCAGTTTTATATAGACGCACAAAGCAATAGAATCGGCTGTTAAGAAGGAGCCACTTAAACACCAAGCTTTTATGTTCAGGAAGACTTTAAATCTTGTGTGTGTGTGTGTATGTGTGTGTGTGTGGTTCCACTAATAACTGATTTTATTTCGCCGTGTCCTTCATGCAAGACGGACACACACAGAAGGACAGACAAATATTTTACCTCAGCGTAAAGCTGTGAGTAAAGATAACATCTGCCGAGTTTACGGCTAACGCTAACGTGCTAACGACACCTACTGTTTCTGCCAGCGTGCTAATAACGGTAATGATTACAGTACTAGTTTTACTGACTTTGCAAATCTGAACGTTCGCATTCTCATGACGTTAAACACCTCAGCAGTCAGTGAGAGTAGCGTGCGTTCGATGTCTGATATCAAAATCGCGAATTCCCGATCAACTTTAAATGCGGCAATTCTAGAACGTTCCGCGCTAGTTCCCTGTGCAGCTGTGCACGTTCCAGTGGTCTGTATTTCTTTAGCGTGAAGCTTGTAACCTGTAATTATATCATTTCGAATTAATATTCTGTGTCGCATGATGCCAGTCGAATGCCAGTGTGTAGTAAGTGGGATGAACTGATGCAGAGCTTAAAATTTACGGATTAATATCACCTTCTGTAGCGTTCTACTAAGCAAAATGGCTGCCAAGGTGCTCTGAAGGCGGTGCTTCGTTGTTGCCGTGACAACAACATCCAGAAAGAAAAAAAAAGAAAAAAAGGTGGCCATGCACGTCTTATTTCACTGTAGACTGTAAAGTGAGTTACTACAGCTTTTGGACATTAAGCCACTAACCTGTGTGTGTGTGTGTGTGTGTGTGTACCTTACAGGTCCCGATGCAGCCCACCGGTCTCTCTGGACGTCCACTTAGACCGAGCTTCTTATTGATGGCCAAGAAACGATACGCCTGGAAACACACACACACACTCGGATATGTGCAAGCTCAGCACGATACACACCGTACAAACTGCAACTGTATATAGAAATCGATATGAGCGCACAATGCAGCACACACACACACACACGCACACACACACACACACAGAAAGGTTGTAAGGATTATACACTCCATCCCAAGATGATCACACACACACACACACACACACACACATACACACGCTGTAAAAACTCGTATTTTCTAAAATGAATTATAAAACCATTGTCACCTACAGAGCCCTGAGATCTCCTGCGTACTTTATGGACATCTGGAGGATCTGAAAGCGACGTCCAGTAGGTGGCACATCGGAGCCAAAACGTCCGAGTCCATCCGATCTCCAAATTGAACTGTAAAGCGCTTAGCAACTGCGTGCACAACGACGTTAGACACACTGACAAGCTCCGTTAGCTCCGTTAAAACTTTCCGCCGTCGTCGTGATTGTTGTCATGAGCTGCATCTCAAATTGAAAACTCTGACCTTACATTCAAAAGTTTTAACTAACTATAAATATCGGTAGATTTGAAGACTATGTGAGAGTGTGTTAGTACTCAATAACGGTCTGGAATAGATAGCAAAGTATGTGATTTGAGACACAACGCTAGTTTGTTTAGTCAGGTGGGGGTCACATTGCGTTCGTTTCTGAGGATGCGCACAAGCGATGCTTCAAACGACTGCAGGATACATGCATCAGCCATCTTGGGTATGTGGAGATCAAAGCAAGTATAATCCAGCCGTTATACTTTCTTCATGGGTGGCAGGTTTTTGGTACCCAAGCTTTAACATGGCCTTCCACAGATCCTCAGAGAAATCTCATCTCTCTCTCTCTCTCTCCTCAGAGCTCATTTTTTCCTCTCACAGCCACACTGCTGTATAAAATCTATATTCTGTCGTCATATCTCTGCAGGGAAACCTCTGTGTGTGTGTGTGTGTGTGTGTGTGTGTGTGTGTGTGTGTACGCTGTCGGAATTTGTGATGGTATTAGAGCACCACTAGATGGAGCTGTGTGTCTCTGCACGACAGCTCGGCACGACATCACACTGTCACACACAGACACACACTCACAGTCTCTCTCACACACACACACACACACACACACACACACTCTTGCTGTGGAGAAACTGCCAGGAAACACAGATGATGCACTTTAGTAGACTGGTGTGTGTAGAGAGAGAGTATCAGTGAAGACAGGTGGGTGTGTCTAAGTGGGACATGTGTGGGCGGGTCCGAGTTGGACAGGTGTGTGTGTGTGTAAGTGGGATAACTCTTAAGGTGGAACAGGTGGGCGTGCCTTGGAGTAGGGTGTGGCGTATATTTGAGAGAGACGGGTGTGGGTTTGTCCTTTAGTGGGACAGGTGGGCGTGTCTTTGTATGTTTTGCAAATGTGGATTTTTATCATACTTTTATTATTGGTGATATGCACCTTGAATAAGGAATGTCTGAGTTGGACAGATGGGGGCGTCTTTGAGTGCGCCCGATAGGCGTGTCTTTGAATAGCACTTTGAAGAGTGTGTGTGTCTAATTGGGACAGGTGTGGGCTTGCCTTTGAGTGGGACAGGTGTGGGTGTGTCTTTGAGTGGCAGAGGAGTGGGCGTGTCTTTAAATGGGACGGGTGTGGGAGTGTCTGAGTGGCAGAGGTACATTTTAAATGATTTCACCCAGACACTGAGGAGGACACAAACCTTTGCACTGAACTGTACATGTGAGTGAGGAGGAGTTGAAGTGAAGGAAGTCTGACTGCTAAAGACTCAGTGCTCATGACTGAGCGGATAATTAGCAGGCTAATGTGCTGGGTAATCATCAGCCTGGATTCCAGGCGTTGATATACAGCCCGCTATCAGAATATCTGACTGAACGTCTTTCCCAATAAAAATGAACAAACTCTATTTTCAGCTCTTTCCATCAGGCTTGGGCGGGGTCGGCCCTGTTCCTCATCCAATCGCTCAATACGTTTTCTCCTTGTTCAGCTACAAATTTAACGTACCGTTTCTCTAATTTATGCCGCACTTTGGAGGTTTTCATGAGACACACCCTGTTTAATAATGGATTGTGATTGGTCAGAAGGCGCTGGTTAATATTCTGACAGAAGTGCAGCTGCAAATCACAGGTTCATTTATACCACTGCTCTGGTTCTAATACGTTTCCATAGTAACGGCTCATTCACACGGACGTGTTTAAGCAGATTTTTAAAAAGCATGTAATCGTTGATGCGGTGAAGTTTTGTGTAAGGAATTGTTTATTTAACATTTATGGAAGGAGTCTCCGGTGTCGGCGCTTCTCGGCGACGTTTCGCGGACATTCCGTAGCGTTAAAGGTGAGTATAAATGGATTAAATAGTATAAATGTTCTTCACTCCATAGTGAGCCACCTTATAGGATTATGCGTTTTGTGGCAGCCATGTTGGTCTCAAAGTCAGGAATATAAATCGAACCCAAAGATTCGGTTCGTGAAAGTTAATCAGATTCAAAAGTTTGTACGCTGGTTACACTTCTGTTTAACAGATCACTGACCTTAACGGGATGATTTCACTCTTTCGGTCAGATTTGTATTGAGTTTATCAGTCTGTGTGTGTGTGTGTGTGTGTGTGTGTGTGTGTGTTGCACACGCACATGGCTGTTCGATTGATCATGTGAGCTCATCTCCTGTGCACTGAATAATGAATGTATTAATTAATGCTGTAAAATACCTTCACAAGCTCCTGCTGAGGCCAAATCTGAATGGGCTCCACCTGCTGAGGGGTCTGAGTCTGAATACCGTACGTGTTCAAGAACACCTGCAACCTAACACACACACACACACACACACACACACACACACTCTTAAGCTCAAAATATGATTTATTATTCAGTATTATTCAGTAAACAAGATACAAAAGATATCTCTCTCTTGTTTTTCTCCTTCAGTTGTTTTTTCTTAATTTCAAAATTTATGACCGATCCGGAAAAAAAACCCCGATCCTGAGTGATTGTATGAACACTGACTCAGTAGCTACAGCAGTTAGCAAGAAGAATAGATTAGAGAGAATTTCCTGTACGGACGGATTAAAGAAGGATGACATGATGGCTGAAAAAAATAAAATAAAATAAAATAAAAATAAATAAATAAATAATCAGTAGAATTTTCCAGGTACTGCACTTTAAGAATATTTAAAAAAAAAAAAAAAAAAAAGTCAATATTTATATAATTAATTATTTACATGTTTAGAGTGCGCCAGGAAAAACAAAAATAAATAAATAAAAACACATGTCCTTGTTTTCCCGTGTTCATTCCGAAAGTTAAAAAAAAAACACAACGTACACAGACCCGTATCGTACACGTTGTTAATTATTGGTCGTTTTCAAAGGGGGCGCCAATATTTTTGGAGTTTAAAAAAAAAAAAAGATAGGAACAGATGTGTAAAGAATGAGCAAGAAATAATACCAAAGAAAGCGTTAGACAGATGGCTGTACCTCTGACTCTCGGCGATAAGTGCCACGTGGATCACCACATCATTCTCAATGGGACCCTGTGGAGAACAACACACTCATCAGATTACCCCTCTCTCCCTCTCTCTCTCTCTCTCTCTCTCTCTCTCAGTGGAGCATGATGATGGAGAGAACAGCAAGTGCTTTTTCCTGAGGGATAAAACACCGTCTGTGACACTTCAGAACTGATGCCAACATCATCATCATCATCATCATCACAACTGGGGACGGAGGAAAGAGAGAAAGAAACAGGAAATATATATATTTAAAAAAAAAAAAGGTCTGATTTATAAACACGGAGGAAAGGATGGAGACGAGCGGAGTGACGGAGTGAAAGAGATGATGAAGAAACCCTCGTTCCAGCTCGTTAGCGTTCACAGACCAGTTTCATTTCAGCACAATAATGAGCTGCTGATTGGTGGTGAAAAGAGAAAAATCTGGTCCAAAACAAAATCTACAAAATGGCCGCCTTACTCACTCACTCACTCACTCACTCCTGAGCTAACAAACATTAGCATCGTGCAAATCGTCACACAGATTCGTGTGTACCGATTCAGACATTCGGCTAGCACAATGCTAAACTGGTGGCTAGAAATCTTCCGTCACTTGATGGCTTGCTAGCTTAAATCGGCTAACCTAACAGAACGATAAAGGTTCATAATATTAGCTAGCTGGTCAGAAATTCTGAGAGAACTTTTAATAACATTTACAGCTAACGCTAGTACGTGCTCACCTGACAGGATTTCTTACAAATCTTTATAACTCTGATTTAAAAAAAAAAAAAAAAAAAAGTTTTAAAAAACTGACAGGATTTCTGAGAGGATTTTAAGTGTTATATTTATAGAAGTTCATAATCTTCACTGCTAATGCTAGCCAGCTAGCTAACATGACCCGAGACTGAGAGTCATGTACCTGTTAGTGTTGCTGCAAAAACTAAATTAGCAAACACCATTAAGCAAAACTGTCCTCAGACAGGAGAACTTTTTAGTGAACATTTATGTAATGTTTTAAAACCTGCTAATATGTGGTCACTAGCTAAAATGCTAACGATGTACCGTGATCATGAGTAGCTAATATAGCATGTTATTTCTGCCATTTTGATTCATTTTCCTGTAAGGGCCTCCCTCTCTCTCTCTCTCTCTCTCTCTCTCTCTCTCTCTCACACACACACACACACACACACACACACACACACACACACACAGGGAAGGGGAGAAATAAGAGTGGCAGACAAAAATCCTGTCAGGTTAGCTCATGTTAGTTAGCAAGTGTTAGCAAAGAATTACGAGTATTTATCGATATCATTTAAAAATCTAATCAGAAATCCCCCAAGATTAGCCTGCGTCAGCTAGCTAGCTAGAAGATGATTTAGAAAAACTTTATGAATACAGTATAATGTAAAAAAATAAAAAATAAAATAAATAAATTCAGAAATCCTGTCAGTTTACATTATAACAGGATTAGCCAGCTAGCTATCAGGTTAGCACCATCAGCAGTGAAGGTTATGGAAATGTATCTAACTTTAATCATTCCTCTTGCTCATGCTAGCTGGCTAGTGTTAGCATAGCTAGTGTAGTATAACTTCAAATCCTCTCAGAAATCCTGTCAGGTTTTATCAAAGTTATTAAGATTTATGAAAGCACTTAAAAATTCCTGTCAGAAATCCTGTCAGGTTAGCATTTATTAGCCGCTTAAGCTTCATCAGAATTCCTGTTCAGCTAGCTAACGTTATGCTAATCTGAAATTCTTTCGATTCTTGGGTACATTTTAGCTAGCAGGCTAAGATGATGAACCTTTTTGGATACGAGTCCTTTTTGGACTAGGTTAGCTTATGTTAGCCAGTTAGCTAGTATTAAAGGACATGAAATTTTATTTTCATTACTTAAAAATCCTTTCAGAATTTCTGTGAAGTTAGCTAATAGTATAAAAGTTAGCTGTGACAGTTATCAAAGTTGATGTTAGCTAGCCAGCTAAAACATTCATATACGTTATGAACCTTTATTCATATAATCTGAAATTCTTCTACAATTCTGTTAGCTCATGTTAGCCAGCTAGTTAGCATTAGCAGTAAAGTATGTGAATTTTTTTATGACCAATACTTAAAAATCCTTCCAGAATTGTTCCATTTATGTATATACGGCATGATTAGCCCCTGTTAGCTAGCTTGCTATGTTCATAGCTATGAACATTACAGTGACAGATGTTGTCTGGAAGATACGGCGAAGCTAATGTGCATCATTAGCAAAAAATAAATAAATAAATAAATTATTTCTCTTCCCTACATCTGTTGTGTTTCACTAGAAAACTTTTCTTTGAGTCAGAGATCTGATAATGTGCTAATGTGCTACTATGCTAACAGCCTGTTATTTGTGGAAAGATTAATTTGGCTCCTTTTCTGCTGAAAGCTTTGATGATTCAAGGGCTAAAAAAAAAAAGGAAAAAAAAAAAAAAAAGCCAGATGCCAGTTGTAGCACGCTAGTTCGCTAGTAGAGGCTTTAATAAAAGCCACCATTTTTGTCTGACAGAAAAAAGCAGGACTCGGTTTTATCGCCTTGATGCTATTAAACACGTCTGAGTGTGAGAGAGAAAGGGAGCGAGATCGCCTCTGATTAATTGCTAGCAGATGCAAAACAAAACAGAGGAAACGGGCTTCGTTAGCATGCCGCTAAAGAGCTCGCTCGGAAATAAAAAATAATTAAATTAAATTTTAAAAAAAGGAGCTGTGTGAGAGATTGGAAATATTCAGTGATGGACGGAAAACAAGCGAGCGTTCCCGTCTTTCTGGAGCGTTGCTGATGTCACAGATGCGCCGTCCCAAGTGTTTTAATTAGCGCGGCGGCCATTTTAAGAAACTTCTCAAACACCTGAATGCACAGAACTCGTTTTAATGAGACTACTATAAAAAAATGTAAAAAAAAAACAAACAAGAAAAACATTCGTTACTTTAAGGAATTTCCGTACCGTGATATTTTAAGCAGCTCGGAGAACATCTGTATCTCTCAGTATTACCCATAATTCTCAATCCCGTCATACTCGTGTACTGGATTACGAAGGATTGTTTAAAAAAATAATAAGTAAGCATGTGTTAGTGTGGTAATAAATAAGCTAGCATGGAACACGGAGTTGTCGTTGAGAATCAAACAAATGAATAAATCGAGCAAAAAGAACAAAAAAAAAAAGTTAGCTAGCTAGTATAGCTATAAAATATGTAGCATTGGAGTAGCTAAACGTACTGTACATATATAAATAACTACCCTGCTGGGAAAAAAAAATACCCAACAGAAACCATTACAGAAATTCTAATGGTTTCCACTACAAATACCACTATAAACCATCAGCTAACCATTAAAACCAGTACCATTATTGGTCCTTAATGGTATCCACTAGACATAACATGCTACCAATAAAAGGCTACAAATTACCAGTAGAGACCCACAGGGACCGTTAAAGTCTCCATTAAAACCATTACAAATTCTATGAGGGATTCTGTTGTTATATTATTCTACTGTATTCTGTTTGTTTTTTTTCAGCAGGGTAGATATTCAGAGCATAGGAACCTGAAGCCACTCCATGAGATCAGGTGTGTTAAGAGGAGAGAAAACTTCATCAGGTACAGCGTGATCCTGAGCGTGTACACCCTCCACTAAGAGTTTAACCGAGGCTCGGGGGGAACGACTAAACACACTGCTAAAAAGAGACAACACACACACACACACACTCCACGCTGTGTATCGAGAGGAACACACGGAGTGTCGGAGTCAGAGAGTTCACGGCACACAGTGATTGGTGTAGGGTGTGGAGACGCCGGTGTGATGCATCAAATGCTGAAGAAGTGAAACACCAACAAACATACACAAACCGTATACACATTATACAGCAGTTAGTTCTGACCGTGCGCTCTGATTGGTTGAAATGTGTTATGTCTCATTCATATGTCTCATTCGCCTGACCACGGGTTGCTAAGCAACAGCGACGGTTGTGTTACTCAAAGCGGTTTTGAATTGTTAACAAGATCGAAAATTAATAATGGATGCATTAGGTAAGAAACAAACATGTATTATTATTATTATTATTATTAATAATAATATATAGTAGTGATGTTTTTATAAAAAGTTATAGAAAGTTGCTTTGGAAGGTCAGATGGTCTTGGGACATTATAATTTGATATATTCTTTTAACTACTTATTTATTTATTATTTTAACCCTTTCATGCGTAGCGTCCTCGCTTATGGACAGCCGATTTAACTTGGGAACATTAATTTAATTTATATATATATATATATATATATATATATATATATATATATATATATATACAGGTGCATCTCAATAAATTAGAATGTCGTGAAAAAGTTCATTTATTTCAGTAATTCAACTCAAATTGTGAAACTCGTGTATTAAATAAATTCAATGCACACAGACTGAAGTAGTTTAAGTCTTTGGTTCTTTTAATTGTGATGATTTTGGCTCACATTTAACAAAAACCCACCAATTCACTATCTCAACAAATTAGAATATTTCATAAGACCAATAAAAAAACATTTTTAGTGAATTGTTGGCCTTCTGGAAAGTATGTTCATTTACTGTACATGTACTCAATACTTGGTAGGGGCTCCTTTTGCTTTAATTACTGCCTCAATTCGGCGTGGCATGGAGGTGATCAGTTTGTGGCATGGTGGTATGGAAGCCCAGGTTTCTTTGACAGTGGCCTTCAGCTCATCTGCATTTTTTGGTCTCCTGTTTCTCATTTTCCTCTTGACAATACCCCATAGATTCTCTATGGGGTTCAGGTCTGGTGTGTTTGCTGGCCAGTCAAGCACACCAACACCATGGTCATTTAACCAACTTTTGGTGCTTTTGGCAGTGTGGGCAGGTGCCAAATCCTGCTGGAAAATGAAATCAGCATCTTCAAAAAGCTGGTCAGCAGAAGGAAGCATGTAGTGCTCCAAAATTTCTTGGTAAATGGATGCAGTGACTTTGCTTTTCAAAAAACACAATGGACCAACACCAGCAGATGACATTGCACCCCAAATCATCACAGACTGTGGAAACTGAACACTGGACTTCAAGCAACTTGGGCTATGAGCTTCTCCACCCTTCCTCCAGACTCTAGGACCTTGGTTTCCAAATGAAATACAAAACTTGCTCTCATCTGAAAAGAGGACTTTGGACCACTGGGCAACAGTCCAGTTCTTCTTCTCCTTAGCTCAGGTAAGATGCCTCTGACGTTGTCTGTGGTTCAGGAGTGGCTTAAAAAGAGGAATACGACAACTGTAGCCAAATTCCTTGACACGTCTGTGTGTGGTGGCTCTTGATGCCTTGACCCCAGCCTCAGTCCATTCCTTGTGAAGTTCACTCAAATTCTTGAATCGATTTTGCTTGACAATCCTCATAAGGCTGCGGTTCTCTCGGTTGGTTGTGCATCTTTTTCTTCCACACTTTTTCCTTCCACTCAACTTTCTGTTAACATGCTTGGATACAGCACTCTGTGAACAGCCAGCTTCTTTGGCAATGAATGTTTGTGGCTTACCTAGTGAACCAAACTGAGAGACCATTTTGAAGGCTCAGGAAACCTTTGCAGGTGTTTTGAGTTGATTGGCTGATTGGCATGTCACCATATTCTAATTTGTTGAGATAGTGAATTGGTGGGTTTTTGTTAAATGTGAGACAAAATCATCACAATTAAAAGAACCAAAGACTTAAACTACTTCAGTCTGTGTACATTGAATTTATTTAATACACGAGTTTCACAATTTGAGTTGAATTACTGAAATAAATGAACTTTTTCACGACATTCTAATTTATTGAGATGCACCTGTATGTATGTATGTATATATATATATATATATATATATATATATATATATATATATATATATATATATATATATATATATCATTATTCCGACTTCTGTTGCTCTCTATCTAGACTGATTGTCGTTATGAATGCAGCATGCAGTCCAGTGTAAATTTATGCATAAAAAAATAAATAAATAAGTAAACAATATTTTTTTTTACCACACTCAATGCCATTGATTTAAAATAATAATAATAATAATAATAATAATAATAATAATAATAATGATAATTTTGTTTTTTTAAATCGAAAAACTTGCGTAAACTTTACATGTAAAAAATATTGCTATATTATTTTTTTTTTTCATATACATACACACATATATATATATATATATATATATATATATATATATCAATTTTAATGTTTTATCCTTTTTTAAAAACTCATTTCATTCCTACACATGGACAGTCCGTTTACTTTAATATAAGGACCCATTTGCATTTATGGCATTTTGCAGACGCTCTTATCCAGAGTGACTTACATTTTTTACCTCATTTATACATCTGAGCAGTTGAGGATTAAGGGCCTTGCTCAAGGGCCCAACAGCAGCAGCTTGGTGGTGCTGGGGTTTGAACTCATGATCTTCTGAGCAGTAGACCAACGCCTTAACCACTGAGCTACCACTGCCCCTATCACTGATATCTGATATCAGCTATCACTGATATAAGTGGTATCAAAGTACTTTAAAAAAAAGCTTATAAATAATTGATGCATAATTTTAAAGGTTAAAATTATAATTATATAGACTCCCACTTTCCAGAAATTCCTTTTAGTTTTCTGGACGATGTCCGTACAGCAGGATTTGGATGTATACGAGTATGTTTACAGAGGGAGAGCCGGATTATATCTCCACGCCATGCTAATAAAATAAACTGAAGACAGTCCGAGACGCCGAGAACTCTTCAAAGCTCCGCTCGCTGTCGATCACGTGACCCTGTCCTGCCGCGGAGACGAAAGCGCCCAAAACAGCAACGATAAATAAATAACCACAGCAAGGCCTTTTTCATCAACTCAAACAGTCCACTTAGACTAATCCATTTGCATGCAGAGCGGCGTAAAAAGCTCGCGAATGAATTTGACAAAGCAGAACGTTATTTGTGAAAATGGAGCTCGGTCGGGAGTTCCCGCAAGACTGGCCTAATGAATCCGAGCCTCGCGCAAATTAAAAGCACTCAGACGTGACACGGCGGGGACGACCGAGCCCCGGGGGAGGAACAGAGACGTGGATGTGTGACATAACACAAACTAAAAGTTAACTGCACACACACACACACACACATACACACAAACACACAAACACAATAAACTTGCACTAAAGTCCACCCAAATTCAGTATGTGAGTATGCAGTATTCAGTACGCCGAATATACCCGGATGTCCAGGCTATTCAAAGGCTCTGGGACTCCAAAGAACCACAGTGAGATCCATTATCTCCAAATGGAAAAACTCGACACAGTAGTGAACCTTCCCAGAAGTGGCCGACCTTCCAAAATTCCTCCAAGAGCACAGCAACTACTCATCCAGGAAGTCACAAAAGAGCCAAGGACAACATCAGATGACCTACAGGCCTCTCTTCCATCAATAAAGGTCACTGTTCATGACTCCACTATCAGAAAGACACTGGGCAAAAATGGCATCCATGGAAGAGTGGTGAGGTGAAAACCACTGCTAACCCAGGAGAACATTAAAGCTCGTCTGAATTTCGCCATAACACACTCTGATGATCCTCAAACCTTTTGGGAGAATGTTCTGTGGACTGATGAGATGAAAGTGGAACTGTTTGGAAGACAGGGGTCCGGTTACATCTGGCGTAAACCAAACACAGAATTCCACAAAAAAAAACATCATACCTACGGTCACACATGGTGGAGGAAGTGTGATGGTGTGGGGCTGCTTTGCTGCTTCAGGGCATGGGCAACTTACAATAATTGAGGGAAACATGAATCCTGCTCTCTACCAGAAAATCCTAAAGGAGGATGTCCGGTCTTCAGTCCGTAAGTTGAAACTCAAGCGGAACTGGATCATGCGGCGAGACGATGATCTGAGTAAGTCCAGCTCTGAATGGCTTAAAAAAAAAAAAGCTAAATTACAGTTTTGGAGTGGCCTAGTCAAAGTCCTGACTTGAACCAATTGCGATGCTGTGGCAGGACCTTAAACGGGCAGGTCGTGCTCGAAAACCCCCCAGTGTGGCTGAACTAAAGCAGTTCTGTAAAGAAGAGTGGGCCAGAATTCCACCACAGCGCTGTGAAAGACCGATCTCCAGTTATCGGAAGCGTCTGGTTGCAGTTATCGCTGCTAAAGGTGGCACAACCAGATTTTAAGTTTAAGGGGGCAATTAGTTTTTGGAGTTGTATACTGTATTGTGCGTTTACTCGGGTTGCCTTTGTTTTATGGTGTATTTCATTTGAAGATCTAAAACTATTTAGTACGAGATATACACAAAAACAGAAGAAATCAGGATGGGGCAAATACTTTTCTGATAGCACTGTACATAACAGGCACTGGATAGTGTGTGTGTGTGTGTGTGTGTGTGTGTGTGTGTGTGTGAATTTACAGAAAACTTTCTGAACTCCATCCTGAGTGTGTTGTTACGTAACGACGTAATCCGGCCCACATTCCTGCTCTAACACACTGAAACAGGTGAGGATTTGGAGCTGGGATGTGATTGTGAAGTGAATTTTATACACACTGAGCTCTGTGGCTCGAGCTCACGTCTATTAGCTTTAGCCTGCAATCCTTAAGACACACAAAGAGGAGGCTGAGGCACGAAAGAAATCAATTTACACTTAGCCGAGGAGAAGGAGAGGCTTAGATGCTTCTCTGTGCGCAATTCCTATACAGGAGGTGTGTGTGTGTGTGTGTGTGTAGGGGAGATGGAAAGCCTGATTATAGAGACCTAAAAATTCTTTCTGTCAGAGATGAACTTCATCCACACACACACACACACACACACACACACACACACACACACTTCTATATAAAACTGATTTGGAGGCGGGGCTACCTATGGCCTCATTGTGTGATGTCACTCAGTACGCTTCACGGTTTTGGGCCAATCACGTTCGAGATTAGAGTCGCAACCTTCACATCGCTGAACATCCCTACTAAGGTAGCTAGCTAACTCACCTAAAGCTAGCTGGTGGTTGTCATGGTAACGATATGCAGTATTTTGCTGTGAGATGACAGAGGAAGAAAATTACGACACCAACTGAGACGCTGGTACTGACGAACGTGAGCTAGTTTACAAACAGCTAACTAGCTGGCTAGTAACGTTAGCGAATATTAGGGGTATTAGGCTAGTAAGGAATGGGGGTGAGGGTTTGTTTATGAGGTTGTAGAGATGATTCCTGAGACATTTTAAATCATAATTGTTAAAAAAATTCTTATTCTACTATGACGACACACACACACACACACACACACACACACACACACACACACACACACACACACACACACAGGCAGGCACTAACTGATTTTGGCTGCTCTGTAAGATAACGACTGTGTCTTTAAAGTCCTAAACTCTTCCACAAAGTGAAAGCACTAATAAAACACTGCAATATTTCTGTTATGTTCAGCTTGGGGGGGTGTGTGTGTGTGTGTGCGCATCGTTGTTACTCGGTTGTCTGTGCATTATATTAAATGTCACACAGTGCATCCTGACTCATGAACTCCGTCCGAAAGATCAGAAAACTTCTAAAGAAAGTCAAAGTAACGGACGTTATTACTGAACTGGTTTGTGCTGAGTGTAAACAGTGAAGAAGCTCTGAGACACTTTCATCATTTCATCACTCTATACACCCTCTACACTCTATACACTACGCTCTACACCCTCTACGCTCTATACCCTCTACACTCTATACACTATGCTCTACACCCTCTACGCTCTCTACGCTCTATATCCTCTACACTCTATACACTACGCTCTACACCCTCTACGCTCTATACCCTCTACACTCTATACACTACGCTCTACACCCTCTATACTCTATGCTCTACACCCTCTACACTCTACGCTATACACCCTCTATACTCTATACACTACGCTCTACACCCTCTACGCTCTATACCCTCTACACTCTATACTCTACGCTCTACACCCTCTTCGCTCTATACCCTCTACAATCTATACTCTATACACTACGCACTACACCCTCTATACTCTATACTCTACGCTCTACACCCTCTACACTCTATACTCTACGCTCTACACCCTCTACACTCTATACACTACGCTCTACACCCTCTACGCTCTATACCCTCTACACTCTATACTCTATACACTACGCTCTACACCCTCTACGCTCTATACCCTCTACACTCTACACCCTCTACACTCTACACCCTCTACACTCTATGCTCTACACCCTCTACACTCTATGCTCTACACCCTCTACTCTACACCCTCTACACTCTATACTCTACACCCTCTACAATCTATACTCTACACCCTCTACTCTACACCCTCTACGCTCTATACCCTCTACGCTCTACACCCTCTACGCTCTACACCCTCTACGCTCTACACCCTCTACACCCTCTACGCTCTATACCCCCTACACCCTCTACACTCTACGCTCCACACCCTCTACACCCTCTACACCCTATGCTCTACACCCTCTACACCCTATGCTCTACACCCTCTACACCCTATGCTCTACACCCTCTACACTCTATGCTCTACACCCTCTACACTCTATGCTCTACACCCTCTACACTCTATGCTCTACACTCTACATTCTACACTCTTCATTCTTCGCTCTACATTCGAGGCTCTATACTCTACGCTCTACACTCTACACCCTCTACACCCTATATATATTGCACTCTACACTCCAAACTCTATACTCTGTTTCTCATTCTCTGTCTGTCTCTCTTCCTCACTGTCTATCTCTCCCTCATTGTCTATATCTCTCAATGTCTCCTTCCCTCTCTGTCTCTCACTGTCTCTCTTCCTCAACTCCTTCTCTGTATCTCTGTCTCTTTTCGTTCTCTTCTGTCTCTCTTTCTTGTCCTCTCTTTCTTTCTCTGTCTTTCTCTTTCTCTCGCTTTCTGTCGTTCTCTTTCTCTCTTCCTTGCCATCTTTTCTGTCTGTCATTCTTCCTCTCTCTCTCTCTCTCTCTCTCTCTCTCTCTCTCTCTCTCTCTCTCTCTCTATATATATATATATATATATATATATATATATATATATATATATATATATATATATATATATATATATATATATATATATGTCTTCCTCAATGTCTCCCTCCATCTCTCTCTCTCTCACTTTCTGTCATTTTCTTCGCTGTCTTCATCTCTCCATTTCGTCTGTCTTCCTTCCTCGCTCTCTCTCTTCCTTATCGTCTTTCTCTCTCTTTTTTTCTGTCTGTCTGTCTTTCTACTTCTCTCTCCATCTCTCCCTATCGCTCTGTAGTGGTGTGTCTGGGTCCTCGGGAGGTCACAGCCAATTAAACTCCTCTTATCTTAGCAATAAGTGTGTGTGTGTGTGTGTGTGTGTGTGTGTGTGAAAATTTTTAAAGAAACATCTGAGATGGTGTAAAACTGGTGAAAAAGTTCCTGCAGCATTAATAATAATAATTCAATCAGAAACACAATATTATATAGAGTCAGCTCCATAATTTTTGGCACCCTTCAATGACTCAATGTTTTTGCAACGAACATCTCGGTCTGTGGATTTAAACCCCGACGAAGACGTGTGGTCTGAGCTGAAGAGGACGTCCACGTGCACAAACCTAAAAATATAAACACGCTTAAAATGTTGTGCACGTGTCTTTCAGCTCGTTCGACATGACAGGAAGGGACTCGGTGCTGTTCTCTTCACTTGTCTGTATCATAATTCTGGAGTCAGTTACATAAATAAAATAATAAAATGTTCTCACGGGACTGTCGTGTATTGCTTCAGGTTCGATAATACGGCGATGATGAATTTTAACCAACTGAGTGATGATGAAGTAAACCTGTGATGATTTTTAATCACTGATTATCTCTTAACGAACTCCTCGAACACAGATGTTGCTCCGGCGTGCGTTTTATTAAAACCCAGACTGACGACTTGATTAACACCCGTCCTGTTTCTGGATCCGAACATCTGAGACGATGAAAGACCTCAGCGCCGTGTGATGTCGGGTTCTGAAATCTGTCTGGACCCAGAGAGTAGGAGAGTAATATTCTCTTCCTGCACGGCTTTGGAAAGAGTGACATTTCAATAAACTTCTGTTGTCCTCTGCAGACAGAGCAGTGTGTGTGTGTGTGTGTGTGTGTGTGTGTGTGTGTGTGTGTGTGTGTGTGTGTGTGTGTGTGTGTGTTTACTGGCGGAGTGTGTTTTGAGTGTCCTGTGGGTGTGTGACTCAGAGACAGGCTGAAAATTGGATAAATAAAAAATGAAAAAAAAAGAAATAACAAAAGAAGAAAAATAAAACACACACACACACACACACAGTGTCCGGATTGAACAGTTGTCAATTCGTTACTATAGCAACGTGTACTTTAATTATCATTAATTCATTCAAATTTGGTCATGAAAAAAATAAAAATCATTAGAAAAGAAACAAAAGGTGCAGATACTGAGCTAGTGTTGTGTGTGTGTGTGTCTGTGTGTGTGTGTGTGTGTGTGTGTGTGTGTGTGTGTGTGTGAGTGAGCTGACCTGGTTGGAGTATCTCATGCTAACGTTCCTCTGGTCCTGACGTGGTACGTAGCGGTGGATGGGGTCGATGTCCTTGGGGCTGATCAGACCGTCCACTGAGGAGAAAAAAAAAACACACACACATTTTTTTTGTTTGTTTTACTTTCTTTGTGAGGACCTTCCACTGACATAATGATTACTGTCGTGAGTTAATGCTGTGCCTTTTTATACTGGACATTTATTTTCCATGATTTTAATCGTTCTAATAACTTCACAGTGAGAAATATAAATAGATTCTTATCATCGTTATTAGTTCTGCAGACACGCTTGAGGTAATGTAAAGGTTATGATAAAAGGACGCTTGTAGCACCACGTAGATTCGGTTCGATCTGTAAATCTGTGCCATTGCGCTGCTCGGAAAATGAAATATCTTAAAGGAATAAAACATCTTGACAAACCGCCGCCTCCGCAGCTGCAGAAAGCTTTGAAATGTTCGCTCTGAAATTCTCTCTGTGGGAGGAAGAGCAAACGGCATGCTAATCGCCGCATGAATAACCGAGCACTGTGTGTTTCTGTGTGTGTGTGTGTGTGTGTGTGTGTGTGTGTGTGTGTGTCTCTGTGTACTGGCAAGTGACCCCACAGTGTGCATAGTGCACGCACACACAAGCACACACACACACACACACACACGCACACGCACGCGCACGCGCACACGCACGCGCACGCGCACACGCACACGCACACACACTGACCCAGCAGCTTGGCGATGTTGTACAGAGCCTGACCCCACAGGAACAGCATCCCGTCACGACCCGAGTTGCTCGGGAAACGTTTCTGGCTGCCGTGTTTCTTCTGCTCCGCCTCCACAAAATCCGCCGGCACGTGGTAGTACTTTGGAATGACGGCATGACCTGGAAAACACACACACCCATACACACACACACACACACACACCCACACACACACACACACACACACACACACACACACACACACACACACACACAATTTTTGTTATCTGTCTAAAAAACATGCACTGATACGTGCTGCTGGTGTGTGTTTTAATTTTGTCAGAATAAAACCAGAATGTCACTGAAGACAAGTGAGTTCACCTGAACGCAGACCTGCAGGGCTGTCTGTCTGTCTACCCGTCTGTCTACCCGTCTGTCTATTTGTATTGCTGTATGTTTTCCCATTTACCTAACAGTCTGGCTACCTGTCCGTCTGTCTGCCCACCCATCTGTCTGTCTGCCCACCCATCTGTCTGTCTGCCCACCCATCTGTTTTGTCCGTCTGTCCATCCTTCTTTCTGTCTGTCCACCCATCTGTCTTGTCTACCTGTCTGTCTGTCCATCCTTCTTTTCTGTCTGCCGGCCCAACTCTCTTGTCTGCCTGTTTGTCTGTCCTTCTTTCTGTCCGTCAACCCAACTTTCTCGTCTACCTGTCTGTCTCTGTCCATCCTTCTTTCTGTCTGTCAACCCATCAGTCTTGTCTACCTGTCTGTCTCTCTGCCCAACCTTCTTTCTGTCTGTCCATCCTTCTTTCTGTCTGTCCATCCTACTTTCTGTCTGTCCACCCATCTGTCTTGTCTACCTGTCTGTCTCTCTGTCCAACCTTCTTTCTGTCTGTCCAACCTTCTTTCTGTCTGTCCAACCTTCTTTCTGTCTGTCCATCCTTCTTTCTGTCTGTCCATCCTTCTTTCTGTCTTGTCTACCTGTCTGTCCATCCATCTTTTCTGTCTGTCCGTCCTTCTTTCTGTCTGCTGACCCAACTCTCTTGTCTACCTGTCTGTCTGCTTGTCTGTCTGTCCTTCTTTCTGTCCATCAGCCCAACTCTGTTGTCTGCCTGTCTGTCTGTCCATCCTTCTTTCTGTCTGTCCACCCATCTCTCTTGTCTACCTGTCAGTCTGTCTTGTCTACATGTCTGTATGCCTGACTGTATATCTGTCCACCCATCGGCCCGTCTCTCTACCCATCGGCCCGTCTCTCCACCCATCGGCCCGTCTCTGTACCCATCGGCCCGTCTCTGTACCCATCTGCCTGTCTCTCTACCCATCTGCTTGCCTGTCTGTTTGCCAGTGTCTACACTTTTGTCTATCTACCCTTCTGTCTGGTCTACCTGTCTGTCTGCCATGTTACCCACCTGTCTGTCTGTCTGCACATCTACTCTAACTTTCTATCTGTCAGTCTTTTTTAGTGTGTCTGTCTACCTGTCTACCCCTTTACTCATCTGTCTACCTGTCTCTCTGTCATCGACCTTATGACCTTTGACCCCATAACCCAATATGTTCATGTGCAAAAGAGTGTTCATTATAAATGATTATTAAAAACTGCGTGTGTGTGTGTGTGTGTGTGTTACCTTCATAAGACTGAAAAATGATGGCCTGCAGGAGGTCTTCGTACTCTTTCACCTGAGCCGTGTTTCCTCTGAACACACCTACACCACAGGTACACGGGAAACAAACAAACAAACAAATCAGCATTCAGTAAAAATGGTTAAAAAACAAAAACAAGAGACGTGATAAAAATCATGTCAATCAATATAAAATAAAATGTTAACGATTATTAATAAAAATACAAAAAAATGTGTCTTTCACGGCTTTATAAATTGGCTAATAGAAACTGTTTCAGGTCTCGAGTGCATAACGAAAAACAGACCAGCTTTTCCACATTTCTTGTGGTTGATCTACATATTATAATTCATGAATAAATGAATAAATTAAAATAAATTAGCCTCCGCCTTACCGTCGATCATCATGTAGATGAAGAATATGGGAAACTCGCACTCGATCCCGTCAAAGAGCTGCAGGAGGAGACGAGCGACCAGTTAAAACACACACACACACACACACACACACACACACACACACACACTCACACACACTCACACACACTCACACACACTCACACACACTCCATTAAAAGGTGATGGTGAGTTTACAATTGAGGCGTTTAATAAAGTTTAATGAAAGAAAAGATTGGCTCTGATTTAGAAACGAGTTTCAGTATCAGATTACGGGACTCGGGCTCGTGGAGAGAGTAAACACTTTAAAAGCCGATCACACGGCGAGCGGAATGAAAAGTGAGACGTGTGTGAGTGTGTGTGTGTGTGTGTGTGTGTGGATTACGCTTGCGATTCAGGCGGCCATATTTAGCAGCACGTTTCCACGCTGTAATTAAGACGAAGAGCTGTGAGCGTGCAGATTAAGCAGATTAACCACCGCCTTCGCTGCGCTTGTTTCCAGTATGAAATATTAACCACAGAGCGGATTAGAACCTCCTCTAAACTCTTAAATTCACGCAGGAGTAAAGACGACTCGACGGAAAGATGTTTTCTGGATGAAGAGAAGAACGTAACCCTTTCAGACCTTCTCTCTCTCTCTCGAGACTTATTTCCATCACAGATGCCGACCTCGATCTCGAAATCGATCTCACCGATGACGGATAGGAGCGAGAGATTACAGCGTAATGAAATAAAGGAGGTTAATTGGACCGGTCTCGCATCGTCAGCGAGTCTCGCTTAAGCCGCTTCAGGAGCGGAATGGGGAGCGCCGGCGGCGATCTGCTCCATCTGACGGGAAAATAACGAAATTAATTCACGGCTGGAAAAAACAACCTGAGCGAAAGGCTCCGTTCCTCCAGGCTTTAAACGTCCTCGGTTTTAGAACGATTTCATCAGGAGATACACACGTACACCAGCAGGGCTGACCAAAACAACAAGTGGGCGACAAAATTCTGTTTTTCCTGATTAAATCTCAGTTTTATCATTTCATTTACAATGAAAATGTCGCTGGTCAAAACGTCTCAATTCCTTCAATCGCTGTCTTACAGAGGAAAAAAAAGAATTAAAAACACTTACACTACAGCACTGATCAGTCCGTACAGGATTTCTCGGCCCTAATCTGCGTAAAAATGTAATTTTGCAACGTAAAATTGCAAGCTCCTCTGAATATTGTGGAATTTGCTCGCTTTTGCGTTAATTCCTGCGATCGCAAAATATCGAAACCCAATCCGTCACTCAGTGTTTTACTGAAACAGTATATTTTATTTGTTATGTACAGAACTGTGCAAAAGTTTTAGGCACATGCAAAGAAATGCTGTAGAGCAAAGACACCTTCAAAATAATGAAATTAAATGTTTCTACATTTTTTAAAAAATATATAAATACAGTAAAGAGCAGTAAACAGTAGTAAATGAAACAAAATCAATATTTGGTGTCACAAAAAAAATAAAAATAAAAATAAAAATAGTAGTCTCCGGTACAATGTGTGCAGTTTTATAAGGAAATGAGCTGGTAAGTTTTATTGAGCATCTTGCAGAACCAGACTCAGTTCTTCTGGACACTTTGACTTTCGCACTCGCTTCTTATTTCTGCAGTGAAACCCAGCAGCCTTCATTGTGTTTACTGTCTGAAAAGTGTCTCTTACTGTAATACGCTGCTTTCTTTAATGACATACAAACATTTTACTGTAACATTTCATTCTGTGCTAGAAAACTAATGTTTGGGAATCTAAAATGTGTTTTTGTACTGACTTGATCATGTAGACGTCATAAAATAAAAAAATCTATAACAAAGTTTGTACTAAAATAAAATAGGTAGCCTAAAACTTTTGCACAGTACTGTATATACTGAATATTACTTAGAGCGGTGTTTCTTGTGCTCATAAAGTTGATAAAAATAATTAAATTATGTTTCTGAGTCTGATATTTCATGTCCCGAGGTTTATATGTGTGTGTGTGTGTGTGTGTGTGTGTGTGTGTGTGTGTGTGAGCGCTCCAGCTCTGTGTCTTACACTTACACTCTCTTTACAATTCCTTGTTAAACGCAAGCTCATTAATTTCAGGAGGTCAACTGCTGCCGCTAATGAGCTGATTTACTCTGGTGTTTAACAGTTTCAGCCTTTTCCATTCTGATTCATACACAGTGAATTTATTACTCATCTAACTCGGATCGATGGGATCGGATTTGTCCTGTGCGCCGTCTCGCTCGACATTAAAAAGGGCAGAAGATGTAAATGAGTCATTACCGGTTTAATAGGCGCGCATATATATATATATATATATATATATATATATATATATATATATATATATATATATATATATATATATATATATATATAAACAACACCAGTTTCGGTTATTACCGTATTTATTTTGAAAATGTTGAGGTCTGATGATTGGTGTCAGAAATAAACTCGAGTGTAATTTATACATTAGGTAAAACAGAATAACATTGCTGAACCTCTTATTTTATTTATACTCATAAATATCTGCATTTACTGTCTTTGTTTTCTACCGTATTTACAAACTTAGGTTTATTTTTCTAGGTATAATTGTCTCCTAGCTTTCCATCTGCTTTCTTCTCCATCCATCACCAGGAACCGTGTAATAAAAAATTCTTACCTTCATCTCAGCAGGTCTGTAGTATCTGCGGTTCTTGTCCTCGTTCGCCGTCCTGTATCCGTCCCTCAGGAATCGTTTGAAGCCGTATTTGCCTTTAAGCTTGCGGACGATTTTGTCCAGCGTCTGGCTGTAAAGGGCGTCGTCGTCCACCGCGAACGCCGGGTAGCTGATACAGGGCAAGAGGGCCGTGTCCGTGTTCTGGACATCAACGTCAGAGAGAAAAATCAGCCAGATGCGGAGCAGAACGCTTCCACGACTGTGATATCGGTTCAGCTAGGATTATTTATTATTTTTATCTCTAGAAAACGTGCAGATGTTCTTACGTTCGAATAAAACACTTATAATGTACAACGGTAATGCATGTACGAGTGTGAGAGCAACTGTGTGGATACGAGAGTGAATGTGAGTCATGCGAGAGTGAATGTGTGGATGCGAGAGCGTTTGTGTGGATGCGAGAGCGTTTGTGTGGATGAGAGAGCGTTTGTGTGGATGCGAGAGTGTTTATGTGGATGCGAGAGCGTTCGTGTGGATGCGAGAGCGTTTGTGTGGATGAGAGAGCGTTTATGTGGATGCGAGAGCGTTTATGTGGATGCGAGAGCATTCGTATGAACACTTGTTTGAGCATTTGTTTGGAAGTGAGAGTGTTTGCGTGGATGAGAGAGCGATTGCGAAATTCAAGACCGTTCCTGGAGAATGCGAGGGTGTCCATGTTGATGCGAGAGCATTTGTGTGCATGTGAGAGTGACTGTGTAAATGTGGAAAAAGTGGATGCAGAGCTGTTAATATGAAAGTGTTCGTGTTTCCAAGCAGGAGCAACTGCATTGATGCGAGAGCAGCCATGTTGGTGTGAGAGTGACTGTGTAGACGTGAGAGCAACTGCATGTATAAGAGCAGCGTATAATTCAATGTTATCAGTCCCACGTGTTTCCATGATACGAAATGGCGGCTGTATTGTTGTGAGTGGCACTGTGGAGCATAACTTACATGAGAACGGGACTCTCGGGGTAGGAGGGAACACAGCGTCTGTCTGTTACGGTTGTGAGCATCCAAATCCACAAATATCACAGACCAGGAGCATCCCTACACACACACACACACACACACACAGCCATGATTGTGATTATTGTCATGTCTTTCAGTTTAGGAGACGTCCGCTGAGTCGTCTGCTGCTGCTGCTGATAACAGGGTTTTTTTTTATCCTGAACAACAATACGAGTGAGATGACGTTTATAACCCGCCATTTCGGCAAAGTGATGAATGCGAGGTTTGGATTTCTATAAAAGCTTATGATCCACTTTAAGAGCTCTTTCCTTTTGCAGGTTTTGTCCAATTTAATCACAATGTTCCCTCAAAGCTACATACAATGACCCAAACTCACTGTGTTCACACACTGTATTTTACTGAAATGGGACTGAATTTGAAAGCTGATGGGTCTGTGTGTGTGTGTCAGGATGCAGCTTACACACTGCAGCTGCTGGCAGTATTTCCAATACACTTGCTGAAAAGGTGGTATAGTGTGTGTTGATGACACGGAACACTGTTCACACACACACACACACACACACACACACACACACACACACACACACACACACACACACACACACACACACACACACACACAGTCTGGAAGGCAAGCTGCATAAATTTTCTTTTAACTGTGTAATGTAGTTCAATGGAAACAGTTTAACAGTGTAATTGAGTTTAATGGAAATATTTTAACAATGTAATGGGCTTTAATGGAAATTGTTTAACAGTGTAATGGAATTTAATGGAAATAGTTTAACAATGTAATGGAGTTTAATGGAAATATTTTAACAATGTAATGGGCTTTAATGGAAATTGTTTAACAGTGTAATGGAATTTAATGGAAACATTTTAACAGTGTAATGAAGTTTAATGGAAATAGTTTAACAGTGTAATGGAGTTTAATGGAAATAGTTTAACAATGTAATGGACTTTAATGGAAATAGTTTAAAATAGTTTAAAATATTTCCATTAAATTCCATTACACTGTTAAAATATTTCCATTAAATTCAGTGTAATGGAATTTAATGGAAATATTTTAACATGTAATGGAGTTTAATGGAGTAATTGGTTTAATAGATTAGGATGAATAATGTACGAGTTTAATATAATAACAGGATTTAATATTTTATATAATATTAACACTATATTATAATAATACATACATTATAACTAATGCATTCCTTGGGCAGGTGGAAATTTAAAAAAGAGGAATAGGAGGTTATTAAAGATGAAGTGCATAAAAACATACACACACACACACACACACACACACACACACACACACACACACATACACACACACACACACACATACACACACATACACACACACACACACGAGAAACATGATTCCTGCTTGCATAACCGGCAGCACCTAGCTGAAAAGCATTTTTATAAAAGGAGCAGGGTGTCACCTGACGCCTACACACACACACACACACACACACACACACACATTTTTGAAGCTCTAACGGAGGCGAGTGTTTAAAAGCTGCAGCGTTAGCGTTTCTGCGCTTCAGCACTCCTCTGTAGTGTTTTACTCTCACATCAGTGAGTGTGTGATCCCTCAACATCAAGGGCACTCCAATCACTGCCGCATCACACCCATTTATACCACTGTGTCCTGTCTGTACCCACGGACACACACACACACACACACACACACACACACACACACACACACACACACACACAAACACAGCAGGTGCCATTTAGGGCAGCACTTCACCCATCAGAAAGCCAACAAAGAAGTGGAGCGGCTCTCCTGCTGGATGAGGAGGTTTCATAACGCCCTGATTTACACCAGCGTGTGACTTTCAAGTAAATGTGTGTAAGAGTAAGAACAGTGTGAGTGAAGAGGTGGAGTGTCACACACACACACACACACACACACACACACACACACACACACACACACACACACACACACACACACACACAAAACTGCTGTATGTACTGTCTAAGAGAGGAGGATAAAGGTGCATTTCCAGTTCTGAAATCACTAATCAAGGGCTGCAGTTTAAAAGAGAACAGACAGACAGATATTGTTAGCCAGATGGATGGATAGATCAATAGACAGATAGATGGACAGACAGGCAGAAGGACAGACAGACAGCTAGGTAGAAAGATACCGGTGTGTCTGGTAGGTCTAGATAAATAGACAGACAGACAGATCAGAATTATTCAACCCCCATTGCAAATTGTATGACCTGCTGCAAATGAGATGCAGAGCCAGACACCAGCTTCTGGCAGTGTTCCTGAGGAATCTTAGTCCATTCCTCATGAGCAATGGCCTCCAGTTCAGTAATATTCTTGGGTTTGTGTGCTGCAACCGCCTTCTTCAAATCCAACCAGAGATTTTCTATGGAGTTCAAGTCAGGTGACTGTGATGGCCCTGTAGAATCTTCCAGGACTTCTTCTGCAACCAAGCCTTGGTGGAATTTGAGGTATGCTTGAGATCATTGTCCTGTTGGAAGGTCCAATGATGCCCAAGCTTCAGCTTCCTCACAGATGGCATGAGGTTTTCTCCTAGGATTTCCTGATACTTCACTGAATCCATCTTGCCTTCCACACGCTGCAGGTTTCCAGTGCCAGAGGATGCAAAGCAGCCCCAGAGCATCACCGAGCCACCACCATGCTTGGCTGTGTTCTTTCTTCATTCTTCTTTCTCCAGACATACCACTGATCCATCGTGCCGAAAAGTTCCAGTTTTGTTTCATTGCTCCACAGAACAGAATCCCAAAACTTCTGTGGCTTATTTATATGATTTTGAGCGACTTTTCTTGTGCTTTTGGGTCAGTAGTGGTGAACGTCTTGGAGTTCTGGCATGGAAACCTTCTGCGTTTAGTACGCGCCATACTGTGCTCACTGAAACCTCAGTGGCTGTTCCCACCAAGTCTTGCTGCAGGTCTTTTGCAGTCACAACCTGTCTTCTCAGAAATCTGGTTGCAGCCGTTGATAGCTTCCTTTTTCTGCCCCGTCCAGGTGTTTCATGTATTTTCTGCCTCTAGCCAGTTCAGGTATTTCATGTGTTCCAGCTCAAGCACATCTGGTGCAACTAATGAACCTTGATTAGTTACATCAAGTGTGCTTGGGACAACACCTGTTTTGCATATTTCTGCTGTTGTGAGGGATTGTATTCAGGGGGTTGAATAATTTTGAGACTGGAGAAGTCATTATAAGTTGCATTTTCAGTTGAATTTGTGTTGAATTCGTTGTGTTGAACTATTTCAACTGCTGTTGTTTGATTTGTTCATTGCAAATAAACCTGATTTGCAATGGGGGTTCAATAATTTTGATTGCAACTGTAGATTCATTCATGAACAGATGAGAGGACAGACAGCAAAACCAGCAGACAGACAGATACACAAGACAGATGGAGAATCAAACAGAAAGATCAGATAAAAGGCAGGCAGACAGACAGATGGAGAATCAGACAGACAGGCAGATTCACAGAAAACCCGATAGACAGACACATAGATCCAAAGAGAAAGCCAGACAAGCAGATAGACAAGAAACAGACAGATCCACAGAGAAACTCACAGACAGTCAGACAGACAGATAGATAGATGAGAGACAAACAGATAGATCAGATAAATAAGCAGACAGACAGATAGACAGACAGACAGATCCACAGAGAAGCTGAGAGACAAGCGGATAGACAGAAATACAGACAGGCAGACAGACAAACGAGAAACAGACAGATCCACAGAGAAACTCACAGATAGTCAGATAGGCAGACACATCAGACAGAAAGACCAACTGACAGACAGACAGACAGACAGACAGTTGTCTGGCAGAGAATCTGAGAGATAGGCAGAAACATTCACAGAGAAACAGACAGACAGATAAGATAGGAAGATAGACAGGCAGACAGATGAAGCAAGACAAATGATCAGATAAATAAACAGACAGACTGCAGATCTGCAGACGCACCTCTTTCCTAAACTAATAAAACACTTCAGCCCATACTGTTTTTGTTTCATTCCTCTCTACCGAGGGTTTTAGCTCGACCCTTATCTATCTGTACCAACATGAGGATGTTTGTGATGGAGGAAACAAAACACTTCTGTGCAGCACTGTGGATAAGTGCACCTGCTAAATGCTGTAAATGGAGAGATATCACACCGACGTGAATATAACTGTGCACAAACATCACACTCACAGCAACGGGGTATGTCGAAGACAAATCCTTAATTACACGCTTCTGAGGTTCATTTCAGATTAAAATGCTGCACAGTATACAGATAATACTGTAAACTCTGGTAAACAATTACCATGATATATAAATATCGCATAAACGCTGCAAATTCTAGGATACAGGCCTGGATTCCACAAACCTTTTTTCTTAAATAAAGTAACGGAGGACTTTTTCCCACTTTTTTCTGATGCATTAGTACAGAACAAACGCAGCTCAGGGCTTTTTCCTCAACAAGAAAACAAATTAATCCTCTTAATGACTCCAGGGGAAGAGCAGAAATTAAATCAGAGCTAAAGGAGATCCTATCATTCATCAGACACACAGGTGAAACAGACTGCTGTTAAACTGATATCGCTCAGTGCCGATGTACACGACGCCATTAGAATGCAATTTACAGAAAACCATCATTTCTCTAAAAGGATAAGGTGAGAAAATTTGCTTCTACTATGGTTCAGTCCTAAAAATTGTCTTTTAAACCTGTATTGAAGTCTAAAACTGTAATATATCAGCGCATACTGCTTTATCAAACGCGTATTATGTACGAACAGTAACGCCACAGGAAGTGTTTTTATATTAGAGAATAACAGATAAGGAAAAGAACACACCACATCACAGCGCGATAGAACAAATGTTATCCTCCGATATCGGGGCACTTCAGTAGTGCCATTTTGCTTAACCCATGCTGACTGACCACGTTTAAAAACAGAACTTTTATATGTATACGTTTTATTTCCTCACAACCTAATCATATACGCTCGTTCTAATACGTTATTGTTTCTATGGTAACAGCTCATTCAGAGGGACTTGTATGGCAGACGCTCCAGAAGTTTTCTGTAGTGAGAAATGTGTTTATGTAACATGTACGGAAGGAGTCTCCAGTGTCAGAGCTTTGTAACAGTCAGAGGTGAAGCTGTAACTTCAGGACAGAGGAGTTTACGCTTTGTTCAAGTTGCGTTTTTGTCTTATTAACTTCAAGAGAGAGAGAATAAAGAGAGGCTGGTGAGGGAACGAGTGTTTATAGCTGCTGTAACGTAAGTGAGAACAGGAAATAACTTGTTTCATGTACGTCCCATAACATTAAATCCACAGAAGAACTGCGGTTAGTTATCCAAGATGTTTGGGCCGACCTACCTGCCGAGTTCCTTCAAGAACCGTGTGCAAGTGTACCTAGAAGAATGTTACTGATTGATGCTGTTTTGAAGGCAAAGGGTATAACCTTTTAACATGTCTATTTTTGAAAGCATTCTCACTTTACAGCATTTTTTCACAACTGCATGTATTTAGCTATAAGGAAAATCTTAACTAATAATAATTATTAATGTTTATTCACAATATTCTAGCAAGTTCCACCCCAGCATAATCGTACCCTTGTGTAAACTTACGAGGAAATACGAAATACCGTGATGAATTATAACACCAGGGATTTATTCAATTATAACATACCCTCACTGATATATAATTTAATAAATTTTAATTAAGAAAAAACTCTTAATCAGACCTACCTGATTTCCAAACAGGTTGAATCCATTGATGGCCTCGAGAGCTGCTTTGGCGAGTCCCACAGAACTACAAAGGAACCAAAACCAAAAACAGATCAGCGGCGTGATCGATTTTAGAAGTTACTCTTTTAAGTTAAGAAAAGAACATCGAGTCTTTCTGAGCACTTAGTGAGCGAAAGAGCATCTTTTGTTCTTGGATATCAATATCCATAACTGCTCCGACCCACAGTCGCCTTCTTTTGAAGTTAAACAAAGCGAAGATCTTCTGCCATTCTGGCTTTGTCTCTGGTGACCTAAGTGCCGACGAGGCCAGGCGTAATGCTCCATGCACCAGTGGTGAGAACGTGTTCAAGCGCGCTAAGTGGTGTAAAATCAATGTACAAAAAAAGAAAAGCAAAGAAAAAAAAACAGAGAATGAAGTGCGAGGTGATTCTGGATATGGAAGAACATGGAAGAACCAGTCAGATCCATCCTGGTCATTTAGTACTGCAATCGATCATGAGATTTTCTAAAATGCTATCGATTAGCAAAAAGGTAAAAATAAATGGAGAGATAAGAGCTGAAAATGTTATTCTGACAGCAAGAAACAATTTTTATATATATCTGTAATTGGGAAGGACTGAACCACTTGAGATGTAAAAAATAAAATAAAATAATATTATTAATAATAATAAATTTAAAAAAACAACAACAATAATAATAATAATAATAATAATAATAACAACAATAACCTTTCCAATCATGTAACTTCAGCTGCCTCTGTATTAATGTAACTTCAGCTGCCTCGGTAATAATGTAACTTCAGCTGCCTCGGTAACAATGTAACTTTAGCTGCCTCGGTAACAATGTAACCAGCTGCCTCGGTAACAATGTAACTTTAGCTGCCTTGGTAACAATGTAACTTTAGCTACCTCGGTAATAATGTAACTTTAGCTGCCTCGGTAACAATGTAACTTCAGCTGCCTCGGTAACAATGTAACTTTAGCTACCTCGGTAACAATGTAACTTTAGCTGCCTCGGTAACAATGTAACTTTAGCTACCTCGGTAACAATGTAACTTTAGCTGCCTCGGTAACAATGTAACTTTAGCTGCCTCGGTAACAATGTAACTTTAGCTGCCTCGGTAACAATGTAACTTTAGCTGCCTCGGTAACAATGTAACTTTAGCTGCCTCGGTAACAATGTAACTTCAGCTGCCTCGGTAACAATGTAACTTCAGCTGCCTCGGTAACAATGTAACTTCAGCTGCCTCGGTAACAATGTAACTTCAGCTGCCTCGGTAACAATGTAACTTTAGCTACCTCAGTAATAATGTAACTTTAGCTGCCTCAGTAATAATGTAACTTTAGCTGCCTCAGTAACACTGTAACTTTAGCTGCCTCAGTAACAATGTAACTTTAGCTACCTCAGTAATAATGTAACTTTAGCTGCCTCGGTAACACTGTAACTTTAGCTGCCTCGGTAACAATGTAACTTCAGCTGCCTCGGTAACAATGTAACTTCAGCTGCCTCAGTAATAATGTAACTTTAGCTGCCTCGGTAACAATGTAACTTTAGCTGCCTCGGTAACAATGTAACCAGCTGCCTCGGTAACAATGTAACTTTAGCTGCCTCGGTAACAATGTAACTTTAGCTACCTCGGTAATAATGTAACTTCAGCTGCCTCGGTAACAATGTAACTTTAGCTGCCTCACTAACAATGTAGCTTCAGCTGCCTCACTAACAATGTAGCTTCAGCTGCCTCGGTAACAATGTAACTTTAGCTACCTCGGTAACAATGTAACTTTAGCTGCCTTGGTAACAATGTAACTTTAGCTGCCTCGGTAACAATGTAACTTTAGCTGCCTCGGTAACAATGTAACTTTAGCTGCCTCGGTAACAATGTAACTTTAGCTACCTCAGTAATAATGTAACTTTAGCTACCTCGGTAACACTGTAACTTTAGCTGCCTCTGTAATAATGTAACTTTAGCTGCCTCAGTAATAATGTAACTTTAGCTGCCTCAGTAATAATGTAACTTTAGCCAACTCTCCAAAAATATATCTCAATATTTGAAGACAATTATATGTAAGACATGTATATCATATGTAACATGATACTTCGGTCTGCTAACAAACTGCAAGCAAAACTGTAGTGCTGCATTTAAAAATAAACTTTTCAGTAATTTTAAAAACAGTCAAAAACTTTAACATTAAAGCAGTTGCTTCCTGAGTTTGCAGTCATTTTGCTAGTAATGAAGACACTTATGTGACTACAGCACAAATTTAATGCCCAAGGTGGAAACAGATCTGAAGCTTCATCACTAATTTTGCCTTTTAGCATCACGTGTTCTGCTGAAGATGTTTCTTAATGTTATTCCTCTCTAATCTCCACCTTTTTCTGCTTCAATCTGGCATTAATTCTCCCCTCTGAAGAGTGAAGATGACATAAGTGCCCGAGTCTCTGCCAACAACCTCGGTTTAACTCCAGCTCCAAAATCTGGAACCAAGAACCGATAACCATCAGGGGATTGGATTCAAAAGCATCTGCTGAGTGATTAAATGTAGGAAAATGCATTAAAGATTCCCTCTCTGTTAGACTGAAATGCTGTATACCGACAAAAACACGGGAGTCACATTAAGTCAGAAATTAATTAGTCGCTAATTTTAAGTAAATGAATTAATACTTAAAGAGCCCGGTGTACGATGGTAATGAAAAGCCCTGTATGTTACAGCGAGTTAAAATTCCCCTCATGTTGTGTTTTCTTGGCCGGAGGTGAGCAGCTGAAAGGCTCTGGGCTTTCACTCAGGGAAATCTGGCACGATGTTGGCGTAAACGCAAAGTGATGACTCACGCAGCAGCAAAATGACGTCCATTTGCTTTGTTCAGGTCTCCAGTGTGATGATTTAAGAAGTGTGCGGAAACATTTATCACTTTCCCTGCACTGGATCTCTGCCCAAACTCAACCGCTCTCTCCCCAGCGCTCTTTCTTCCACCTGCTGACTGCTCCGGCACGCAGCTCCGGTCGTTCATCACGCTCAGATTAGACAAGTTCGTGCTGATGAGCACACAATACAAAAGCTCCTGTACGACTGTCAAAGGATGCAAGGTTTCTAAAATGATGAATTTTCTTTTTTTTTAAAGAGAGAATACATACTGTATAGTGTACATGTAATATTCCATGTCCTTTAGTATTAAATACAGAAAAAAAATATTTTGCTAGCTAGCCAAGTAATTAATTAGACATTATAATGTTAAACAATAATTTTTTTTATGATTATTGCATACTTAAATCCAAAGTTCAAGTTTAAATGTAAATTCCAATAAATTATTAGACTTGTGCAGACTGCAGAAGCACAGAAGTCTTTCTTTCTTTTTAAATAAACACGTACTAACCCCATTTCTATTAAAGTTGGGATTTTTTAAATAAAATGCAATAAAAACAAAAATCTGTGATTGGTCAAGTCTCTTGAAACTTTAATTAACTGACAAAAGTACAAAGAAAAGATATTCAATGTTCTCACTGACCAACTTAATTGTATTTTGTAAATATAAACAAATTTAGAATTTGATGCCTTCAACACACTCAAAAAAAAGTTGGGACAGGGGCATGTTTACCGCTGTGTTACATCACCCTTCCTTTTAATTACACTTTTTAATGGTTTGGTAACTGAGGAGACTAATTGTTGCAGTTTTGCAAGTGGAATTTTTGCCCATTCTTGCTTGATACAAGACTTCAGCTGCTCAACAGTCCTTGGTCGCCATTGTCTGATTCTCCTCTTCATGATGCACCATAGGAGACAGATGTGGACTGCTGGCAGGCCAGTCAAGCACACGCACTCTGTGTCTACGAAGCCACGCTGTTGTAGCACGTGCAGAATGAGGCCTGGCATTGTCCTGCTGAAATAACCATGGACGGTGCCTTGATGGCATCATATGTCTCTCTAAAATCCCAATATACGCCTCCAAATCAATGGTACCTTCACACATATGCAAGTTACCCATGCCGTGGGCACTGATGCACCCCCATACCATCACAGATGCTGGCTTTTGCACCTTTCGCTTATAAAAGTCTGGTTGGTCTTTTTCGTTGTTTTCGTTTTTCCCGAAAACAAGCTGAAACGTGGACTCATCTGACCACAGCACACGTTTCCACTGCCTTTCAGTCCATCTAAGATGAGCTCGGACCCAGAGAACACGGCAGCGTTTCTGCATAGAGTTGATGTGTGGTTTCCTCCTTGTGTAATAGAGTTTCGGGTTGGATTTCTGGATGCAGCGGCGGACTGTGTTAAGTGATAACGGTTACCCAGGTGTCGATTGGGTACCCTGTTAGATTGATTGTTTAAACAATAAATATCTCTGAACATCTACTCTTGGTTTTAGCCTTCAGTTTCACCTGTGCAGACTGCATTCGTTGTTAAAAAGGATAAACCAACATGAAGATCAGAGAGCTGTCTATGGGTGAAAAGCAAGCAATTTTGAAGCTGAGAAAAGAGGGAAAATCTTTCAGAGGCATTGCCAATACAACAATTTGGAATGTCTTGAAAAAGAAAGAACAACAGACATCAAATGGGTCGACTAAGGAAAACAACAGCAGCCGATGACAGAAACATTGTGAGAGCTGTGAAGAAAACCCAAAAAACAACAGTCAGTGACATCACCAACAACCTCCACAGGGCAGGGGTGAAGGTATCACAATCCACCGTTCGAAGAAGACCAGATGCAAACCACTCATCAGCAGTAAGAATCAGAAGACCAGATTAGAATTCGCAAAGAAATACAGAGATGAGCCACAAAAGTTCTGGAACCCACATTAACCTCTACCAAAGTGATGGAAAGGCCAACGTGTGGAGAAAGAAAGGATCTGCTCATGATCCAAGACATACAAGCTCATCTGTGAAACATGGTGGAGGTAGTGTCATGGCTTGGGCTTGCATGGCTGCTTCTGGAACAGACTCACTAATCTTTATTGATGATGGAACTCATGATGGTAGCAGCAGAATGAATTCAGAAGTTTACAGGAACAATCTGCCTTCCAATTTACAGAGAAACACATCCAATCTAATTGGGAGGAACTTCATCACGCAGCAAGACAACGATCCAAAACACACTGCCGACTCAACAAAGGACTTCATCAGGTTTTAGACTGGCCAAGTCAATCACCAGACCTTAACCCAATTGAGCAGCATTTCACCTGCTGAAGAGGAGACTGAAGGGAGAAACCCCCCCCGAAACAAACAACAACTGAAAGAAGCTGCAGTAAAAACCTGGAAAAGCATCACAAAAGAAGAAACCAGCAGTTTGGTGATGTCAGTAAAAGCTAAAATCCTAAACTCTCGTCTTTTGTCTTTGGTTTACAGCACAAACTAATGAATTAGCCTTGCCTATCCAATAGTTTCAGGGGAGACCATAGATAGGAGGCAGACAGATAGGTGACGGATAGACAGACAGATATATTAAGTATGTTTCAGTTCTTCTTATCATATCTAATGTGTGTTAATTATCACTCAGTGTTTCGTTGACCTTTATTCCGTTAGCTGCACGAGTGTGAGAGATTCAACGCCACTAAAGTAAACTATCTGACTGAGCAAATAAAACCAGTGCTGATATTTCAGGTTGATAATACATGATAGTGTTATAAATGAGATATAAACATGTTAAGATTTGTTACTAGGTCATGGCATGGTGAATAAAGATGGTGGACGGCGTGTGACTCACCTGGAGTGCAGCTCTGTGCTGCCGTTGTTGTATTTACTTCCTCTCTCCCACATGCCGAAATCCGGGACGCGGTACGCTCTCTCTACACAAAAAACCAGGTTCTGAATGAAGGCAACCTACACAAACACACACACACACACACACACACACACACACACACACACACACACACACACACACAAAACACACACACTTAGCTGATTTATTATTTTTTTTAAATGACTGGTAATTACACGTAATCCTGTGGGAATGGTTTTAAAACTCACTCCTGCTGCCTTTTTGCTCTTAGCACAGTTTCCAAAAGTTATTAAAAAAAAAAAATTACAGTTTTCAGAAAAATCACTGTGACATCAAGTGCTTTTTTTTTTTTTTCACTTTCTCATCAATCAGACGGCAATTTGGGAGGACGAGTGAGAAAAACAAACATGGAGAACAAAACGTTGGTGAAAAATGAGTCTTGCTAGTGAGAAAATATGAGGAGATTTAAGAAAATTATTTTGATGTACCTAAAAATAACAACAGGCAAACCAAACAACAAAAATTTTACGGTAGATTTAGAAAAGTTTTGGAAACGCTGATGTTATTCGTATTTGCGTCCGTAACGTGTAAAGTGCGTTCCTGACACAACTCATTTGCATGTAGTGACGCCCACAAAACTCCATAAACAATAACACACACAGGCAGCTGGGAGCACGAAATGAGCGATCTCTCTAAAGACTGAAAAAACCAAAGTGGAAGTTATTTTGACTCACTTCTATGCCATGCATCCATCCATCCATCCATTCACTTTCTGTACCGCTTATCCTACACAGGGTTGTGGGGAACCTGGAGGACTCGGAGCACGAGGAGGGGGACACCCTGGACGGAGTGCCAACCCATCGCAGGGCACAATCGCACACACATTCACATGCTACAGGTTATTTGGAAATGCCAATCAGTCTATAACGCATGTTTTTGGACTAGAGGAGGAAACTGAAGTACCTGGAGGAAGCCCACGAAGCACGGGAAGAACATGCAAACTCCACACTCGTGGGTAGGAGACGGGAATCAAACCCCTAACCACGAAGGTGCGAGGCAGACGTGCTAACCACTAAGCCACCGTGCCCCCTTCACTACTATGTCAATAAATATTTTTAATAATATACTGTATAATATTGATAATAAAAAACGAGCGTTAAATCCTCCGTCAGCCTCCGTCTTGCCCTAACCCATAACCCTAACTGTCTTGCCCTAACCCATAACCCTGACCCATAACCCTGACCCATATCCCTGACCCATATCCCTGACCCATAACCTTGACCCATAACCCAAACCCATAACCCTAACCCTACCTGTAACCCTGCCCGTAACCCTACCTGTAACCCTGCCCCTAACTTTCTAACCCTACCCCAAACACCATAATCATAACCCCTAATCCCAACTCCATAACCCTAAACTCAAACCCTACCCCTAACTCTACCCCTAACTCCATAACCCTAACCCCTATCCCTACCTCCTCCCCTAACCCCCAAGCCTAATCCCTAACCCTACCCCCTTACCCCAACTTCCTAACCCTAATCATATAACCCTAACCCCTAACCCTCTTCTCTTGAGTTTCTGCCTCCAAAGCTACAGTGAAACTGAACGACCTCCTCATCACCATATGCATTACTCATAATAATAAACTATTATAATCTATTCAGTTAGCCGATACTAGCTAAGATTGATAGCTGAGTGTTGCTATGGTTACAGTTTGTTTGTTTTCTTTTGGTTCATTTCATACTTTTGTCCTGCAGTGAGACATTTTTCAGGAATATACTGTAATATTCCCAACATTATAAACACATTTAGACCCTGCAGTGCATTGTGTTTTTTGGTATTTTTACACATTTCTGTCATGAACTCAGCGTCCTCGTGCATGAAAAACAACCTACAGAGCATCTTCGCTTCACAGCACCAATTCATCACCCGTGTATGTGTGTGCGTGTGTGTGCGTGTGTGTGTGTGTGTGCGGTGGCAGTGATTTCAGTGCAGCTCAGGAGCATTCCCACATCGCCGGCATTAAAATCGAGGCCACGGGAAACACGGCGGCGAGAAGAATGATGAGTTCGGAGCGTGTAAATGTGGAAGTATGTAATCACCGGGGAGAGAAATGAGTGACGAGGGCTTTAATTTAACAGAAGGAAAGCAGCGAGGCCCTACAGCTCGCTGAAATGGGGCACGGAACAAGAGAAAGGAGGAGGAGAGATGGAGAAGGTTTTTATTTTAGGCTAAAATAAAAATGATTTGTGTGGAGGGTTTTATAGGAGGATAAATAAACAGCAGTGGCCCAGGATGATGATCTGATGATCTGATTTCTCTGCTTCTGTCTCTTAGTCTGAAAAAAACCTGATTTTCTGTCCCTGTTTTATTCCATCTCTACAGTAGCTCTAATACGTTATCGTTTCTATAGTAACAGCTCATTCACAGGGATTTGTAGGGCGGATGCTCCACATGAACGGATTAAAAAATGATGACATGTCAAAGTTTTCTGTAAAGAGACGTTTTATTTTTAAATTTATGGAAGGAGTCTCCAGTTTCAGAGGTGAAGCTGTAGCTTTATGTTTTCCGACATCTTCAGGACGGAGGAGTTTGAGCTTCGTTGCGGTTTCTCAGTAACATGAAAACAAGAACTAGCAAATATAACTGGATAAAACGTATGAATGTATTCGATCTTTAATGAATTAAACTGCTGAGGTATAAGAGGAATAAAACACTGCGGAACATGCTGTTATAGAAAAATTAACAATATCAGGGTGGTGACACGCAGAACGCAGCTTATTGCGCTTGAATACAGGTGTAAATAGCTCAGTACATCAGGCACTGTGTGGTAGACGTGGCTAAATATTAAATACATAAACAAATAAATATTAAATACATAAACAAACGCGCACACGCACGCAGTACAGTTAAACTGTGGAGTCCTTGACTAAGAGCCGAGGGTTTTATAATGAGATTTACAAAAAAGGCTGAAACTCCTGCGCAGGAACGACAGACTAAATCTCCCAACTCTCTCTCATTTGCTCTGCTGTCCATTAATAAAAGGTGAAATTGTCTCACTGATTTCACGTCTATGCTTTTTAAATCGCATTACGCTGCCCGGTGGGTACTGTTTAAACACGCCAATTAAAACCCCGCGCCGAAAATTGAACAAAAATCCCATAAAAGCTCTTCTGGCAATCTGTTCGGAAGAGTTAGGGAGGTGAGATAACGAGAGAGAGAGAGAGAGAGAGAGAGAGAGAGAGAGAGAGAGAGAGAGAGAGAGAGAGAAAGAGTCGTTTAGGGTTAGGGAGATAGACAGACAGACATGGAGCGAGTGAGAGCGACAGACAGACAGAGAGAGAAACAGGCAGAGAGGCAGTGAGGCAGACAGAGACACAGAGAGATACAGAGAGAGAGAGAGAGAGAGAGAGAGAGTCGTTTAGGGTTAGGGAGACAGATAGACAGATACGGAGCGAGTGAGAGAGACAGACAGACAGAGAGAGAAACAGGCAGACAGACAGCGAGGCAGACAGAGACACAGAGAGATACACAGAGAGAGAGAGAGAGAGAGAGAGAGAGAGAGAGAGAGAGAGAGAGAGTTGTTTAGGGTTAGAGAGACAGACAGACAGAGACACGGAGCGAGTGAGAGCAACAGACAGACAGAGAGAGAGAGAAACAGGCAGACAGACAGTGAGGCAGACAGAGATACAGAGAGAGAGAGAGAGAGAGAGAGAGAGAGAGAGAGAGAGAGTCGTTTAGGGTTAGAGAGACAGACAGACAGAGACACGGAGCGAGTGAGAGCAACAGACAGACAGACAGAGAGAGAAACAGGCAGACAGACAGCGAGGCAGACAGAGACACAGAGAGATACACACACACAGAGAGAGAGAGAGAGAGAGAGAGAGAGAGAGAGAGAGAGAGAGAGAGAGAGAGAGACGCTCATTTTGAAGATAACTTCACCGGATAAATAAAAGTCGCAATTATTTCCCGGACGCTGGTTTCACACGCTGCAGGACGCGGAGTAAATCTCTCCGTTTAAGATGCGAATGAAACATGGAATGAATGAATTTGGGTGATTTTTTATGGCGGGGCAGAGGGGAAAACGAGAGAGAGATTAAACAGCTAAACTCGCTGAACCGTCCACCTTCACCACCCAGCACTGCAAAACAGCACGCCATAGAGAGGAAACTTAATAACCAGGTGATGATTATGTTCATTCCAGAGCAAGAGAACCACAGAAAAAACACATGACGCATCACGACGCATCACGACGCATGCTGAACTTTGTGCTGGTGTTTATTCGGTATTTTCACAGACGTTCGGTGTAACTACAGAATTATATGTAACTAGAAATTGATTAAAAAAAAAAAATTTAAGTACAATGTGTTATTCTAATAAATAAAAAATGTTAATAATTGGAAAAATGTATAGCTGTTGCTATAGAAACGATGAGGAATTAGAAGGAGCGCATTAATATAAACCCCTGTGCTACTGCCAGGGCTGCTGTTATAGGAAATAAATTCCGACCAATCAGAACGGAGAACTCGACGGCGCTGTGGTGCGTACTGTATTAGCTGTATATTTGTAAAGCATTCTTTAATAACAATTGTGTGGGTTTTTTTTTTTTTTTTTGGCGTCTGATAAAACAGCTGCTTGATCTCTGGGTGAGAAGCAGAGAGGCGACGAAGCGAGACGTTCTGGCAGCAAATCAAGTTTTTCTGGCATCGCTCGTCTCCCTGCTGACATTTTGTCACCGACGTTACAACACCTAACAAAGTGCGTCGGAGCGTGTTAGCGCCTGGGTCCACGCCACTACACACACACACACACACACACACACACACACACACACACACACACACACACACAAACTGAGAGCTCGCTTGTACTGTGTGACGGGGTAACATCGCTCGGTTCTGCTGTGTTCTGTGTTCAGCGCCGTACCTCATCGGTGTTGTAGATGATCTGCAGACCGGAGCAAATCATTTCCACCAGGTAGAGAAGGAAGAGACACACGGCGTCGATCTGGGGAGAGAGAGAGAGAGAGAGAGAGAGAGAGAGAGAGAGAAGAACACAAACACAGTTAATTTAGTGGAGGTGTACATATACAACACTGTGCAAAAGTTTTAGGCACCCAAACTTTGTTATAGACTTTTTATTTATTTTATGACGTCTATAAGTCAGTACAAAAAAAAACATTTTAGATTCCCAAACATTAGTTTTCTAGCACAAAATTAAATTAATTAATAATAAATTGTATGTATGTAAAAACTGAATAATTTTTACATACAGGCATTGAAGGTTAAAGGTTAAAGGTTACGACTTTGTTTGTAGGAAACCGAATGAACTCCAGCTCGACGTGTTTGAAATTTTTCAGGATCTTTCTAACCTTAATGTAGAAAGAAAAAGCAAAGATGACGTCTGCGAGATCCAACTATAAATATAGTGGAGAAATGAAGTTAACGTGCCCCACTGAAATGTAACTCTGTAATACTATTACATTTTAATTATACTCTGATAAAATACAATTCCACTGAAATAAAACTTCATTATTATAACAAAACACAAGTGCGATTACTTTCCATCTCGGGACTTTTAGGAACAAAATATTGAAGATATCTCAGCCTGAAGACTTTTTTTTTTTTTTTTTTTTTTAAAACACAAAAGAACCGAATGAACATCAACATAAGATTCAATATGCGGTTATGGCCTTTACGGGAGCTTTATTATTTCTAAGAGCATTCAGCAGCACAAATGTTTCAGCCTCGTTATTTAGATGTAATAAGGTTACGGCTCACAGCGGAGCTCTTTATATCATCTCTATTCTTCTGCTGGGTTTCTTTATATTGTATTTTTTTTACAAAGAAACACACATCCTGTGCTTTTCATATTCATGCAGGGTATTAAATATTCAACGTACTATATTTGAAAATTAAAATCACATCAGCGTGATGTTGGACGTCCGGGTCCGTGTTCTGGATGTCCTTCAAGCTCTGATTCTCAACATTAACGCTCTCGCTTTTTCTCTCTCTCTCGCTTTCTCTCTCTCTCTCTCTCTCTCTCGCTTTCTCTCTCTCTCTCTCAACACCTGACCTTTGTAATATATAAAAACTCCAGGCCGATCCATAATAAACACCGGGTTTTCCCCCCCGATTCACCCAGGCCTCGAGCTAATCTATAATATATAATGAGGCAGAGGGTCTCGAGGTGAGTCATTACCATCGCACTTGTGCTGTGACCTTTCCTCTAATCACTCTCTGTGTAAATGTTCGGAGCAAAGCCGCGCTCTGGGTGTAGAGCAGGAGGTAATTGAGGGTGTGATGAATGTAAGGATGTGAGTGACGGGTGCAGAGTGAAGAGCGAGTACCTGCAGGTGACTGAACTGTTTATAGGAGTAAATCTCATCTCCTGTATGGACACTGAACACAGAGTGGAGACACGTGTATGGGCTCGGGTCCTGCTTAAACTTCTCCACCTGAGAGACAGAGAGAGTGAGAGAGAGACAGAGAGAGAGAGAGAGAGAGAGAGAGAGAGAGAGAGGAGAGTGTCAGTTAGTCCATCAAACATGTATCTGTTTAAATGAAACACACTGTATGGGACTCATGAATGATGATGATTCAGGCACAGGGTCACCCGTGATATAACATCCTGGAGCACATTAAAGGATAAAGAAACAAATCAAATATAAATTATGCATGTTTGGCGTTTGATACTCCAAAGCTAACAACTTCAGTCTTTTCGTTCCACTCAGTAGCCATAAAAAAACAAAAACAACCTTAATTGCTGACATTATCTTTTTTAAATTAAAAAAAAGGAAATTAAATGGATTGAGTGAGTCGAGTGTTGTAAGTAATAAGTGCTGTATTATAAATTTGCTTCATACTGAGTAAATATAAAACATGCTCCTGACTTCAACGTGCTCATACTGAGTGTGTTGATGCGCGTGTATACACTACGTGATGAGATGTATGATTTATATCAGGATGGACTGACCACGCAAATTGTCAAGGCAGAGATCTGACTGTATCACATTAATAAAGACGGATGATGTCTTGTTTGAGAAATATAATTTGACAACGTGATGTTATCTGGAAGCCACTGTGGTCCTTTAGAAATCCTACAGATCCTGCAGAAATTTCCCTCCTGCAGCATCACAGCTGCTTACGCTGCACGTATATTTATAGCCAACATGGTCTGACTGGTGACATCTCAGTTAGATATTCCAGACTCGTACAGACGTCTCACTGCGAGGCATTTCGTTTACGGGCCCTTTAAGCAATCGAGACAGATCCCCCCCCACACACACACAAAAAAGCTGCACACTCTGCAGATCCGTCACTTCCCCGTTTAAAGCGTATTAATCATCGAAGAAAGCTATCTGTAGAGACATGATCTGACATTGTGCGTTATTAATTATTGTTTAGGAATCTCTCAGCAGGAATAACACGCCTATTAGCATAAAAAGCCGATTTTAGAAAAGCCACGAGGATTTGCTCGCTGTCCTTCTGGGGGGACAGCCGTAAAGGTTCTGTGTGGATTCCACCGTGTGATGTGGTGTCTCACTGCCAGAAGCAGAACCTTTTAGCAGAATAAGAACTCTTAAAGAACCCTTTTTTCTAGGAGTGAATATCTTTAAGAATTAATTATTTTGAGTTTATAACAAGGCTAATGGAGGGAGGGAAAGAAAAAGGATGAGAAGTAAAGAAAGACAGAGGGAAGAATGTGAGAAAGGAGGCGTGGCCTCTGTGCGCCGGTCTCGGTGAAGGAGGCGTGGCCTCTGTGCGCCAGTCTCGGTGAAGGAGGCGTGGCCTCTGTGCGCCAGTCTCGGTGAAGGAGGCGTGGCCTCTGTGCGCCAGTCTCGGTGAAGGAGGCGTGGCCTCTGTGCGCCAGTCTCGGTGAAGGAGGCGTGGCCTCTGTGCGCCAGTCTCGGTGAAGGAGGCGTGGCCTCTGTGCGCCAGTCTCGGTGAAGGAGGCGTGGCCTCTGTGCGCCAGTCTCGGTGAAGGAGGGGGGGCCTCTGGGCGCCAGTCTCGGGTGAAGGAGGCGTGGCCTCTGTGCGCCAGTCTCGGTGAAGGAGGCGTGGCCTCTGTGCGCCAGTCTCGGTGAAGGAGGCGTGGCCTCTGTGCGCCAGTCTCGGTGAAGGAGGCGTGGCCTCTGTGCGCCAGTCTCGGTGAAGGAGGCGTGGCCTCTGTGCGCCAGTCTCGGTGAAGGAGGCGTGGCCTCTGTGCGCCAGTCTCGGTGAAGGAGGCGTGGCCTCTGTGCGCCAGTCTCGGTGAAGGAGGCGTGGCCTCTGTGTGTCAGTCTCGGTGAAGGAGGCGTGGCCTCTGTGTCAGTCTCGGTGAAGGAGGCGTGGCCTCTGTGTGTCAGTCTCGGTGAAGTAGTTTGTGATTCTTTGAAAGTTATCTTAATGATAATGACAATAAAATGACCTTCATCCATAAAGTTATACATTTTAATGAGATTCTGTACCATATAAGACTGCTAATGTGTGTGTGTGTGTGTGTGTGTGTGTGTGTGAGAGTGTGTGTGTGTGAGAGAGAGAAAGCTCTTCCACTTAAATGCCAAGTGTAAGTGTTCAGCTCTGTGTGTATGATTTTAAAGGGCAATTCATTCAGAGTTTCTCTTTTCGCTGTGTGTCCTGTATCCACCTGCAGCTCGGATGCTCTGGTGATTAGCGGCGTTAGCAGCATTAGCATTAGCAGTGCGCTGAAAGCTGCCATGTTTTTGGTGAATGGAGGAGACAGACGCTAATGGAGCACCTCGCTGTGCAATTAACTGCGTAAACGCTGCGCTCTAATTAAGATGTGATAAAGCTCTCCCCTGAATTAGAGGTCAGGAGTAAATGAAACGAAACAATATCCAAGATGTGATTACACCCAGCCCAGTGTGTGTGTGTGTGTGTGTGTGTGTGTGTGTGTGTGTCGGGGGGGGTGAACACACACTGCCTGAGGATCACTGATGATCGAGAAGTGCTGTATGCATTGTGTTAGCAGCTCTCTGTAATATAATTAAAAACTAAATTATTATTAAAATATCACGAAAAGATATGACCTGAGGCATGTCATTAGCCTTCAAATGAATTCTCAAATAAAACTGTGTTATTTCTAATAAAATAACCTGCATGTCCTAGTTCAATTCATTTTATTGCACTTTCCAACCACAAACAGCACTTACAATGGGGCAAAAGGGCAAAACAGCAGCGGTAATTACCCCTTTGATCTGATTGGTCGTCAAGCTGCTCAAGAGCCACTGTAGGGCCCTTAAATATGACCTGCCTCAGTTAATCAGAGCACAAAGATGCAAATGAAGAGGCAGGCGCGCGCGCACACACACACACACCATACACTTTATATACTTCAAACACAAATGATTAGAACTGGGCAGAGAGCCAACATGCAACAATGAACCTAATGACACACACACACACCTGGACACACACACACACACACACACACACACACACACACACACACACACACACACACACACACACTCACCTTGTCGGCCTGGCGCATGTAGCAGTAGAGAATCCCTCGCATGCATTTAATGGCAGAATGTTCAAGCTCGTGTGTGCGGCCCATATCATCATCAATGCGTCTGTACAACAAACAAAACACACACGCAGAATAATAAATAACAACAAAATATTACACTTTATACACACACACACACACACACACACACACACACACACACACACACACACACACACACACACACACACACACACACACACACACACATTGGCCAAAAGTATGTGGACACCTGAGTAATGGCATCCCATTACAGAACCATGGGCTCTAATATTGACTTGTTCCCCCTTGTGCTGTTGTAATGCTGTAAACCTGGAGTGTTCTGGGGAACTTTCTACAAGATCCTGTAAATAATGAGGCAGTTTCAGGACCTGAAACAATCTCAACAAAACATCTCAAGGAGGGAGGGAGGGAGGGAGAGAGAGAGAGAGAGAGAGAGAGAGAGGAGAGAGAGAGAGAGAGAGAGAGAGAGAGAGAGAGAGAGAGAGAGAGAGAGAGAGAGAGAGAGAGAGAGAGAGAGAGAGAGAGAGAGAGAGAGAGAGAGAGAGAGAGAGAGAGAGAGACTGAGAAACTGAGAAAGAAACAGACAGACAAATATAGAGACAGAGAGAGAGAGAGAGACAGACAAACAGTCAGACAGACAGACACAGAGACAGACAGACAGACACAGAGACAGACAGACAGACAGAGAGACAGACAAGCAGAGAGAGAGAGCAAGAAACAGACAGCCAGAGATATATATATATATATATATAGAGAGAGAGAGAGAGAGAGACACAAGAGACCGAGAGTTAGAGAGAGAGACACACAAGAGACCGAGAGTTAGAGAGAGAGACAGACAGAGAGACAGAAGGATGGGAGACACAGAGATAGAGAGAGACAGATAGAGAGAAAAAACGAGCGAGAGTGTGTGTGTGTGTGTGTATATGTGTGTGTGTGTGAGTATATATGTGTGTGTGAGTGTATGTGTGTGTATGTGTGTGTATATGTGTGTGTGTGTGTGCGCGTGTGTGTGTGTATATATATGTGTGTGTGTGTATATGTGTGTGTGTGTGTGTGTTATTTAAGACCTAGCCATGACATTTTAAACAGATCTGTGTTTCCATCAGCTGCTATATTTAAGACTGATTTAAATTCCTTCCATTTAAGTTTTTTTATTAAATATAATCTTTGTGTAAAAACGGAGACGGAACGCAACCTACAGTCTCACTGAAGAGCCGTTTTTGTTCCCCTTTGTTAAACATTAGCATTTTATCATACACACAGTGTGTAATTGTCCTGACGTGCACAGAGCAGGATTTAATTCACGCTGAAATATACTCTGTGCTCCGCTCGGCCAGGTGTTTACACATCTGCTCCGGCAAATTACTGCCATTCAAAGAAGCGCCGGACGCTCAGCTGGTTACGCTACGCCTGTTTAGCTATTTATATAACCGCTAATCACACATTATTCTCCTCTACACACCGTAATAACATTTTAATCTTGCACTTTCAGTCCTGGGTTACTGCAGAAGGGTGAAGAATGTAATCCACGTCCGTCAGAGTCCAACTTTACTGACCATGGCGTCAAATACAGAAACAAAATAGTACAGAGACACGAATGAATGAATGAATGAATAAATTATATAACTGAATTATTGCTGAATTATTACAACTATTACTGTTGTCTGTCAGACGTAACATAGCCAAATATAATCATTTTTAATCATTAAAATGTTAATAATAAGAAGGATTTACGCAGTGCAGCATGACATCAGTGTTTGGTTTCATAATAAAACAATATACTTTTAATGGTTAAATAAATAAAATTAATTTAAAATTAAATTCACATTCTGACAAGCACTTCTTCAGGAAATCTCTATAACTGTATTATAACATAAAACATTCCAAATTAAATGCATTTATTTATTTATTTCCTGACAAGAACGTCTTCTTTCTATCTATTTATCCTTATTCGTCTTTAATTATTTATTCGGTTTATATATGAACGTATATATGATCTTTATTTAAAGCGAAACTAATGTCTTATCTTTTTACTTTCTTTTCTCCTACACCTTTTATTTATTTATTTATTTTTGTTCGCTCCCATTCCTTTTATTCCTTCGTTATCCTTCATTTTTTATTATTTCTTTTGTCTTATTTTGCTTACCTTTATTTTTTCTTCCCTTATTTTTATTTCCTCAAGCTTCCCTTTTATTTTCTGTTGTTCTTCATTTTTCTTCTCTTTATTTTTTTCTTATCTTTGACATTTTTATTGCTACAGTGCAGATGTTAAAGATGCAGCTGATCCCACTGACCACGATCCCGATTACTGTACTAAGTGTAGTGTCTTACCTTAAGATGTGTAAGATGTGTAGAAGACATAAGAGATGTAAGGGCATGGCTGTGTGTTGGTTTAATAAAGAACCTTTACAGGTTCTCCCATTGGGACCCTTTAAGGTTCAGAGTTTCCTAAATCTGAGGCTACTGCGTAACTCTACACGGAGACTGAACAATCCTGATACACAGACTGAGAGTCTCAGACAGAGGGCTGTCATTAAAAGTGCTCATTAGTATATTAGCCCACAATTGTGTGGGTGTAAGTGTGCTTGTGTGTAAATGTGTGTGTGTGTGTGTGTGTGTGTGTCTCACCTATAAGCGAGAGCCAGAGCCCAGGCACTGGCAGCACAGTAAAGTGAATCTCGCACTTTGGCTTCTTTACAGTCGGAGCAGGTCTTCACAGGAAACAGACCCGTGGTGGGGCTCTGATAGTTCAGAATAGTGCACTTCACTACAAAGAGAAACGAGAGCGAGAGAGAGAGTGAGAGAGAGAGAGAGCGAGAGGTAATTTAATGTTACCAATGCTTTGGCAATGTAAAGCCTTTTACCATGTCAGCAAAGTTACTTGAATCTTGAGAGAGAGAGGGGGGGGGGAGAGGAAGAGAGAGAGAGAGAGAGAGAGAGAGAGAGAGAGAGAGAGAGAGAGAGAGAGAGAGAGATGGAAAAGAGTACTGTGCAAAAGTTTTAGGCACCCTAATTTTTTTAGTACAAACTTTGTTACAGATTTTTTATTTTATGACGTCTGCATTATCAATTCAGTACAAAAACACATTTTAGATTCCAAAACATTAGTTTTCTAGCACAAAATGAAATGTTACAGAAAAATGTTTGTATGTCATTAAAGAAAGCAGCGTATTACGTAAGAGACACTTTTCAGACAGTAAACACAATGAAGGCTGCTGGGTTTCACTGCAAAAATAAGAAGCGAGTGCGAAAGTCAAAGTGTCCAGAAGAACTGTGTCTGGTTCTGCAAGATGCTCAATAAAACTTACCAGCTCATTTCCTTATAAAACTGCACACATTGTACCGGAGACTACTATTTTTATTTTTATTTTTATTTTTTTTGTCACACCAAATATTGACTTTGTTTCATTTACTACTGTTTACTGCTCTTTACTGTATTTTTTTTTTTTTTTAATTTTTTTAAATGTAGAAACACTTAATTTCATTACTCTGAAGGCATCTTTACTCTACAGCATTTCTTCGCATGTGTCTAAAACTTTTGCACACAGTTCTGTGTATAAAATTGTACCTTATTGTGTTTATCCCATTTATAAATATAAAATGGAATACTCTTGAATTAAAACAATACATTTGTACAGAATACATCACTTAAAAGTTAGATTTCTCTCATATTTTAATTGCAAACCACAAAGACATTTCTCCATAACATTTTCACAACAGAGAGGCTGCCAAGAATTCTTGGATTTCTTCTATTTCTATACATTTTATCCGATTTTTTTTTGCTGTTTTTATTGTGTATATATGAATATAGATAAGCAGTCTCTGTATACGTAAATATAAATCACACACACACACACACACACACACACACACACACACACACACACACACAGAGGAAGTGGTTTATCAGATGTAAAGTGGTTCAGTAATGTGTTCTGTAAGAGTGGAGCCGCTGAAGTACGTGTGTGTTCTCTACACTACAGGTTTTATTGAGTACGAGTCCAGGTGCTCTCTCGCTCTGCTACACACACGCCAGGTATTTTTCAGGGTGGAAGCTGCACCAGTCATTTAAAACGATTCTCTATAAACTTTATTACTTCAGCACAATTTTTACACCTCGAGATTTATTACTGAAGAACCTTCCTGCTGCATAAAATCTCCATTAACCCTCAAATGGTTTAGTAAAATGATCACGTCGTTCTCTCTATCTCTCTCTCACTCACACACACACACACACACACACACACACACACACACACACACACACACACACACACACACACAGGATAAAACATCGACCCGAGGAATAAGAATAAATCTAGAAGAGATTTAAATAATAGAGCTTATCATAAACACACACAGACACACACACAAACACACACACACACACACAAACACAAACACACACAGAACAGAGACAATATTCACTATTACTGCAGTCACACAGCAGCTGGACTAAACACACAGACATATAAACAGAGACAGATGGACAGACAGACAGTTAGCTATACATATAGAGACAGACAAACAGACAGACAGACAGACAGAGAGAGAGAGAGAGAGAGAGAGAGAGAGAGAGAGAGAGAGAGAGAGAGAGAGAGAGAGAGACAAAGACTGGCAGATGAAAGGGAAAATAGACAGAGATAGACAGACAGGATAGATAGATAGATAAACAGACAGACAGACAGACAGACTGACTAACAGACCAGATGATCAGACAGACAGGCAGACAGGAGGGCAGACAGACAAATGGGCAGATAGCCAGGCAAATAGACAGACAGGTAGATAGACAGACAAACAGGCAGACAGACAGAGAGGTTATCTAGATAGATAGATATACAGTCAATCAGTCAGACAGTCAAACAGACAGTCAGGCAGACAAATACAGGCAGACAGACTGTTAGACAATCAGGCAGACAGTTAGACAGATAGACAGTCAGACAGACAAATACAAACAAAGACAGACAGTCAGACAGACAAATACAGACAGAGACAGTCAGTCAGACAAATACAGACAGAGACAGTTGGACAGTAAGACAGACAAGTACAAACAGAGACAGTCAGACGGACAGTTAGACTGAGAGATAGACAGTTAGACAGACAGTCAGACAGGCAAATACAGACAGTTAGACACAAAGACAGACAGTCAGACAAAGACAGCCAGACAGTTAGACAGGTAGACAGACAGTTAGACAGGTAGACAATTAAATAGACAAACAGGCAGGTAGACAGTCAGAAAGAGAATAGACATTAACAGAAAAACAATTAACAAGACAGAGACAAGAAAGGTAGGTAGACAGACATATATATATATATATATATATATATATATATATATATATATATATATATATATATATATATATATATATATATATATATAAATAAAAAAAATAACGGGGGAGATCAGACTACACACAGCGTCTATAGAAGAGCGACCGTCTGTTATTAAACTGAAGAGTCTTGTGTGATGTCACTGATCACCTTCAAGTGTCTCCATGAAATAAAAATAAAGACTAAGTGAACAGAAATGAAAGTAAAAGAGAAATGAGGCAGCGCTGGCCGCTGTAGTGACCAGAACCCAGCGCAGGTCATTAATCTGTGTGTATTGTGCTGCGGTGTAATCAGCCTCAATACAGCTCTTCATTCTCATCAGTGTGCTGACCACGGGGACGTCCACTCCGTCCAATCTGTCGAGCCCGATAAACAGGTCGTGTTCAGAATTCTGGGAAATAATAAAGTGCTTCTGAAGGCATAGTTTGACCCCAGAGGACCCCAAAAACAGGGAGAGAGAGACACGGGGACAGACTTTACTCTTCTTTTATCTGATTAGTCGAACAATTAATCAATCGGCTGGCGCTTGGCCACACATCCTACTACTAGAGTTAGTTTCATAAATCACTAATTAATCTAAATGACTAATTAAACCTAATCAGCTAAAACTGCAGAATAAGAAAGCATATGGATTAAATGAAATTGAATAAACTTGACTCATCTCTTAAAAATACAGTGCATGCTTCGTCAGCTAGATTTGTTCTCACAGATCTATGCTTAATAACTCAGCTGTATCCACGCTCCCTCACGCTCCCTCATTGCCGTGCACGCTTCCCTCACGTCTGTGCACACTCCCTCACCACCGTGCACGGTCACTCACCTCCGTGCACGGTCACTCACCTCCGTGCCCGGTCCCCTCACCTCCGTGCACGGTCCCTTAACCTCCATGAACGCCCACTCACCTCCGTGAACGCCCACTCACCTCCGTGAACGCCCACTCACCTCCGTGAACGCCCACTCACCTCCGTGAACGCTCTCTCACCTCCGTGAACGCCCACTCACCTCCGTGAACGCCCACTCACCTCCGTGCACGCTCCCTTAACCTCCGTGCACGCTCCCTTAACCTCCGTGCACGCTCCCTTAACCTCCGTGCACGCTCCCTTAACCTCCGTGCACGCTCCCTTAACCTCCGTGTACGCTCACTCACCTCCGTGCACGCTCCCTTAACCTCCGTGCACGCTCCCTTAACCTCCGTGCACGCTCCCTTAACCTCCGTGCACGCTCCCTTAACCTCCGTGCACGCTCCCTTAACCTCCGTGCACGCTCACTCACCTCCGTGCACGCTTCCCTAACCTCCGTGCACGCTCCCTTAACCTCCGTGCACGCTCCCTTAACCTCCGTGCACGCTCACTCACCTCCGTGCACGCTCACTCACCTCCGTGCACGCTCACTCACCTCCGTGCACGCTCACTCACCTCCGTGCACGCTCCCTTAACCTCCGTGCACGCTCCCTTAACCTCCGTGCACGCTCACTCACCTCCGTGCACGCTTCCCTAACCTCCGTGCACGCTCCCTTAACCTCCGTGCACGCTCACTCACCTCCGTGCACGCTTCCCTAACTTCTGTGCATGCTTCCCTCACCTCAATGCATGCTCCCTCATGTCTGTTCACACGCTTTCACCTCCGTGCATGCTTCCCTCACATCTGCACATGCGTCCCTCACCTCTGTGCCAAATCTACCAAATGCCTGTGCAGCAACAAGTAAAGACATAAAGAAAGAAAAAAGACAGAAAGAAAGAAGATTACATATTATGTATAGCCCATCTGAGGAGGCAGGGGAGGAAAACTATCTAAGCACTTTAGATGCAAATGCACTGAAGTCGCATCTCCTTTATCATCTATCAATATAATGAGTCTTTAAATCAGCTCCTAATGCAGCACATCCAAGCAGTGTGTCCGCTTCAGCCACCATTTTCTATCCAGAGCGAGAGAGAGCGAGAGAGCGAGAGAGAGAGAGAGAGAGAAGCGAGATAGATAATCTTACTACAAATACAGAGTAGTAACAATTGTAATGTAACTTTATGGGTGAAGGCACTTATCTAACTTTAATTAATTGTGAGTAATTTCCGAAGGGTGACTCTATGATTCATCATGACTTATTTTCAAGCAATGACTCTATGATTCGTTATGATTCATTTCCAAATGATGACTCCTTGATTCATCATGATTCATTTCCGAATGGTAACTATGACTCATAATAATTAATTTCCAGATACTAACTCTATGATTCGTCATTATTTATTTCCAAATGATGACTCCTTGATTCATCATGATTCATTCCCAAAGGGTGTCTTTGATTCATCATGAGTCTTTTCCAAATGGTGAATCAAGGATTTATTACGATTCATTTCCAAATGGTGACTCTATCATTCACCTAGACTCAATTTCAAACAAGAGAGTCGAACATGGATCTTTATTTGCGCCATCATTCATCTCGATCTTTCTTCATCTTTTAATTTTGATTCATTTACTAACAGTAATAATTAACTAATATTTTTCAAATTTAGTCCGATTTATATTCAAACTGGGGAATGGATTCATATAAACCTTAGCTTTAGTTTATTAAAAAACAAAAAAAAAAAAAAACCCTCATTAATTAAAATTTGACGGCAGGTTAATAACTTGACAATGAATCAATACATTTGCACTTTTACAGTTCTGTCCTTCATCATTTAAACATAAAGTATTTCACGCAACAGGACAAAAAAAGGTGTTAAAATAGAGATAATGACACAAATGATATCACAAATGAAGTCTAGTGTACATACAGCTTTTGAAGTAGGAATTATGAAAGAGTTTGTTCTGTATCGAACGTTTCAGGTGATTAAAGTGCATACAGGACTCATCGTAACGAACGACTCGTAAACCGTTGTACAGAATAAGAGCAGGACTGTTGCAGGGGCAGGAAGTGTCCTAATCATTTACCTCGAGCACTTCCTCTAACTGCCACACGTTCTGCATAGAAATGTTGGATACATTTCAGGTTCTTGAGAAAATAAACTTTAGCCTGATTTTTGTAACTGAGAAAACATTACATCTGTCCCCAGTGTGTTTTTATCTGTCATGCAAAGCCTCGTGCACGATTCATCTCAACCAATATGATTCTTTCTGACTCTATGATTCATTTCCAAATGGTAACTTCATGATCATGTCAAAGATTTGCTCGAATAACTCACCATGATTGGCTCATGATGTAAAATTAGGTGTCGATGTCTTGCTGTAGGGGCAGTCATATGCAAATGCATTTGCCTGTGTGAGGTCATAAATCCCGCCGCATCCGAACGAGCCATTTTTGGTTAAATAAATGCTCGTTTTGTACTGAGGAGGAATTGCAGGACGTTTTAATGGTACAATGACCATTGTATAGGTCAAAAGATCAAGGAATATTTGATTTCTCATGTCTAACCTCTAACCCTGACCCTAACCCTGGCAATCCTCCTCCTGCTGTGTGCCTCTACATTCCACGAACACATCTCCTATCTCTAAAGTCAGCGTCTCACCTCGTGTTTGTAACACGCTCCAAAACACTGATTTCAAAACAGGACATCTTGTGCTTAAAGTTCAAAATGCTTCTCCTTTTTGCTAAGAAGATTATTAACAAGCTGATAAATATGAATACATACTGGGGATCTGCTTTATGCATATTAATGACTGGTGGGCGGTCTTAGGGCAGCTGGAAGTTAATGTTAATGCTCTTAATGTTAAAATCTTAATGTTAAAAATGAACTGGCAAAAATAAGATCAGTTGGACCAGTCAGTAGGTGCGTGTTTACGCTGCTAATCTCAGGTTAGCGCTCCGACTCGTCTTTTTCGATCAGATACAAAAACCCCAGCTGTTCCTCATTCCTTTTTATCCCTGAAAAAAACCAGCACCTGAATAAATCAGCTCACTTTTGTATTAAAACACTGAGGAAAAAAACTCTGAAATAGCTACGCTAAATCTCCATTTATTGGACAGTTGGCATCGGAGTGAGTTTATAAATCGGTGACAGATGACAGCTGAGGAAAATAATGGTGTAGAGAGCAGAAAGCGAGAGAGACAGACGGCTGAAGGTCAGCCGGTGAAGGAAGATGGACGGATATTGATTGATCACGTAAAGCATTTTTACACAAACTGCAAATCATCCTCGTCGTAGTCCGCCTCGTCGCGGTCTACGCTTCTCCACCACACACAGACGGAGTCATACTGCTGCCTGAATCTCGACTCATTTCTAGACACTCTTTGATTCCTCTCCATTATCTTTCAAACGGCTCTTTGATTCATCGTGATTCCTTCCCAAGCGTTGACTCTTGGTGACAAATAACCTCCAATCATTTTCATTCATCACGATTAACTTTCACAATACAAACTTGGCAATTCCTCTTAATGCGTCTTCAAACAGGTTCATTGTCAAATGATTCATTTTCAAACAGTGACCTGGATTCACATGTCCAAATGCGCATTCTATGAGTCTTTGTGATTCATTTCCAAATGGCAACTCTTTGATTCAGCACGATTCATTTCAACGCAGTCTTAGAAAGTATTTAGTTCATGATTAATACAGGATTCTTAGTTCATAGTAATAGTGAATATAGCATTAATTTTCAAAGTGGGAACTTTATGAAATATCTTGACTGTTTTTTTTTTTTCCATAGGAGCTAAATGATTCATTTTGATTCATTTTCAAACATTAAAAGATTCGTATACAATCCCATGATTCATTGAGTCTTCACGTCCTGGTACTTTTCAAACAAAGTGCTTTACGATTCATCTTTTTAAATTTACCGCCAAACAGGAAGTGAGGCTGTGTCTCAGCAACAACTTTGCGCACTGACACAAAACTTGGTAGGCATCTTCAGGACCATGACCTGAGGCTATGCAACAAATTTCATGACAGCGCCACCTACTCAAAAGTTACAGTAACATACCGAACACGCGTACATCTAATGTTTTTGCTACTCCTCCTCCAAGTTTTGTCCAATCTTCACCAAATTTGTCTCACATCATATTGAGGCCTGTCTAAACAAGTTATCAAAGGAACTCTGATATTCAGAACTGTTCTCCCATAACGGACTGGCAAATGTGTGAAACTGCAAATCATTTTTGAATGCCTTTGCCTATAGTTATGGCTCTGCTTTCCTGTGATTGCTTATGTAACAGTTGTAGCGTGTCTGTGAATGTATGGCTCACCAAGTCTGGGTGCTTGGCCCCCAAAAATGCTGCTTGCAGCTTTAATTATTATTCTTCATGATTAATTTCCAAATGGTGACTCTATGATTCATCTCGATTCATTTCCAAAATAGTGAATACATGATTCTTTTTTAAACAGTTGACTCTATGATTCATCTCACTTGATGTTCAAACAGTAGAGTTATTCATTAACACTTAGGGCAGTTTGTGAATTCTTTTCTTTTCTTTTAAGACGAGAGACTTTATAATTAATCGGGATTCTTTTCCAAATGGTGACTCAGTGATTCATTTTTTTAAACAGGCGTCTCAATGATTCATTCCGATTCATTTTCAAACGGGTGACTGTGCAATCGATCTCAGTTCATTTAAAGTGCATTCTGGAAAATAAACTGTGTGTGTGTTTTGTGCATCTTGAATGTAAATCAGGGTGTATAAGTGGCATCTTCGCATCCACCACGAGGACCAAACACTTCATCCCATGTAATAGAGTCAGATTTTCAAGGTCTCACCTGCGCTGTAGAACCGGTCCAGTTTCTCCCACAGAGGCTCGTCCTCACGGTGCAGGATGGACAGCTTGAGAGGTTCATAAATGGAACCTGATGATGGAGAAAAGTTGAGCGCTCTTTAGACTGACACACTGAAGGGCACTTTAGTTCACTTACAGACACGCTGGAGCTCTCCAAAGCTGCAGCCATGCTCAAGTGCACACTTCATCGTCTACGGTTTATTCTGAGGTCCTACTCATCCAGAGCTCGATCCGAGACCTGAGCTATTTAATGAACTGCAGATATTAACACATCAGTTGGAAAGGGTTCGACTTATCGTTCAGTTCAGCTACAGTGGTGGGAAAAAAAAAACCTCATGAATAAAGCAAATTCTTATTCACCAATCCACAAAGCATGACAGGACACGAAAAATGGATTTTAGGGATTTTTTTTGTCAATAAAATATGTCAATCTTGGGGCTCTAGCTTACATTTCATAGATGTGACTGGCACAAACCCAGAAAAGCAAATCTGAGGGAAAAAGCCCTGAAGCTGGAGCACTATTTCAGACTTACACTTCGGAGCGATTTACATTTTAATGGAGCTGGGCAACGGTAAGTACCTCAGCTCCGAAAAACTCCCATTTCTCTGAAAATTAACATAATTTCCATTAGCCTTTAAGTAGGAAGGACAAAGCTATCCGCTAAAAAATAACTCGCAACAGGAAAATGAAAGATCTCTTTCAGCTTTTACTGTCAACCTTTGAACGAAAATATTTCGCTTTGCTAATCTCTTCGCTAGTTCTATAGCTAGTCATCAAGTGAATAACTTTAGAATTAGCTTTAAAATAGGAGGTGCCTTTATTTATTTAGTTCTGCAAAATTCCTACGCAACTCTACAGAATGGGGGCGTGGCGTTCCTCATTTCACTTCATTTGCGAGGCGATTATCCAATCAGAACGGAGCTCATTTACATATAACGGTCTTAAAGACACAGTAACCAAAAGACAGCCTGTTGGAGTGAGGTTGGAAGATTCTCGTGATCTTGACACAACAAAAAGCTGTTTTCCATGACGTGATTTTATCACGAGAAAATCTCACGTTTTTGTGAATGGGACTGGTGTCGCATGCACGTTGGCGCCTTCGCCATCATAAATGTAATAATTACCTGCTGTAGAGATGGAATATATCTCCGCGTTAAGAGAGACGGGGGTCCCCTTCTCATGAGTCGGACTCTAATGCGAAAGTCGTCAGTCACTGACAGACACAGAGCTGTTTCAGCTTGAGCGAGTCGCTGATCAAAGTAAAAAAACAATTTGTTCATCCAGGATGCTGCAGGATTGCAGCACTTAAAAATTAAGTCGTTATCACGAGAAAACATCTTTGTTACGTTGAGATCACGAGAAAACAAGAAAGAAAATAATAATAATCATGCACGGCCTCTTGGGGCTTCCGTAGGGAAGAAGATAAAAAAATAAAAAATACAAAAATAATGCAGGATACTGGATGTTTAAATGTAAAACAGATCAGACATGACCAACATGTGAACCCAACACCAAACCCAACACCATGCCCAACACCAAACCCAACACCAAGACCAGTTAGAAAGATTCTGCGTTAAATCAAAGATAAAAATGAGATAAAATTCAAAGAGTCAAACCCAGTTAGTAGATTCTCTAAAATTAGACTAATGATGGTTCATGCATGTGAATGAGTCTTTCCACTGAGGAACTTTACCTCAGAAATGGTTCAGATAGTGAAATATTGTGATTATATAAGAGATGACATAAAATTCCTTTCTCAGAAATATCCGCATACGCAAACTAACAGCTATCTCATAACGCTTACCCATTAGTGATTTGTTTATGGCTATAAAATAAGAAGTGGTTGTGTTTTGTTTCACAGTGGAGCTTCATGTTTTGACAGGAGTTCCCAAACTTTTTGGCCAAATGACCCCAAATGGACATTTTCTCTGACTCCAAGCATTGAACACACCTTTTATTCTAGTCCATATCTGTTAATCACAGAGTCCGTGATTTTTAATTTTTATTCTTTAATCCGTCACAGTGATGGAAATCACAACACAAGTTATTTTATTTGTTAACGAGTTCTTATAGTTATACGTTTGTTCGACTGGCCGTTTGAATTAACGTATTTAGTTCAAGTTTCAGCAACTCAAAAACAAAGACTATAAATAATGTCACCTTGGTCCTACAGCTTTAATAGGAAAGCCTGAATATTATTCTACACGTTTAAATATTCTGGATTCCAGTATTTGAATAATTGAATAAGACTATGTTTCTAAAAATAAATCAGTACTGAGGAGGTCTGTGATTATTTTACAGTTATAGAGGTCCCTGACTGCGAGAAATCTAAGAACCTCTGATTTAAACCACCAGGAGAATTATCGTTCGGAGTATTTATCACATCATTCCACCCCTAATACCCTAAAACTTACCGTGTCTGTTGAGTCCGTGTTGGGAACGGGAACGCTCGCAGGCAGCGCTGGCCATTTTGTTTAGCCAAATTCTACCACACTACAGCACTACTGAAGCTCTGAGGGTTAGTACAGCGTCCGTGGAGGAAGAAATTACACACAATTACTAGATTAAACAAGCAGCAACATACACAGACATTCAATTAGACTGGATCATCACTGTCAGAAAAAAAGGTACTAGTACAGGTACATTAGAGTTTCCCTATTGGTAAAAATAAATAATTAATTAATTAATTAATTATTATTTATTTTTTGTTAAACATCATCATCATAGCAATGTAAATACACCTTAAAATTAAAACTGTAAAATTTTTCAAGGTGTACTACGTTCTATTTCCCAGGTGAAAGATAAACAAGAGAGGTCCAAAGACCCGGCCCTGAGGGTCTCACACACCCTTTACAGGCTTGAAATGTACCGTTTAGTACCTTTATTTCTGGTTCAGGTGAACAATGAAATGTGATTAAATGTTCATTACTCCTAATTCATGCAGTTTATGATATATGTGCAGTACATTCCTGTACTACACTTCCAAACCGGTTACATTTCAGATTAAGTAAAGGTTTTAAATTTATGAAACGCCATTTACATCATCCAAGTGGGATTTCTGAAGCAGAACAGTACTCTTTATTATTATTATTTTACAATTATATACAGAATAACTCACTACACCCAGAGCGTCTTAAAACCCACAAACGGTTTCTCTAATAACGTATAATTTTCATTTAATGACATTAGTAAAGATTTTCAACAATCCAGGTTTATTTTTAATTGATGTTCATGAAATGTGGCTGATTTCACTGCATTCCCATACGATTACACAGATAATACCTAATAATATTGATTTAGCAGCGGTTAACTCGAGTTAGATTCAAATACCGTGAAAAAATTTGACTTATTTATACTGTGTGTGAAAAATTAAGCAGAAAATATTTAGGTTAATGTTGTATTAAGGTCTTAAAATAGCCTGCAGTAACACAAACTCCAACCTGACCTTTAAGCTCTCAGCAGTATCCTACAGCCACAAATGCAACACACGCACACGTATATGCAAGCACACGAAAAACAACCAAATAAAAGATAAGAGCTTAAAAGTAAAGAAGTTCAGGTGTTAAAGGATGTCATGTGAGTGAAAACAGCAAACCTGAACGTTTAGATCTGGCTTTAAACTCCAGCAGCTTCCAGCCGACATCTGCCAGGTTTGCCATGTTTACTGTTTATGACCAATTTACGACACTGTCGTAAAACAGGAAGTGAACGTCCCGTGACGTGAGAGTGTAACCGTTATTTGTATAACTTTATTTGTTTTGTTTAGTTTTTTTTTCAGATTTTTTTTTTTACTAAAACTTAAACACAAATTTAATAAACATATAATATAATTTTTAAGCTAACATATTTAAATATATACATTTTTTTTTTCTTCTGGAAACTCTGACCTGCTCGTGAACTTCTCCGTTAAATCTCCTGCCGTATTCCAGTTCGTGTAGTTTCATTTTATACTACAACAACCAGGATGTGGCTCTCTACAAATTCCGCGTTATTATCTTTAATTTTGATTATTTCGGTTATTCGGCACGGCGCGTTTGGACTTCAGGACGTGACTGGAGCTTTATTCGGGTCGGAGAATGTGGGCACAGTGGCCGCGTTTGGAGATTTTAACTCGGATAAACAGACTGATATTTTCGTCATCAGAGAAGGCGAGTACCGGCTGTCAATGCTCGTAGCTAATGCTAACGTCAGTTAGCGTTTACAGGCAAATGTTTACATTTTAGACAATAAACAAATAATATTTAAACACATTTAAACACACACGAACCTACATGAGACGTTTATAATGCTTGTTTAATGAATAAACGGAGCTGTCATAATGACAGACGGCGTACCAAATACTCCTTGTGCACTACGTGGAACAATACATTATACACCCTGTGTAATGCACCCTACAAGAAACCATCCCTGAACACTATTTAGTGCACAGAAGAGAGCATAGTCTATGACATAAGAGCCCTACACACTATTTAGTGCACTGCGTATACACAAAAGGGACTAAGCATTTACACATGTATACATAGTGTATAATATAATGGCTCCTACACCCTGTTTAGTTAACTTTGTATTAAATAAAGACCCATTAGAAGCCTTAGATAAGTGCACTAGACAGGGTAGTGTACTGTATGAAGAATGAAGACGTATCCCGTCATCCCTCTACAGGTGCACTCACTATATAGGTAACAGAACAGTGGCTTTATCACACTTTGTAGTAGTGAGTGATGTGGAGGTGTTCCCTGTAGATGTGTATGATGCAGTGGATCTTAGTGCATTATGTAGTCACAAAGGGGACAAATTTAGGGATTGAGAGTGAAACTTTGTATATAATTACACTGACTAGGGTAAGTACTGAACGTATTTATTCTGTTTATCTCATCTTCTCTACATACAGAGTGAAGTGCAGGTACAGTGTGGGTTATATGTTTACATGGTTCTGTGTTTCAGACTCAGAGCTGGTGATTTTCTTGGCTGATGTTAAAGCTCCGTATTTCAAACCCAAAGTGCGTGTAAAGAAAGACTCGTTTCCGAGGTAAGAGTGTGTGTGTGTGTGTGTGTATGTGTGTGTGTGTGTGTGAGAGAGAGAGAGAGAGAGAGAGTGTGTGTGTGTGTGTATGTGTGAGAGAGAGAGAGAGAGAGTGTGTGTGTGTATGTGAGAGAGAGAGAGAGAGAGAGTGTGTGTGTGTGTGTGAGAGAGAGAGAGTGTGTGTGTGAGTGTGTTACGCTCGGTGTTACAGTGGTGTCAGCGTGATCAGCAGTGTGTGTGTGTGTGTGTGTGTGTGTGTTACTCTCGGTGTTACAGTGGTGTCAGCGTGATCAGCAGTGTGTGTGTGTTACTCTCGGTGTTACAGTGGTGTCAGTGTGATCAGCAGTGTGTGTGTGTGTGTTACTCTTGGTGTTACAGTGATGTCAGCGTGATCAGGAGTGTGTGTGTGTGTGTGTGTGTGTGTGTTTCTCTTGGTGTTACAGTGGTGTCAGCGTGATCAGCAGTGTGTGTGTGTGTGTGTGTGTGTGTGAGTGTGTTACTCTCGGTGTTACAGTGGTGTCAGCGTGATCAGCAGTGTGTGTGTGTGTGTGTGTGTGTGTGTTACTCTCGGTGTTACAGTGGTGTCAGCGTGATCAGCAGTGTGTGTGTGTTACTCTCGGTGTTACAGTGGTGTCAGCGTGATCAGCAGTGTGTGTGTGTGTGTGTGTGTGGGTGATACTCTCGGTGTTACAGTGATGTCAGCGTGATCAGCAGTGTGTGTGTGTGTGTGTGAGTGTGTGTGTTACTCTCGGTGTTACAGTGATGTCAGCGTGATGAGCTGTGTGTGTGTGTGTGTGTGTGTGTGTGTGTGTGTGTGTTACTCTCGGTGTTACAGTGGTGTCAGCGTGATCAGCAGTGTGTGTGTGTGTGTGTGTGTTACTCTCGGTGTTACAGTGGTGTCAGCGTGATCAGCACTGTGTGTGTGTGTGTGTTACTCTCGGTGTTACAGTGGTGTCAGCGTGATCAGGAGTGTGTGTGTGTGTGTGTGTGTGTGTGTGTGTGTGTGTGTGTGTGTTACTCTCGGTGTTACAGTGGTGTCAGCGTGATCAGCAGTGTGTGTGTGTGTGTGTGTGTGTGTGTGTTACTCTCGGTGTTACAGTGATGTCAGCGTGATCAGCAGTGTGTGTGTGTGTGTGTTACTCTCGGTGTTACAGTGATGTCAGCGTGATCAGCAGTGTGTGTGTGTGTGTGTGTGTGTGTGTGTGTGTGTGTTACTCTCGGTGTTACAGTGGTGTCAGCGTGATCAGCAGTGTGTGTGTGTGTGTGTGTGTGTGTGTGTGTGTGTGTTACTCTCGGTGTTACAGTGGTGTCAGCGTGATCAGCAGTGTAGTTCCAGCTGATTATGATGGAGATTCTCAGATGGATGTTCTGCTCACCGGCCACACGACAGGATCGGACCTGCAGCACACCAGCGTCTTCATCTTCTGGGGGAACAACCAAACTCTGAGTAATCACTCACACACACACACACACACACACACACACACACACACACACACACACACACACACACACACACACACAGTTCACTCAGAGTGGAAATAAATATCAGTCATTCAGAAAAGGGACAGAGTGGAAAGATGAATGGGTAGGAGGAAGGGTAGATGGATGGATGGATATAGATCAATGAGAGGAATGAAACCACTGATGACCCTGATGTGATGAGTGGATGATGAGTATATGAATGGATGGATAGAGAGGTGGAAGGATAGATAGAGTAAAAAAGGTAGACAGACAGGCAGACAGACAGGCAGACAGACAGGCAGACAGACAGGCAGACAGACAGACAGGCAGACAGATAGATGGATAGATAGATGGATAAAAAGGATGGATGGATGGATGGATAGGTAGATGAAGAAAAGGTTGTGACTCGATTAAGAAACCGATGGATAAAGGGATGAATGAACAGGTAAAAAATAGATATGCAAATAAACGGCTAACGAGAATGTATGGATACTGAAGGCATAGATACAAATATGGGTAAAAACATTGATGGATGGATGGATAGATCAATAAAGAATGATGTATATTGATAAAGGGATAGTTAAAAAGATAGAGGGACAAACTGCTAAACGGGTGAATAGATACAAGAATAGAGTGATGGACAAAGTGATGAATGGATAAAGGCACAGAGTGATAGATCAATAAAATGATCAATATAGCTATGGATAGATATTGGATAAAGGGGTATGATAATGGCTGGAGGGACAGACAGACAGGCAGGCAGACAGACAGACAGACAGACAGATAGATAGAACATACACACATACCCTAATTCTTCTCTACTCTCTGACAGATCAAAGCGCCAGAGTGGACCTGAACGTGACCTTTAAGGATCAACCTCTTGTTATGGAGTAAGTGAACACACACACACACACACACACACACACAAACAAAACATGTCAGTAGGTGGACTGTTGACACTAAATTGCCCCCCTGTGTGTGTGTGTGTGTGTGTGTGTGTGTGTGAGAGAACATGTGTGTATGGTGCTCCACCATAGATTGGCTTCACATCCAGACTGTATTCCCAAAACACGCCCAGCGTTCCTGGGATAAACTCTGGCTCCACTGCCTCTAACACAGAATATACTGTACATTTTCCTGAATGGAAAAAAAACAAAAAAAACACACAATATGGAGAAAAAGTGTGTATCGTCATTAAAATGCTGCCCGTTGTACGCCATATAATACGTGTCACGGCTAAAAACGGACCTGCGTTCATTTGACCAAAATTTTTTATTTGCATATTCATATAATAACAATTTTCCAAACAAATAATATATATACGTATAGTTGTGTGCAAAAGTTTGCATCCCCTACTCTTTTCTGGGCACCGTTAAAAATGAAATCCGAGTGTAACCTGCGGGAAGAAACACATAAAGCTAAACAAAACGAGGATTTTTAAAAGTTATGCTAATAAATGAATACTTCTAAATGTCTCGTTATAAATATGTCCTGAGGGTGTCCTAACTTTTGCACTCAAACGCTCTAGAAAGTTCTGTACTGACTGTATACAGGTGCATCTCAATAAATTAGAATGTCGTGGAAAAGTTCGTTTATTTCAGTAATTCAACTCAAATTGTGAAACTCGTGTATTAAATAAATTCAATGCACACAGACTGAAGTAGTTTAAGTCTTTGGTTCTTTTAATTGTGATGATTTTGGCTCACATTTAACAAAAACCCACCAATTCACTATCTCAACAAATTAGAATACTTCATAAGACCAATAAAAAAAACATTTTTAGTGAATTGTTGGCCTTCTGGAAAGTATGTTCATTTACTGTACATGTACTCAATACTTGGTAGGGGCTCCTTTTGCTTTAATTGCTGCCTCAATTCGGCGTGGCATGGAGGTGATCAGTTTGTGGCACTGCTGAGGTGGTATGGAAGCCCAGGTTTCTTTGACAGTGGCCTTCAGCTCATCTGCATTTTTTGGTCTCTTGTTTCTCATTTTCCTCTTGACAATACCCCATAGATTCTCTATGGGGTTCAGGTCTGGTGAGTTTGCTGGCCAGTCAAGCACACCAACACCATGGTCATTTAACCAACTTTTGGTGCTTTTGGCAGAGTGGGCAGGTGCCAAATCCTGCTGGAAAATGAAATCAGCATCTTCAAAAAGCTGGTCAGCAGAAGGAAGCATGAAGTGCTCCAAAATTCCTTGGTAAACGGGTGCAGTGACTTTGGTTTTCAAAAAACACAATGGACCAACACCAGCAGATGACATTGCACCCCAAATCATCACAGACTGTGGAAACTGAACACTGGACTTCAAGCAACTTGGGCTATGAGCTTCTCCACCCTTCCTCCAGACTCTAGGACCTTGGTTTCCAAATGAAATACAAAACTTGCTCCCATCTGAAAAGAGGATATTGGACCACTGGGCAACAGTCCAGTTCTTCTTCTCCTTAGCCCAGGTAAGATGCCTCTGACGTTGTCTGTGGTTCAGGAGTGGCTTAACAAGAGGAATACGACAACTGTAGCCAAATTCCTTGGCACGTCTGTGTGTGGTGGCTCTTGATGCCTTGACCCCAGCCTCAGTCCATTCCTTGTGAAGTTCACTCAAATTCTTGAATCGATTTTGCTTGACAATCCTCATAAGGCTGCGGTTCTCTCGGTTGGTTGTGCATCTTTTTCTTCCACACTTTTTCCTTCCACTCAACTTTCTGTTAACATGCTTGGATACAGCACTCTGTGAACAGCCAGCTTCTTTGGTAATGAATGTTTGTGGCTTACCTAGTGAACCAAACTGAGAGACCATTTTGAAGGCTCAGGAAACCTTTGCAGGTGTTTTGAATTGATTAGCTGATTGGCATGTCAGCATATTCTAATTTGTTGAGATAGTGAATTGGTGGGTTTTTGTTAAATGTGAGCCAAAATCATCACAATTAAAAGAACCAAAGACTTAAACTACTTCAGTCTGTGTGCATTGAATTTATTTAATACACGAGTTTCACAATTTGAGTTGAATTACTGAAATAAACAAACTTTCCACAACATTCTAATTTATTGAGATGCACCTGTATACTGTGTATGAACTGTATAAAACGTTCCCGACGTGTTTGTGTTTCTCGGCTGCAGCTTTAACGGGGATATGATCCCGGATATTTTCGGAATGGTGGACGAATCCACAGAGGTCTGCTATCTCCGTGGAAGGTAAAGGGAATTTAAGGAGTTCCGTTTCCGTATCTCAACGATTTAACGATGCAGGTAGGAAGCTGATTTATTCGTTTTGTTCTGCAGGAAGCTGAAGTGTGAGAAGGCTCTCGGGTCAGACGTGCAGATCCGCGTTCCTCACTCCAACGCTTTCATCGACCTTAACAAGGACTTCACGGCCGGTGAGTCATGATTCCGGCGTCACCGCTTTGAGAGAGTCGTTCATAAATATGAGCAGCATCGAGGTCTTCTTTCTAAAGAAGTGTTCGCTAATAACGACCGATGATACTTGCCTGAAAGGAGGTGAAATATCAGCAATGCTTTATTTATTTATTTATTTTAATATTTGCACCAAATTTGATAAACTACTTACACTTTAATTTAACCTGCCAGTTTTTATACAAGCATGTCCATAGGGGGCGCTAAAAACGAAATAATGGTTTGGTTTGTCCTCTTGAGTTGAAAGCGGAGACGGTATGAATTGGGCAACATTTAACTCTAACATAAGTCCCGCCCCTCAATCAAATTCACCAGACACCTCATTGGTTGACGTTAACAGAAAACACCTTTCCTGTCAGATTCTTACACTGATGCAAACACAGATATTTTATTAGTTATTACAGAGAAACAAGCATGCGCAGTAGCCACTGCAAATTAAAGTTTATGTATCAGTCCGTACTGTGATCGTTGCGGCCAAAAATGTTTGATTTTGCAATTTGCCGAGTTTTTTTTTTTTTTTACTTGAGTTGGCAAAATTGCTGTTGCACAAAATTGTTTCGCACGCTCTTTCACAGTGACGTTTGTTGGTAAATTAAACCTTTTAGCTGTAATCAGCATCGTGATGACGTCACATGACGTGCCTAGGCTGAAATCTGCAGAAAATCTGCAGTACTTTTGAAAAATGGCAAGTTCCTCTGAATATTGCGGAGTCTGCTTGATTTTGTGTTAATTGCTGCGATTGCAGTATTGCGAAATCCTGGAGGGACTGTTTTACTCATTATTGAAACCAAAGACATCGAGATATTTAGGCTGCTTTGTCAGATTTGTGTCTGAAAAGCCAATATTTTTAATATATGGGTCTCTCGATGTTGAAACAAGTAACAGCCTGGACTTGTACGACTGGAAATAATCACCAAGATAGGAATGTCGCTAAGATGGCCACCGAGTGGACAGACTTTACTAGAAGGACTTTGGTTGAAAATGATGGCAGCCATCAACTAATAAGTTCTCAGCTTGCAGTCAGTCTTGTTAGGATTAGCATCGGTCCAAGATTTGAGTATTCTGTACAGCTAGGGACACTGTGGTGCTTGGACCCCCTATGATCGCTTTTTGAGGCTATATTCTTATATTTGTGGTGAATAAGTAGCGTTCATGTGCGCATTACAAGCCGTAGCCTCTTGTATTGAAAAATTGAGGTGTTTGAAAATGTTTTTTATGGAAGAAATTGACAAAGAGACAAACTTTTTTTTTTTTTCTTCCTGGTAGTTTGAGACCCAGGTGATTTCTAAGAGTCTCGGACTGAAACATACAGCAATTTTCAACCTGAGTGTGAAAGGAAAGGCTTTCCATTTTCTTCACCACTGAATAAATAAATCTCCTCCGCCAGACTGTTTTTGTTGCCTGCTTTAGTCACTTGTCATCAAGATGGGCTGTCTTCACTGCCTTGCTTTCTGGCCAACAGATTTTGAGTCTTGTTTGATCCAAACCCAATGGAGAGTGTGTGTGTGTGTGTGTGTGTGTGTGTGTGTGTGTGTGTGTGTGTGTGTGTGTGTGTGTGTGTGTGTGTGTGTGTGTGTGTGTGTGTGTGTGTGTGTGTGTGTGTGTGTGTGTGTGTTGTTTTGGAGCAGATTGTTGGAGGAGTCATGTAACTCCCTCTCTCCTTCTCTCTCTTCCTCTCTCTCTTTGTTTCTTTCTCTCTCT
>CM042555.1:1920000-2065000 GCA_023630585.1 Cranoglanis bouderius
AGAGCCTTATGCTGCGTTTATGACAACTGTGAACTTCTCTGAACTTCCCACTTCCCACCTCAGAGCATTCACACGAGCTCGACTGGAAAATGAACGCTTGTGTTTTGGATGTAAAACGGCACTCTGTATAACACTCGTCCCTCTCTCCATGTCTCTCTCTCTCTCTCTCTCTCTCTCTCTCTCTCTCTCTCTCTCTCTCTCTCTCTCTCCTACTTTACAGCGACCTTCCTGATGGATGGAACATTTGATCTATTCCCAGTTAACTATCTTCATCCTATTTTACAGTCTGTCATATTCACACCTCTCTCTCTCTCTCTCTCTCTCTCTGTAATCTCATTACTGTGATACACTCCCTTTGCTTTCTCTCTTCAGTCTTGTCAGGACGGAGTGCGTAATAAAGTGTGTGAGAAATGGGCCGAGCCGTACGAGGACTCGGCGTAATCCTCCCCTCCTGCACCTACGTTCTTGCCGTAATGTTTTTATGAGATTATTTCTTCTCCAGAATAGCATCTGTATTTTATTTTATTTTTTTTTCTGCTACCCGTTGCGTCATGCTTATGAATGAAGCTCTCGCTCGGCTCGGAGCCACGCGGCGGAGCGGATCGGCTTATTTAGGGTGTGCTTACAGGCTTTCGCGTTTTCCTCTGCCCTGAATTCGATGCACTCTTCTCCTTTTTTTTTTCCCTTCTTTTCCTCGCACACCGCGTATGATGGAGCTCCGCCCGCCTGCTTTTATGTCGATGAGTTTTCATGCACTGAATAAGTACGTAAGCGGCGTTAGAGCCCGAGAACAGGGAGGAACACGTGCAGACCAAGTGGAAGTATCCAAATCCTTTTTTTGTTTTGTTTTTTTATTTTAAAAGGCTGTTAAGTGTCTCAAAATAGCTCTAAATCATGCGGGACTCAAACGACTTTAGATTTTATTTGATTTGAGATCCTAAAAAAGGAGTCACCTTTAGAGCCTGGCAATACACTCACTGTCCACTTTAATAGGAACACCCTGTACACCTGCACACTCATTTATGCAGTTATCTAATCAGCCAATCATGTTGCAGCAGCACAATATGCAGATACAGGTTAAGAGCTTCAGTTAATGTTCACATCAAACATCAGAATGAGGGGAAAAAGTGGCATGGTTGTTGTTGCCAGATGGGCTTGTTTGAGTATTTCAGAAACTGCTGATAGAGTTTACACAGAATGGTGCGAAACACAAAAACACTGAGTGAGCGACAGTTCTCTGGGTGGAAACATCTTGTTGGTGAGAGAGATCAGCTGGCATTGACGTCCACGCCACGGTTAAAGTCACAGAGATCATACTTTTTCCCTGTTCTGATGTTTGATGTGAACGTTAACCGAAGCTGTATCTGCATGCTGCTGCTACATGATTGGCCGATTACATAACTGTGTAAATGAGTGTGCAGGTGTACAGTTGTTCCTAATAAAGTGGATGTTTTTGGCAAAGTTTCTGTTTTAGGCTCTAAATCATATCATTTCAGACCAGCTCTGAATCATATACTTTTTTTTTTAAAAAAAAAAAGGTTATAAATATAGTTCTACAAAAACGTGTATTGTTTTTTGATAGCTAATAAAGTAAATCATTTCTGGCAGTGCACTCAGCCTTTTTGAGCTGTGTGTGTGTGTGTGTGTGTGTGTGTGTGTGTGTGTGTGTGTGTTTACTTCTTGCACAGCGAAAGAGAGTAGAGCCTCTTTTCCTCAAGGTCACTTCTTCATCAACAGCACACATCTCCCGCCAGAGGAAACTCCCTTCTACACACACACACACACACACACACACACACACACACACATACACACTCACACCCATCACAGAGCGTTAGAACCCTCTCGTGGATACACAGCCTCAGGCTGAAAAGGTACAATGACTTTCCGAGGCGACTCGAGAGGGCTTGAAAGATGGAGGAGAGATTTTAAAAATAAGGGAAACATTGTTTTGGTGGTGTCTCTCTGGCTCTGTCTGAATTTGGAATGACAGCATGTTGGGAATTATTATGCACACACACACTCTCACTCACACACACACACATGTGCATGTGCCAATACCCTCCCAATCACATTTACATGCACTTCATTGTCTTAAAGAAAAACTCCGTGTAAATTATTAACAGTGAAGCCGTGACTACGGATAAAGTCATTTTGCATAAAATTCAACTGTTTCTACAAACAAGTAGCTTTCGCTCAGAACTTAGGAGAAGCATAGAGGAGCTCGGAATATACAGGACGTTTGGTGAAAGGTCAGGAGGCTGGGTGGAGAGTGACCCAGCTTCATTAGGAGCAAAGATGTTAAACATAAACTAGCTTTCAGCTGTTTGCTGATTTTCTTGGTCACTGTGTTATTTCACGGTGTTATATAATGCCTTCATTATCAATCTAAAATAGAAGTAAATAGTAAAAATGATGAAATGTGTGCAGGGTACAAACTTTTGATTGGTAGTGTACCTCTCTCTCTCTCTCTCGCCCTCTATCTGCCCCATGTCTCCGTTTCACAGATCTTTGCTTTGACATTTCTCTGGAATGCCACGGCTGTTTTCCGCTCTGCACTAACGCTGTGTCGGGAAGAAGAAGAAGGAGGGAGGAGGCGGGGAGGTTAAAAGGACGGCCCTTTAAAGAGCTTTATCGATTGGCTAAAGGTTCACTCGAACACTGACCTCACATAAAGGAGTGTGTGTTAATATAATCTCCCTCCTCCCACGGTCACGATCTTAAATTACTACAGTAAATAAACCCTCTCTCTCTCTCTCTCTCTCTCTCTTTGTTTCTGTCTCTCTGTCTCTGTCTTTCTCTGCAGAGAGTCTTAAACTGTAATTCATTTAAGAACAGACTCGGAATAATACGCATTTCCGATGTCTTCCACAGTCTCCCCCATTTTAATGTAAAGTGGGAGGAGCTTGTGTGAGCTCCATCCTCACCACTCACAAGGCTGATCTCGCTCGACCTTACCACGTATTTTTAACAAGCTCAAGAAATGCATCACAGTGTCTTTTAAACGATAGCAAAGTGAAATCTAAATCATAATTTCAATAATCAAAACGGCTCTAAATTGTACTTCATATCAGGAAAACCTCGATCTCATTGTTTTGAAACAGATTTAGATTGGATTATATTGCACCAAAGTGGCTCTGAATCACATCGTATCAAAATAGTTCTGAATCATATCGTATGGGAACGGCTCTGAATCATCATTTCTGAAGCTTTTCCAGGTTTTTACTGCAGCTTATTTCAGTTGTTGTGTGTTTCGGGGGGGGGGTTCGGTTCTCCCTTCAGTCTCCTCTTCAGGAGGTGAAATGCTGCTCAGTTGGATTAAGGTCTGGTGATTGACTTGGCCAGTCTAAAACCTTCCACTTTTCTCCCCTGATGAAGTCCTTTGTTGAGTCGGCAGTCTGTTTTGGATCGTTGTCTTGCTGCGTGATGAAGTTCCTCCCGATTAGATTAGATGCATTTCTCTGTAAATTGTCAGACAAAATGTTCCTGTAAACTTCTGAATTCATTCTGCTGCTACCATCATGAGTTCCATCATCAATAAAGATTAGTGAGCCTGTTCCAGAAGCAGCCATGCAAACCCAAGCCATGACACTACCTCCAGCATGTTTCACAGATGAGCTTGTATGTCTTGGATCATGAGCAGATCCTTTCTTTCTCCACACTTTGGCCTTTCCATCACTTTGGTAGAGGTTAATGTGGGTTCCAGAACTTTTGTGGCTCGTCTCCTTATTTCTTTGCAAATTCCAATCTTGCTTTCTGATTCTTACTGCTGATGAGTGGTTTGCATCTTGTAGTATGGTCCCTATATTTGTACCTTTGCACCTGGATTGTCATACCTTCACCCCTGCCCTGTAGAGGCTGTTGGTGATGTCACTGACTGTTGTTTTTGGGTTTTTCTTCACAGCTCTCACAATGTTTGTCATCAGCTGTTGATGTTTTCCTTGGCCGGCCTGTTCCATGTCTGTTGCTCAGTACACTAGAGGTTTCTTTCTTTTTCAGGACATCCCGAAGTGTTGTATTGGCTATGCCCAATGTTTGTACAATGCCTCTGATAGATTTTCCCTCTTCTCTCAGCTTCAAAATGGTTTGCTTTTCTAACATGGACGTCTCTCTGTTGTTCATGATGGTTTATCCAGTTTAACAGCAAATGCAGCCTTCACAGGTGAAACCGAAAGCTAAAACCAAGAGTAGATGTTCAGAGCTATTTATTGTTTAAAGAAACGCCTCTGAATCACATTGGAATGAATTGTACGTTTGAGTCCACTGTATTGTGATGTTTGAGGGTTTGTCCTGTACAGGTGCGTGGCACTAATTATCTCTACTGACACATTTTATTTCATTTTGCGGGCACGAAGGTGCAGTGTGGAGAGTTTTGCTCCGCCTGCTCTTTCCTGCAGCTGTGTTTTCTCTTTTCTCTGAAGTGTGGTTTTTTTTGTTTTGTTTTGTTTTTTTTCCGAAGAGTCTCTTTTTAAAACCGTTTGGTTTATTCCTCAAACATGATTTTCTCATTTCTTTCAGCACCACAGGCTGTCGGTTTAGCTCCATCCATCACGTCATTTTTCATAACCACTAACTGGCCATATTGAAATATTTCTCTGCTGATATATGCAGAGCTGAGAGGACGGCGTCGGACTCGCTTCTGACACTTTGTTTATTTTTCAGCAGAATTGAATCGAGTTCAACTTTTATTTATCCCCGAGGGTTAGACGGCTGCTGCGTGTATCAGTCATCATTATTTGTAAAGTAGACGTGATGCGTTTATAACACCGAGAAAGCGAGGAACAGACTTTTAAAAGGATACAATAACAGGGAACGCGCTTACAGGTTTAAGATACTTAAGACGTAAAGACTCATCTTCCTGCTAGTGGCTTTCATCAAAAGTCAGATGCGTAGCCAACGAATAAAAAGTTTTTAAAAATAAAAAAACGAAAACGTGAATTTGATCTTTTCACTGATCGATTCTAAGGAATTGTGCGAAATCAAACCACACACTAATAAGGCTGCGGACATTTCTTCCTCCGCCCGTGTGTAATTATCTCCGAGGCGGTTTTAAGATGCGCTCTGATTTAGGACGTGGTGTTTACAGCTAATTACAGTCATCACCGTGGAGGTTCGTTCTGAGAGACAAGGTGGAGGCGGGCGTCCTGTTTATAGCAATTTATAAACACGCAAGACAAATAAATAACTGAGCATCACAGCAACCTGCGAAGTGTGTGTGTGTGTGTGTGTATGTGTGTGTTTGGGGGACGGACGGACGGACATATGTTTCTGTTGGCATGGCAACTGTCTCCGTATATCTGAGAGCTTCCTTTTGATGGCTCCATATGCGTTCAGGTTCTTTCTGTACAGATGTGAGCAGCTGTAGTCTCAAATGAGACAGTCGGTTTACCTTCAAACTGGAATCATATTCTCCAAATCACTTCAGACTCCGCCTTCAAATGTTAGGCCACGCCCCCTCACCTGAGTCTGACGCTTTGCTAAGGAAGAAGAAAGAGATTCAGCTTTGAGGTTTTGTGTTTTTTTATAGATAACCGTGTTCTCATATCATCTGGCTGATGAGATTTTATTTTACTGTAATTTTATTTAAAATCAATAATAAAAATAAAAACATTGAAATTAATATTAAGATATTAATATTAAATATTAAGAATATATTAAATGAAATAGAAATACAGTTAATCACAGTTACATGTTTTAGAACCTCCATTATTTCTCTCTTTATTTCTTTCCTCCTTCTTTCATGTTTCTTTTGAAATTTCTTGTCCTTCTTTCTTTTTTTATCTCTGTCTGTATTTGATCTGTCTTTCTTTGTGGTCTCTCTGTGTTTCTTTCTTTCTTCTTTCTTTATTGTCTTTCTTTCTTCCCTCCCTCTTTCTGCTTTCTTTCTTTCTCTCTTTCATTCTTCTGTCTTCTTTCTTTTTTTCCCTTTTTCTTTCTTTCTCTCTCTCTCTTGGTTTGCTTCTTTCTTTCTTTCTTTCTTTCTTTCCTCCCTCTTTTCCCTCTGCTCCTTTCTTTCCTTCATTCTTTCTTTCTCTCTTTCTTCCCTCTGTTTTTCTTACTTGTCTTTTTCTTTCTTTCTTTCTCTCTTTTTCCTCTCTCTCTCTTTCTTCCCTGTTTTTTTCTTCTCTCTTTCTTACTTGTCTCTTTCTTTCTCTTTTTCTTTCCTCTTTATAATTGTCTCATTCATGTTAATGGAGAAGATCATGTGTTATAATTTTAATGTCATGTGTATAAACACCATACACTGCATGGCCAAAAGTATGTGCACCCCTGACCATCACACCCATATGTGGTTCCTCCCCAAACTGTTATCAGAAAGTTTAAACCACACAGTTCCAGTGAAGGGAAACTGTAATGCTACAGTGTATAGAGACGTTCTGAACAACTAAGAGGCCCAAACCTGTTCCAGCATGATGATGCTCCATGAAGACATGGTGTGTTAATGTTGGAAGAAGGTAGAAGAACTGGAGTGTCCTGCACAGAGCCCTGACCTCAACCCCACTGAACACCTCTGGGATGAACTGGAACTGGAGCCTCCTCACATCCACATCAACATCAGCGCCTGACCTCAACCTCACTAATGCTCTTGTAGCTGAATGAACACAGATCCCCACAGCCACGCAGTCTAACGTCCGTCCCCAACAACACACCGGCTTTACAGCGAGTGATGGAGACGCTGAAACAGAGCTGCATAGGTTTATTTATCACTTTACAAATCAGATAAGAATGAGAAAATTCAGACTAAGATCAGACAGAGATAAGATCAGTTAGAAAAAAGGGATCGTGTCCTGCACAGCGAGTGGACGTGACGCTGCAGCACTCAGACAGACGGAGGGGGAACTCTGGGCTCTCATGGGAGAGAGGTTTTATCTCTGCGCAGTGAGACAGGTGTGTGTGTGTGTGTGTGTGTGTGTGTGTGTGTGTGTGTTGTCCTAATTTATTCCTGTGCCTCACTTTGCTCTTTTTAGCGACACTTTTTTCCCCTCAGTGAGAGAAACACAGGAAAGGAGGACAAGAGCAGGTTTACAGACAGCTTTCTCTCTCTCTCTCTCTCTCTCTCTCTCTCTGTGACCTGTTTCTCTTTGTTTCATCACTCGTTTGCTTTTTTCGTCTCTCCATGTTAATGTTATGCTTTCATTCATTCCTCTATTTTCTCTCCAGGTTTTTCAGTCTCACTCGATCACTTTTACTCTTTTATTATCTTCCCCTTTTTTTTTTTTACTTTCCTGGTTCACTTGTCACTTTACCCCCCCCCCCCCCCCCCCCCACCCACCCACTGTCTGTATCTCTCCTTCTCTCTCTCAATTCTTTTTCACTTTCTTCACTATTTCCAGACCTGTTTCTCACTTTGATCTCTTCTATCACTCTTTCCATTGCTCCACTATCGCTATCTCTTGCTCTTTCTCTCCTTTATCTCCATCTCTCTCTCTCTTTTATCCCCATCTCTCTCATTCTTTCTCTCTTTTATCTCTGTCTATCTTTCTCTATCTTTGTCTCCGTCTCTTTCACATTTTCTCTCCATTTCTCGGTCTCTCCATCTCGCTCACGCTTTCTCTCCCTTTCTCTCCTTTTATCCCAACTCCCTCTCTTTATCTCCATCTCTCACTCTTTCTCTCCCTTTATCTCTAGCTCTCTCAATTTCTTTCTCTCTCTGTGTATCTCTCCTGTTCATTTCTCTCTTCAATCTCTATCGTTTTTGGTTTTTTCATATTTCTCATTCTTCCTACCCTCACTCCCCCCTTCTCTCTCTCTCTCTCTCTCTCAGATCGAGGCCCTGCTCTGTGTGTGTGTGTTAAGTGTTAACGTCTCTGATAGCACATTGTGTTGGAGAGGTTAGCACTGATGTGATGCTCTGTTATCATCATGGCTGTTATTTTTTCCCATCTCTCATATAAAAGTCTTACGTAATCAGGTTTCCCGACGCTTTCTCCGCCTTCCTCGCTCTTTTCCAGCTTGCACAGCGCTCTACGTTTCAGCCTGGAAGATAAATGAGATACGTTCTTGTTGCACTCTCGAAATATTCCAGCTGGATCTGTGAGAGTTTTATGCGTCAGAGAGCTGAAACCGCGCCGGTCGATTTTATTTCGTTTTACTGTATCGAGGCTCGTGCTGTAATACTCTTAACGCCGACGCTCGCAGCTGTTTAAGTGTAAAAAATACGCAGCTCTCTGGATTGCTAATCGATGCCGGTCTGATTGTCTCCATAAATATGAGCACGAGTTCAATTCTTTTTCTTCTATAGAGTCAGCTCGTGAGGTTTTGGTTCCCTTGGTAAAGATGGGTGGAAAAGGGTGTGAGATGAAGCTCATTAACCACAAGGATGACTGTATTATTCCCATTACGGTTCAGAGGTTTCTTCCTCCTCTTCCTGTCTGTCTGTCTGACGTTCTCCTCACCGCCGTCCCTCACGGCTTGTTGATGTCTGTAATCTGTGTAGAAGAACAAAAATAACACCACCGTATACCATTTCCAGCGGCTAAAACACCTACAGTTTAAATCCTTGATCATTCTTTATTTCGGATGAGCCGAGCTCCCTGCTGATATTAAACCAGCTTTTCTCCAGGCGTCATTTTAATGTCATTTTTTAAAATTTTATTTCATATATTGTCATGAATCTGATATTTTTCTGCCAGCTGCTACAGATCCATTTTAACAAAACCATTTACACTCATTTGGAGGTTTTGTGCCTGACTGACTGTGTTTAGTGTCGTGTTTCTCCTCCTCACCGTCAGGATCCGGCCCCAAATTATGGGATGTAACTGTAGCCTGTAATTAGAGATGCTGAGATGCTGAAGGTTCTCATACTGACACAAATAATCATCTGTGCGTGCAATACAGCAAGTGTTTCATTTGAGGAGCGGGAGAGACGCACAGAGGCCACGCCTCCTTCACTGAGACTGACGCACAGAGACCACGCCTCCTTCACTGAGACTGACGCACAGAGACCACGTCTCCTTCACTGAGACTGACGCACAGAGACCACGTCTCCTTCACTGAGACTGACGCACAGAGACCACGTCTCCTTCACTGAGACTGACGCACAGAGGCCACACCTCCTTCACTGAGACTGACGCACAGAGGCCGCGCCTCTTCACTGAGGACTGATGCACAGAGGCCGCGCCTCCTTCACTGAGACTGACGCACAGAGGCCGCGCCTCCTTCACGGAGACTGACGCACAGAGGCCGCGCCTCCTTCACGGAGACTGACGCACAGAGGCCGCGCCTCCTTCACGGAGACTGACGCACAGAGGCCACACCTCGTTCACTGAGACTGACGCACAGAGGCCACTCTACCTTCACTGAGACAAACCGAGACGGAGAAACAGAAGCCACACCTTCTGACACACAGAGGCCACGCCTCCTCCCTGCGACTGAAACCAAGTGTCAAAAACCCACAAACTAAAAGTCAGACTGTAGAGAGTGCAGAGGCGTTCCTGGTGCATTGTGGGAAATCAAATCAGGCTGTCCGAAGTGGAAAGGCGGTGCGTGCCGTCACTCACGGGAAACGAGAGCGTGAAATTAATCACAGCTCTAATCATGGCATATATTAATATATAACTACGGTATATTTAATCAAATTAATTATCACAGTCGGAGCTGTCGTCCCGTCCCTCTCTGTCACATCCCTCTCAGTCACGTCCCTCTCTGTCACTCTCCATTATGTTCTCCGACACTCCTGATTAGACAGCTAGATTGGACGAGTGCAACTGATGTGCTGAAAACAACACACACACACACACACACACACACACACACGCTTAATCGATAGCTAACTGGGAATCACACACGTCAGAGAACGTTCCACCCTTTGAGGAAAGCAATTAATTAATTAATTACTCGATTAATTAACTGACTGATAAACAACATTTTGTTTTTTAACCGCCTTTGATTCTGATATCTGTTTTGGAAATCTGTTTTTTTTTTTGTTTTGTTTTTTTTTAGCCCTGTTTCTGAATGAGTTGTATCTGGTCTGATTTCTCAGTACAGCACTGAGATACGCAATATTTTAAGCTGCTTTATATTCTTCTTCAATTCAAAACACAGGATTTCAGCAGGGTTCAAACAGAGAGGTTGGAAAACACTTGACTATGGCCAGAGTTTAACCTCCTGGCAGAGGCAACCGGGTTTTGTTGCTGAAATATCCTGGAACTTGGCATAAATTATGATTACACCAATCTTTACTAAAGCCCCTGGGGCTGAAGATCAGTGTCATAAAGGTGCAGTCCATGGTGTCACACACACACACACACACACACACACACACACACACACACACACACACACACACACCATGTCATACACACAGTACACACACAGATAGTCAGTGGATGTTAAAGTTTTGAAATTGAGTTCACACACAGGGACACAGTGTGTGTATTTCAGGATTAGTGTGTGTGTTTGTGTTTGAGGCGAAGAAGGTGTGTATATTTTAGGGTTTAAGTGTGGCTCTCACTGTGTGTGTGTGTGTGTGTGTGTGTGTGTGTGTGTGTGTAATCAGGCCAATGCAGCAGCAGCAGTGCCCTCAGTCTGATTAATGAAGCTGTGTATTCTGCACATTCAGCGAGAGAGAAAGCTTTGTCGGAGGGAAAGTAGAGAATTCAGGAGAGACGGATACACACTTTTCTTCCGTAGTTTAATCTGGAATCTGCAAACAGCACCGCGCACACTTATTCTGCGATGTAGCATCTCTTTTTAACACATCATATCTCATATCCCACTGCCCCACGCTCACACCGGCGGCACGGCGGCGTGACGTCGTTCGCTTTCGGTGTGAGATGATGTTAAGCTAAACAAGGCTCGCACACTATCTCACACACACCGTGTTAAATCCCAGCAGGATAATCACACTCAGTGTGTGAGCCATGAGCTTTTGAAAGATATCAATAGTGCAATAACACATTCCTTTTCAACCGTCATGAGCTCTAATGACGAGGCGGCGGAGAACACTGATGTATCGAACCTGAAGAATCCATCATCCGAGTTGAAAGACGGACGGTACAGTGTGTACTATCGATCTTAGTATGTACCTGAGGGTCGGGTCACGCTGAGACTGGTTTAAATCCGGGTTTGTCGTAGTGACCTGATCACAGTGTACGGTCACGGCGCTCTGTAGGAATGTAATGTAATGTTAAAAAATAACTCCTACTTCGCTGCATTGAGATTCTGTCTTAAACAATTCGATCTCTATTAAAAAAAAAAACCATATTCTGATTTTCCATGAGATTACTTATTAACAAATACAAATATATTTCCAGTCAAACATTATAGACCAGGGTTGTCAGAGTCTTTAAAAAGTTGCCTTTAGCACAAATCACATGTTTATGTCAACAAGCTCGTTCAAATACGTTATCGTTTCTATAGTTACAGCTCATTCACATGGACTCGCAGGTACGGCGGAGGCTCCACTACTAATAAACGGATTAGAAAACTTATAATCGTCGATGTGGTGAAGTTTTCTGTAAGGAGAAACGTGTTTACTTAACATTTACGGAAGGAGTCTCCAATGTCGGCGCTTTGTAACAGTCAGAAGTAAAGCTGTAAAGTTTTCTTTAATTAACCATCAGGACAGAGGAGTTTGCACTGCATTTAAAAAAAAATAAAATAAAAAAAAATAAAAAAACTTTTTTTATCGTATTAACTTCAAGAAAGGCTTCAAAAGAGACGCCGGTGAGGGAACGGATGTTTACAGCTGCTATAACGTAAGTGAGAACAGGAACTAACTTGTTTAACTATAAACAGATAGAAAATATGATGTCATTCAAAACTGCTTGTAGTATAAGAGGAATAAAACACCTGGAGACATGCTCCAAGAGGAAACTAATCAGCTTCGGGGTGGTAAGAGCAAGTCCACTTCATCACACCACTCCACCGTTTATTATTTTCCTCTAACAGCACGTCCCCGAGTGTTTTATTCCTCACATAATAGCAATATGCCGATTTGTTCTTCCAGGAGTTACGATATCTTGTCACGCCAATTAAAGTAAACTAAACCACACCACTAGGGGGCGCTGAATCGCTCTGTTCGAGTATAGCAGGCAGTACATATGTAGAATGAAAAACTACCTGGTACGTTAATGCACCCTTTTTTCTGCACAGAGTGGAGTTTCAGAAGAACTTACATAACGCTGGTCAGTTCGAGTTCATGATTCCTCTTTTGTTTTTGTCTTTCTGATTTTTTTTTTTTCTCCCCCCCACAGATTTGTTTCTCAGCACGCGATCGAATTCGAGGTTCGAGTTTGAGACTTGGATCAATACGGTAAGCCTCACCTTGACTTGCATCTCACCCATCTTTCCTCCGTGTCTGAATGCTGTGGTTAAACACAGACAGGTCCGTCAGTGCTGGAGAGATTTACAGCTCAAATTTCTCAATTCAGGTCCTGGTCAGAGAGAGATAGTCAGCTTCAGTGGGGTTTTATAGGGGTGAAACACACTGAGAAAATATCTCGAATATATTCATTCATTTATTAATATGCGTAATATTTCTCATTATGCGATTATAACATTTATTATTATTATTTTTTTTTAAGCATTTATTTCTAAAAAAAAAAAAAACAATAATAAAAATAAAAACAGCCAATATTTTTAATTATATTACCTGCCAGTATAATATAATATAACATTTATTATTATTATTATTATTATTATTATTATTATTAAGCCTATTTCTAGACATTTCTACTAATTTCCTGTTATATTGGAAGTTCATTTCATTGTATTGTTTCATTATTTCTATTTTATTTTAAATTAACGTATGTATGAAAAATAATATCAACTAAAAATATCTTGTACATTAATTTCTAGACATTTTTATTAAGAAGATTTATTTATAAAAAGTAGGAAAATTACATGCCAATAAAACAAAACAGGGTTGAAAATGTAGAAATTTGAGCAACTACCAGCAAAAAATTGGAATTGAAATAAATTTTTAGAACTGAAAATGTTTACATATAAAGAGACGTGACTATTTTTCTTTTGTTAGGATTGATTTTATTATATTTATACTTTATAATTTATAATATTTATTATGTTTACAGTGTAAGTGATTTTTTTTTGTATGCGAGTTTAACTGTTTAACTTCTGTTTAAAAAAAAAAAAAAAACATTTTAAAGTTTTGTAGTTTTTAAAGGAAACAATATCAGCTGATACTCAAGGTTTCAGTATCAGCATTGGAAAAGCCGACAGAAATGCTAAAAAATAACATCAGTTGAAAATATATTGTGTATAGTCGAATTTCTAAGTAACATTTCTAATATTCATCATTGTAAGATAATGGTAAAACATGTAAAATGTATTATTATTGTTGTTGTTCTTGTTTATTTCTAGAAAGAAGCAAAACTCAATTTCAAGCCCTAAATGTCTATAAAAATTATTTAATAATTTTATATTTATTTTATCTTAATTCCATAATGATTAATATCTCATAAATACATAATATACGATATTTTTTACTTGTTAAGACATCATCAGGATAACGTTTCGGAGTAAAGTAAACAGGTCAGTAGATAAAAGAGTGTGTTCAGAGTCTGTATTGAACATGAAGGTCAGGGGGAGGGACGACAGGATGGAGGGAGGATGGATGTAAGTTTGGGGCAGAGGACATGCAGGGTGGACACCGTGGGACAAAAAAGAGAATTAAAAAGAGACTGAGAGAAGAAATGAGATTCTTGGAGCCCAGAGAGAGAAAGATAAATGAGTCAAGAGTTGAGAAGAGGGAGTGCAGGGGGGCAGTGTTCGCTCGGCAGTCCTGTAAAGGTCAGAGTGTGTGTGTGTGTGTGTGTGTGTGTGTGTGTGTGTGTGTGTGTGTGTGTGTGTGTGTGTGTGTGTGTGGAAAGCACAGAGCAGCTCTCGCCCTTTTCTGAACCGTCTTACTCTGCCTGAACCACTGTACTCATCCTGTGTTCGCTCCAAAGCGAGAGAGAGAGAGAGAGGGGGGGAGAGAGGGGGGGAGAGAGGGGGGGGAGAGGGGGAGAGGGGGAGGGACGGAGGCATATTAACTCTCCTCCCAGCTGAGAGCAGCTACTGAACCTCATCATTTCATACCGAGAGAGATGAGGACGTGAAGGGAGGCAGCAGGAGATGGAGGAGGATATTATAGAAAGCTGGAGGAGAGAACACTCATAAAAAGGGGTACTAAACTGTACCTCTTTTTTTTTTTTTTTTTTTTTGATGGCACATCATTTGCATATTTAGTGTGTATCTTTCACTTGGAAACATAAATATAGTGTATCTTAAAAATTAAATGGTGCATAATTAGACCTCTGTTCTCTTAGTTTTAAGAGTAACGCTTCTTTCAAAGTAGAAGATGCTAATATCGTATTAGCCAACAATTAAATTGGCTATTTTTTATTTTCAGTTATATTATTGGAGCAATAAAGAGTGGCTCCCACCCCCAGCCTCATGTTTGCCAAAAAGCCAAATCTAAAGTCAAAATCTTGTTGTTATATCACGAGTAAAGCTTTTTTCCTGGAAGAAGATACATACTAAAGGAACCAGAGCGAAATGGAAAAGTACAGGGTTTTTTTTTTTTTGGTTTTTTTTTGTGAGTTAAGGAATTGGTAACAGAGAGAACAATATAGTAAAGAAGTATTCTGGGAACAAAAATGCTGTGGGTAGGTGACATTTTTAGGTACAAGAAGTTCAGAAATGAAGATCACAAGACAGGAAAGATGTAAAGGATGTGCAGGTATAAAAGAAATTAATCGAAAATGCCATGCAGCCTTGACGCAAAGCTGATTAGGGGTCCAAGCACTGAAGTATCTGTTGTTTTTGCTAAGATTTTTATTATTATTATTATTATTGTTATTAATATTATGACCTAAAACCGATCATACAGACTTAAACATAAGTCATAGAGTCATGAAACTTGCTACTCAGCCAAGCGGGATAGGGCTGATGACTAGAGATTGGACTGATGGTGGATTGTGTAGTGTTTTACTTTTTGGCCATGAAAATTCTTTTGGTGCCTGATTTATTGACTTCTGACAAACAAAAAAACCCTCAAACCATTTAGATACTTTTAAAAAACAGGAACATTATGTTCATGTACGGTATTTTTTATTGTTCTTTGTAACTTGCTACTGGCAGAACTGTTTGAAATTGGTGCTTGGACCCCGTAGATTGCTGCTTATGGATGTATTTTTTTTTATAATTTTTTTTTTATAAGAACTATGCATCTTTTATTCAGCAACTTTTCATTTATTATAGAACAACACATCACAACTTTGTGCAGAGTTTCTCTGCTTGTTCTTCCCATGTCCACGTGGGTTTCTTCCAGGTTCTCCAGTTTCCTCCCACCTCACAAAAACATGCCAGTAGGTGGACTGGCTAATTGCTCCTAGGTGTGAAGGAGTGTGTTAATGTGTGTGTGCACAGTGACCTGTGATGTACTAGTGTCCGATCCAGGGCATGTTTCTGCTTTACGCCTAGTGTTCCCATGATAGGTTCCGGATCCACCACGACCCTGACCAGGATAAAGCAAGTGATGCTGGAATTTTTAACTATTTATAGATGCATTTAATGCTCTAAGGGGATAAGTGGACCCATACCATGTCAATAATATAAATGAATCCCCAATAAAAGTATAGCCACTGGGATTTCTTTTAATTTGTCAAATTGTTTTTTCGAGATAGATTTATTACAGCCTCGTCATCTTTCACCATTTTTATTATTTATTTTGTTTTGCAAGATAAAAGACCTGGTTAAAGAAGGTATACTGGTACTGGCAAGGGGGCGTTTCCGGTCTGATCTGCCCCCTAATGGTCAGTGATTTTAATCCTCCTGATGTATGAAAGGTACGCAGGAGCATAGTGTGTCAGCGAAGTCCAAAATAATCAGCTTCATTAAATAAGGGAACATGGACGCCAAAAATGAAACCTTACGTTAATACCGTTTTGCTTACCTTGGAGTTGAGTTATGAAGAGCGTGTGAGCTGTGAGATAAGCATACAACAGCGAGGAAGAGGAAGATGAGGAGAGGTGGAAGGAAGGTAGATAAGGTTATAAGAGAAATGAAGGAGTCAACAAAATGAGGTGAGAAAAAGCAAGGGAAAGGGAGGGACGGGGAACATGGAGTTGACTCAGGGAGAGTGTGTGGAGCTCTAAATCAACACTACAGGAGCTGAGAAAAGGAAAATGCCGGAGAAAAAGTTAAAAAAAAAAAAGAGAGAGAGAGAGATGGAGATAATTGGGGCAGTGATTAAAGAGGGGACAGTTATCTGTACATCAGACAGTACATCTACAGCAGCCATTTTGAGTTCTCTGTGGTTGCTGTTTTGTTTTTCTCGATTAGGCTTTACGAAATAAATCACCGAACACCAGCACACACACACGCACACACACACACGCACAAGTTTTTGAAAGCATGCCTTCATATACACACACACACACACACACACACACACACACACACACACACATATATATATATATATATATGTGTGTGTGTGTGTATGTATGTATGTATATATATATATATAATGTGTGTATATATACACAATCATGTATGCATCACTATTTACTAATAAAAACAGTTTTAGACTCTTTTCATTAAGAGCTAGATGGATCACATTTTGTTAGCTAGCTACCAAATGTTATCAATAAAACCTTTTAGGTTAGCTAATGGTAACAATCATTAAGAATCTATACGCAGCATGACTAAAAATCTTGTCAAAACTCCTGTCCAAATTCCTTTCAGAGATCCTTTCTAAATTCCTGTCAGAGATCCTGTCCGAATTCCTGTCAGAGATCCCGTCCGAATTCCTGTCAGAGATCCCGTCCGAATTCCTGTCAGAGATCCCGTCCGAATTCCTGTCAGAGATCCCATCCAAGTCTACTGTTTGAGACCCTCTCTAGATTCCTGTCAGAAATCCTGTCTAAATTCCTGAGCTCCTCTCAGTCTGTGTAGTCCTGCTGTGACATGACTAAAAATCCTGTCAGAGGTTTGTTTAGAAGTCCTGTCAGGAAATCCTGCCTGAAATCCTGAAATAGATCCTATAAGTCTGTGATGCCCCCTGAAAGTCAGAATTCCAAATTTAAATTCCTGTGAGAGATGTTGCCGGAAAGTCTATTCAAAATTCCTGTCGGAGATCCTGTCGGAAATCCTGAAAGAGATCCTGTCAGATTAGCTGATGTTAGCAAGCTGTCTAACGTGGGCAGCGAAAATACAATACAGTACTATGTTAGTGTTTGATGGAGGAAAAAAAACATCACTTGGTGGTGCTCTCAGACTTTTGCTCCTGAGTGTATCATTTTAGCAATGGGCTATACATGCCTGATCTCACACACACACACACACACACACACACACACACACACACACACACACGCTACTGTAAGACCTCAGTAATCCTGACTCTTCTTGCTGTGGGGTTTTACTGTACTTTGCCATGGCCCAGTGGCTTCATATCCCTCTACCACACTTCATTTTAATTACTTTCTCCTTCCACTCTTGGGCTTTCACACTGCCTCCCACACTATAACACACACACACACACACACACACACACACACACACACACACACACACACACACACACACACACACGGCCTGAGTCTCTTGTGACTGTGTAAATCGAAATGCTTTAACTGTAGACTGTGGGCGAAGCCATTACTGTACTCACTAAACAAACAAGCAGGGTCGATATTAGCATTTTAATAGCGCTATTTGCTAGCTACATTTGTCTAACAGCAGAGGCTGTGGATGTAGCGTGTAATGAGATGAATACGTATCACACACACACACACACACACACACACACACACACCATATCAGACTGTGTACTGACATTACAGTGTCCGATTACGATTATATATATATCGATAATTGGGTAAAACAATTTGCTAAATTCACCCAAACACTATCAGTACAAAATTGAATTCAGGGGCGTGGTCACATATGAGCTCAACTTGTGTGCTGGCAAAAATAAGATGCACAGCTTTGGACCAGTCATGTTCAAGAGTAAAGAATGGTGTGCTAATTGACAGGTAGTTAGATAAAGGGCTAACTAACTTTTAACTAATAACTAATGTTACACTGTGGTTGCTATGGTAATACAATATATTTTGGATTTGGTTAAATAAATCGGTGGTGAAAATGAAAATCGGACTGATACTGTAATCCCACTGATGTTCACGTAAATATTGTGAGCTATTTTATTTAAGCGTTAGCTAATGTCAGTGATATTAGGCTATTGCGTTAATAAAACGACATGGGGGTGTTTCCTAATTTGCATATTCATGAATAGTCATAGATCCTGGCATATTTAATGAGGATAAAGGTGCAGATACATCCATGTTTTCATTAGGAATCTAATGGCATATCAGATGTATATTGGCTCCCTACATATTGTTTACTTGTTTTGAGAAGAGTCTTTATTTAATGAAAATGTATTCGTTAATGAAGTTATGTCTGCGTTCCTGAACTTGCATTTTGTTCCAAGCTTTTTAATGATTCTGTGGTACAGTCTTAATTATAATTCAGCGTTAAACGTTAACGTGAGCTGCATTGCGAGCGCATTTAATGGTAGCGTCAAGTCACGATTTGCTCTGAACCTCCTCACGTACACCACCTCTCTCCGTTATATGAATATTAATAATGAGGCTTAGTTGGTGTGAATTGAATAAGTGTTGTGTGGATCTCCTCCAGATTTAGCATTTTAATATGTAAAATATAAACAAATATAACAGGATTTTGATAATCGTCTAATTTCAGCTCTGCGTTTTTCGCTTTTAGAGGACGTTATAATTCCCTCGAGCACAGTGTTTGTGTGAATTTTGATTTCTCTCTCTCTCTATCTCTCTCTCTTTCCTCTATCCCTTTCTCCATGCCGTTTTGTGCTGTAGTTCAGATTTTAAATTCTGTAGGCGTGACAGCAGGGAGATTTGTTCTGCTGAATGATAATGAGGTGAGACACGAGGTAAAGCTTTTAAACACTGAATGTTCATTACGGACGGCTTCTCGAACGTTTCGGTGAACGATCCCCTTCTCTTCCGCTGAACGTTCTCCTGCGTCTTCGTCTCGGCACTTCTTTTGATTCTGTAAATCATGTCATGCTCTTTTCCTTTCTCTCAGTTACTGGGCTTACAGGTTCAGCTCTGGTTCAGATTCTATCACGCAAACATACATCAACCTTGTTGCTAGCGGCAAACACAAACCTGCCTCTGCTAGTGGTGTTCAGGGTGTTCCCCAGGGTTTGGTACTCGGCCTGCTCCTTTTTTATTATTTACACTCTAACCCTGGGTCATTCTATAGCGCACCGCAATCTCACTGTTATTCCAGTGTTAGTACAGAACGTGCATGTTTTCCACCACCTGCCATTTTTTAAAATAATAAAATAATAAAAGTAGCTTGAAGTTTCAATTATTGACTGTTAGGGATGCATCAGTACTAGGGTTGTAAACCTCAGGCCTTCACGCGATACATTTCGATGTTTAATGCAACGATTTGATTCAGTGGTAGACCTAAGATTAATTTACAAATGATTATGATGTGGAGAAATAGCTTATAAATAATTATTTAATTATTAATTATTACTAAAAAACTGGTGATCTTTACACACCAGCTGTGTTGTTGTCTTTTTAAATTGCAACAATCCAAATGACCTGAGTCCTAATTGACACTGATACTGGTATCGGTCGAATATCGTGCTCATTTACTCATCCTCATAAAAATTGCTTCTTTTTAATGATCACGCTCAGATTGGCCGTCCTTGTGCTCTCTATTAAAGACACCATTTAAACATCATAAAATGTTAAACATGAAACTCGGCAACAGGAGTTCATTGCTATCAGGAAACTACAGCAAGCAACATAAACAGAGCTAAATAAAATGTTCCATAACACCTCTGACTGATTTATACTATTGCTACTGGTACAGGACTGATTGTGTGCCAATGCTGGTACAGATTTGTATCACAAAACGTGTACTCGTACTCTCACTTTGGGCGGGGTGTGTGATGGCGTATAGCGCTCCTGTTGGGGTGTTTAGTGTTCGTGTTGGGGTGTGTGATGGCGTATAGCGCTCGTGTCGGGGTGTGTGATGGCGTATAGCGCTCGTGGGGGTGTGTGATGGCGTATAGCGCTCCTGTTGGGGTGTGTGATGGCGTATAGCGCTCGTGGGGGTGTGTGATGGCGTATAGCGCTCGTGTCGGGGTGTGTGATGGCGTATAGCGCTCGTGTCGGGGTGTGTGATGGCGTATAGCGCTCGTGTCGGGGTGTGTGATGGCGTATAGCGCTCGTGTCGGGGTGTGTGATGGCGTATAGCGCTCGTGTCGGGGTGTGTGATGGCGTATAGCGCTCCTGTCGGGGTGTGTGATGGCGTATAGCGCTCCTGTCGGGGTGTGTGATGGCGTATAGCGCTCCTGTCGGGGTGTGTGATGGCGTATAGCGCTCCTGTCGGGGTGTGTGATGGCGTATAGCGCTCGTGTCGGGGTGTGTGATGGCGTATAGCGCTCGTGTCGGGGTGTGTGATGGCGTATAGCGCTCGTGTCGGGGTGTGTGATGGCGTATAGCGCTCCTGTCGGGGTGTGTGATGGCGTATAGCGCTCGTGTTGGGGTGTGTGATGGCGTAAGAGAAAACTCGCAATACATTATATATTATATAAAAGAAAAACAGCAATACATCATTTCTATCTGCCTTAATCCTAGCCGAAGTTCTCTCACGCTCTCCCAATTTCTCTCTCCCCCTTTCAATCTGATGCTAAATGTCTCATCAGATGTAATTGAGGCCATTTACGGCGCTGCTTTCTCCGGTGTGAAAGAGTTTTTTTAGGAGCAGGAATTGGGAGCTCCATCCATGGTGTAGCTGCAGTAATTACACATTATGAAGGCCATTCACACTGCGAGAGGAAAAGCTCAGTGTAGCTGTAGGACGAGGCAGATGGATGGACGACAGAAAGAAGCTGTATAACGTGTTTTTTTTTTTTGTTGTTTCAAAATAACATAAAAAAATGTTGTCAACAAATTCTTTGATGCTAAATAAATAAACTACAGCCTAATACACATTTACTGAGGATTAATCATAGAAATATACACCCTTACCTACAGTTTAACTATAGTTATACCATGGTGCTGTTGAATTCTGGATTCTGATTGGTCAGAAGGTCAGGCGTGGATTAATTTTCTGTAACGTAGCACAGCTGCAATTTAGAGGTTTATATTAATGTGCTCATTCTAATATGTTAGCGTTTCTATAGTAACAGCTCATTCACAGGGACTTGTACGGAGGACGGATAAAAAAAAATTTAAAAAACTTTATCAGTGATGTGGTGAAGTTTTCTGTAAGATATTTATTTAACATTTAGAGAAGGAGTCTTCAGTCTCAGCACTTTGGTGAGGGAGCGACTGTTTAAAAGCTGCTATAACGTAAGTGAGAACAGGAACTAACCTGTTTCACAGACATTCCACAACATTAAGTGTAACTATAAACAGATGAAATATATGATGATTCTTCTTTAATTAAAAGGAATAAAACACTTCGGTCTGGTAACAGCAACGCCGCCTCATCACACCACACCGTCTCTCAATATTATTTTAAAATTATTATTTTTTTCCTCTAACAGCATGAAACGGAGTGGTTTATTCTTTACTTTACCACAGCACTGTTGAATTCTCGGTTCTGATTGGCTGACTGACTGACGTTCTGCGGTATGCAGTTTTCAGTCAGTGCACAGCTAAAGTAGTTCCAGTCAGGTCTTGACCACATTACAGTTCCAATTTCTTCGCCAAGTGAACTGAAATAACAGAAAAGTTAGCCTACTGTCCACCACAGCACACAGAGCTAACAATACGGAGAATGTGATCGAAAAGCCGGTGAAAAAATATCAATATTAATTTATTTATTCGTTGCAATTTCTGCAGTAATAAAAAATGAAAAACCCTGTGAACAAGTAGGCCTATCAATATTTATTTATTATATTATATTATACTATATTATATTATCCGCATGAAACGGGAAAAAAGATGATCTCTATCTCTCTATTTTCAGTAACTGCATATCATTGGCTCAAGGCTCCGTTACTAAAAATGTTCTAAGATGACGTTTTGGAGGCTTGAGATGGGATGCGTAATAAATTAGCTCCACACACAGGAGTGTTTTAAGGATGAAAACCTGACAAATATCTTGAAATAAAACATCTAAACAGTGTCTTGATGTGTGGTGACTGTGGTATAAGTGGAATAACTGAAATATTTGGGAGTGTCAGATAGGCATCTCCATGGCAACGTAAACACCTCGTGGACAGTACTGGAAAAATAATTGCTTGAAGTGGAATGCTTTTGATTTAACATTAGACTTGGGTAAAAAAAAAAAAAAAAAAAGCGGTAGGGTTTTATTAGCGTATTTTGTACCTATGTCCATGGACATGGTGCGCACTAAAGGCGGAGGAGAAATTAGCTAGCATTAAAACAAACATTAATTAATATTTGTGATGTCTTTGTTAGCTTCACTGTGACATTAGACATTGCATTTTAACGCTGAAGTTCATGCAGTAAATAACCTGAATGTGCTGTTGAAGTGAAACTGTAAAAAAAAAAAAAAAAAAAAGTCTAAGAACGAGTGCGATAGAGCCGAGCTTCTGGTGAATGGCAGCGTTGATGGGCAGCAGGAGAAGAATGATGGGTTTTTTCCCGTCAGAGCAGATCGACTGCCGCTGTGGGGAATCGGATCTGAAACACTATGCACTGCTGTAGTCTTCTCCACATGAGCATGAGTTCAATAACCTTTAGTGGTGCAGTACACTGACAAGCCTGCTACACTCTAGTCTATATAAATCTCATCTCTCTCTCGCTCACGTCTGTATATCATGGCACAAGCAGCTAAAATTTTAATAGGCTGCGGTTTATTAAAGGTTTTTGTGAATGATATACCAGTGAACAAGCAGTGAAGTGCAGCAATGAAAATGTGAGGGTATGAAATAATAGCACTTGTACTTTTACTAAGCAATATGGGCTTTTAAAGGAGAGGGTAGAATCTAGGAATACTGGTATCGGTCTGATTTACTCATAAAAAAAATTCTCAGATACCAACATCTGATACCAGGTGATACTATGTGACGTAAGCCTAGTGTTTACGTTGTCGCACTAATCACTAGAGGACAGCGATCTACCCAGTATGTTGTTCCTGACTGATTGTTCAGTTAATCTGTCCATTGACAACAAGGGCTTCTGACGCACTGAAAACAAAAACAAACTAAAACAAATCCTGCTTTTCTCCACTGCAACCCTACTCGATACAGGGTAACTAATATACAGTGGGTATAGAAAAGAATCACCCCCTTTAAAATAATCACATTTTGTTGCTTTTCAGCCTGAAATGAATGTTTTATCCAGCTGTATTTACTCAGTGCAACTTATAACATCCAAGTGAAAGATATAACAACATGTCAGAAAAAAAATAATAAATAAATAAACAGAATCACTGAGTTGGAAAAAGGATCACCCCCCTCCTAAAATTGACTTGTAAACTCAATCAGGTGTAGCTAATCTCCTTCTCAATGGCACACAAAGCCATTTGTGTGTCATTCAACTGTGATCAGCTGTGGCCATTTTGATTAGCTCAGCATTAAAAGAGCTTTCCTGGAGCATTCTGTAGTGCAACTGAAGCAAACAATCAACTATGGGTGACAAGGCACTGTCAAAAGATCTCCGGGATAAAGTTGTGGACAGGCACAAGTCAGGAGATGGATACAAAAAAATTTAAAAGGCTTTATCAACGCGTAGAAGCACAGTGAAATCTAGACGTCTAGGAAGTCAAGAAGTCTAGAAGTCTAAGAAGTGGATGGTATTTGGTACAACACAGACCCTCCCTGGATCTGGACGACGCTCCAAACTGGATGAAAGAGCCAGGAGGAAACTGGTCAGAGAGGCTACCAAGAGGCCTACAGCAACTCTGAAGCAGTTGCAGGAATTTATGACAAAGAGTGGTCATTGTGTGCGTGTGACAACAATATCACAAATTCTACACAAATGTGGCTTGTATGGGAGGGTTACAAGAAAAAAGCCACCCACGACTGAGCTTTGCCAAAACGCACCTTGAAGATTCTGAGGCCACATGGAAAAAGGTGTTATGGTCAGATGAGACTAAAATTGAATTATTTGGCCTCAACACCAAACGATATGTCTGGTGGAAATCCAATACAGCTCACCATCCAAATAACACCATTCCTACAGTAAAGCATGGAGGTGGTAATATCCTGTTATGGGGGTGTTTCTCTGCAGCAGGGACTGGAGCACTTGTCAGGATAGAAGGAAAATGGATGGGGCAAAATACCATCAAATTCTTGAGGAAAATCTGCTGCCCTCTGCCAGAAAGTTGTCAATGGGAAGAAGGTTTACCTTCCAACATGACAATGACCCAAAACACACAGCAAAACTGACCACACAGTGGTTGAAGGAGAAAAAGGTGAATGTCCTTGCATGGCCTAGTCAGAGCCCAGACTTAAACCCCATTGAAAATCTGTGGAATGAGTTGAAGACTGCAGTCCACAAACGGTCACCATCAAATTTAACTGAACTTGAGCAGTTCTGCAAAGAAGAGTGGGCAAATATTGCAAAGTCTAGATGTGCAAAGTGAGTAGAGACATATCCCAACAGACTAAAGGCTGTAATTAAAAAATTAAGGCAAATTAAAGCAAGGGTGTGATCCTTTTTCCAACTCAGTGATTCTGTTTATTTAGGTTTTTTTTTCTGACATGTTGGTGTTATATCTTTCACTTGGATGTTATAAGTTGCACTGAGTAAATACAGCTGGATAAAACAAAAACTGTGTCCGTCTTCATTTCAGGCTGAAAAACAACAAAATGTGATTATTTTAAAGGGGGGCGATTCTTTTTTTTTTTTTTATACCCACTGTAGCTGGCTAATGCATTTAAAATCAACTCGCTAGCATTATAAAGCATAAAGAGCCTAGCAGCCGAAGTGCATGAACACACATGTGTACGGTTCATGGCCACTGTTTAAACAGAGCTAAAAAAATTTCCATGACCTCCATGTTTGATCATTTTATTTAAAAAAAAAAAAAAAAATCAAATCAAGCACTACTGTAGACCATACAGGATTTTTATTGTGATTGTTGTGGCCAAAAACACTTGATTTTGCTGCGGCTTTTAAAAACAATTGTGATGCAACGTGCAGAGGTTTTTTTTTTTTTTTTTTTTTTTTTTTTTCTCCTTTGCGGAAAACTACTTAAAGTGGCAAAATCGCAATCACACGAAATAGTTTTGCACGATCTTTCGCAATGATGTTTGTTGGTAAATGAGACCTTTTAGCTGTACTCATGTTCGACGCACGTGAGTCGAAGAGGGCTTTAGCTGAATGCGCGTTGTGATGACGTCACATGACGTGGCTTGGCCCAAATCTGCGGTAATTTTGAAAAATTGCAAGCTCCTCCAAATATTGCGAAGTTTGCTTGATTTTGCTTTCATTTCTGCGATCGCAAAATCACTAAATCCTGGAAGGACTGACTGTGTCGCTGCCTATTATTGTGCAGACCTATATATCATGATGCATATCGTGCATCATTAATCTTGTTTTTGATCCATCTCTTGTAGAAAAACAGTTTTGTAACTAAAAAATAAAGTTTTTGTTCTATTTTATGTTCAGTCATAATTTAAAATCATACAAATGCACTTTAGCAGATGATGTAGAAGGCAGAGGTGTGGTGGAGCTAGGACTGATGTAGATCTGAGCATCTTCTTCAGAGCATGTTGCCCAATTATCTGACCAGGAAGCACAATGGACTGAGAACCGAACCCTGTGTCTGAGACAGAGGATTTCAGTTTATCCATAGATACAGAATGGAGTCTGCTAGAGAAATAGAGTGATCTCTCTCAAAGCAGCAGCAAACATCTGAATTCAAAAAAAAGAGAAAAATATTTTCTTGTGTCTGTTGAAGAAAGAAAGAAAGATGTGCTAAAAAGTGATTTGAAAGAGATATATTCCATTGTACTTTAAAATGCAGCTTTAGACAGAGCCGTATCTGTTCCCGAGTTTCCATCATTGTTTATCATCTTGTGTTATAAATGTTCAGCAGAACTGCCGTTGATGGAAATTCACTTTCCTTTGACAACTTCTCAGAAAATGGCATACAATTTGTGAAACATGTGGACCTTCATCTTCTCTCTCTTTCACTCTCTCTCTCTTTAATGTCGTGTCCCAACCTCTCTCCTCTCCTGTCTCCATCCTCCATCCCGTGTGTGTGATTTTTGAGTAATGGTTCCTGATGGTGCTGTGGCTTTGATCCACACATTATTAGATCCATATGGAGCTCCAGCTGTCCATTCTCCGTTATTGAGCTCGGCATTCACCGTAGAGACGGCATTTATGTCGCTAGGTGTTTGTGTGTGTGTGTGTGTGTGTGTGTGTGTGTGTGTGTGTGTTTCTGTCTCATTAGTGTTGGCTGTAGGACAGCTAGCAGTTTCCATCTGTTCTTGAGCCATTCCTTGCCTGTAATCAATATAATCATACTATAATTAATTCAACGTTTTCTCTGCACTAGCATTATCTGGCCCAGTTGTGTCTCCTCTTTGTTCCACCATCGCTTTTTGCTGCCAGTCATAATCACACCCTGCTTCTACAGCCATGCTCGTCTCTAGGTGATAGCCCAAATGATAGTGCTTGGGGACAGTGCACAGAGACGCTAGGAAACACAATGTCGTATTTATAGGAGTTGGTGACAGTTAAAATTGAGATATGATATATGTGGCCTTCTGGTTAATCAGCTAATGGATGATTAGCATACATAATATACTGTATATGAACAAGCATAGTCAGCTAAAGACTGAATGGATTCAGGAATAGTTTTAAAAAATATATACATATATACATATATACAGAATAACATGGCAGGAATAGTAATGTAATGTAAAGTAGTTCTAGTGTTTGGGACAAAACCAAATGTGGCTGATGTTCTTGTAAGAACACTAAGTAGATATTAACTCTAGTGTTTGGAACAGAACCAAAATGGCTGATGTTCTTGTAAAAGCACTAGGTAGATAATATTTGGTACAGGACCAAAGGCTGATGTTCTTATAAGAACACTAGGTAGATAATATTTGGTACAGGATATTTGGTACGGGCTGATGTTCTTGTAAGAACACTAGGTAGTTATTAGCTCTAGTGTTTGGAACAGAACCAAAATGGCTGATGTTCTTGTAAAAGCACTAGGTAGATAATATTTGGTACAGGACCAAAGGCTGATGTTCTTGTAAGAACACCGGGTAGATAATATTTGGTATGGGACCAAAGGCTGATGTTCTTGTAAGAACACTGGGTAGATAATATTTGATATGGGACCAAAGGCTGATGTTCTTGTAAGAACACTGGGTAGTTATTTGCTCTAGTGTTTGGAACAGAACCAAAAATGGCTGAAGTTGTAGAGCCTTAAAATTGCTGACATTCTAGCAAGAACACTGAGTAGATATAAATTCTTGCATTTTAGGACAGAGCTTTGAAATGTCTGAAGTAATAGAACAGTAATGTGATCAGGATCTCCACTGTAGCATTTGTGAAGGTTCTCAAGAAGAAATCATCATGACATCATGAAACCGATATGAATTGTAGTAGTAGTAGTGCTGTAGGTTCCATTTGCCTGTCGATCAATCCGAATCTACCCCCTCATCAAAACAGGCCGGGTGTCGTTTATCTGTTAGTCTACCGTGTGCTGTATATCATTTACTTCCTCTGATAGTGTCACTCACTGTTCCCTCGTTCACATACACATCTAAATTAGCAGCGTTTCCCCAACAGCAGTGCTGATGGCTCTGTCCGAGAGCGACACGATGGTGATGCTGATGTGGCTGTGCTGAAGTTCAGAGCTGTCACTCAGCCAATAAAATTGTGTGTTGTGAAATCAGATGCATGTCTGATTTTTAAAAAAATAAATTAAAAAAACATTTCAAATGTCCTTCTTCCTCAGGATGGAAACTTCACCAGGAACTACACAGCAAAGGCACCAGAGAACGTCAAACAAGTGGGCCAGTCTTCTTTCGTCGATTTCGGTGAGTAGATTTTTGGAGTGTGGTGTGTCACTTGTTGGGTCCGAGTGGTTAAAGTCTTGAAAAGGGTTTGCTGCCAGGGTTATGTTAAGAATAAGTAAAATTATGACGGAGACGAATGATTTAGCTGGCTAGAACATAGCCGGAAGTGTTTTATGTAGACAATATACGAGCAGAATAATAACTGAAACATAACAAAATGATATGGAATATCCTCCATGACAAAAACAATAAAATCTACAAAATGATTGATTAATAAATGAATAGTGTTATATTTGTGTGTTTAATATTGGCATTAATTTGCATTCCATCGTGTATTTACAGCCAAAATACAGTATAATTTTTGACATATTGTGGTTACATTAAACTGTCAGACAGGGGTGCTGCTCCTCACTCGAGCTGATATCACCCAAGAAAAATGCATTTAAGTAATCGGTCCATAGAAGATAGATTCAGTAGAAATGAGGAAATAGCATGAGTGACCTGCTAGCTAATCACTAGTTTTGCTGGTTACCAACAGCTACCTATATGCTTTCTTTAGTTATTTAAATGTTACAGATACAACATTTTAGGTATATAGTTATATGTTATAGTAAACTGACTAAGCCAGAGGAAGCAGAAATGACATATCTTGTCTCGTTTTTTTTCTCATTTTGATTTCATCTCGGTTAACAGAGTATCTTTTACTTTGTCTCGTTTTCCTCTCATCCTCCCGTGTTTAAGCACAAAATCTTCTTAGATTAACGGCATGAAGCGCTTTCTATAATGCCTAAGATTCTAGTTCTACCTTATGAAATATTCATATAAATGGAGAAATATCTTCGCTTCAGTATCTTTACCGCACTGTTTATTTTTTCCTTAACAATGTCAAAGTGTGCGTCTGATGTTTTCATTGTAAATCCCTTGTTATATAATACAGAACCTAAAGGAAAGTAGGTCTGAATCACTGTCTTAGTCAGCCCCCACACACTCCCACGTTTAATCCTCTAACTCTATCAGGATCCCATTAAACATTTACATTACAAATTTCCTCTTTGCTGAAGCAGATGAGTCTAGAGGAAGCTGAAATGACACGAGCGCAAACGTCTCATTGAATATAAAAGATTGATGAGCGCAGCGCAATGACCCGTGCGATTCAAATGCCGCCTCTCGGTGGATCCTGGCCTTTTGTTCAAATCCAGGTTTTATCTGAGCAAACAAGGATTTCCCTCCACCTTTCCTTCATTCAATCTGTTACTCCGGGCACTGAGGGAAATCCTGTATAAAGTTCTCTCGGTGGTTGGGGAATAAAGAGCGCAGCGGCTTGCTGTTCCGAAGCCGAAACTCGGCGCCGAAACACGAAAACAAATCGGACTGAACCGCGCCGAATCCTGAATGACTCATGAGGACAGGTGTTTCATTTCTGAGTAAAAGATACGAAACTTGTGAATACTATATATCCATTCCCACACTTTCCTCCAGTGCATCAGTTTATTTTTTATACTGACAAACAATTTATCTAATTAACTGGTCTATCATATTCATCTCTCCCTCAATGCGTTGCTCATTGGTTTATTCTCTTATTTATTAGTGTATCTCACTTTTCCCTTCATTTATCAATGTCTTTCGCTTCCCTCTATTATATCTTTTTTTTTAATCTACCAGTTCATTTTGTTTATTTAGCCATTATCTGTTTATCCGTTTATCTTGTTTTCGTCTTGTTTATCTGTGCATCCTTTTTTATTATTATTTCACTTATCTCTATCAGTTTATCTTTCTGAGCCTGTCTCTTGTTGATCCTGTTTATTAGTGTTCCTCTCATTTAACGGTTTATTTTATTTTCCTCTTATTTATTTGTGCACCTTGTTTTGAGTGGTTTATTCTGATTTACCAGTTTGTCTGATTAGTTTATCATTTGGTTCCTCTCACTTCGCTTAATTTTCCTCATTTATCAGCTTGTTCCATTTTACACTTGTTTACTCGTTTATCTCATTTGTCATTTTATGTATCACATTTTCGTCTTGTTTATCGGTTTGTCATGGTTTTTGTCTCATTAGTTTATCATCTTTCTCTTGTTGTTGATCTCACTTATTCCATTTTGCATTCGTTTATTGATTTTCTTATTTTACTTTTATTTATACTACTTATCTTCTCTCCATTGTTTGTCTTATTTTCCTTTATCGGTGTATAATTTTTCCTCTTTTCTAACAGTTTAATTCATTCATTTTCCTCTGTTCATATGGTCATGTCCATAAATATTTGGACATATAGTAGTAATGGCTATTTTAGCTGTTTACCTCGGAAATTAAATGATGAATATGAGCCGAAAGTGCAGATTTAATTAGACCAAAAGTAATTGGACAAACTAGCATATTCACAAATATCAATGACTGCAAACTATCAAAGTCTGGAAACCAGACGCTGGGTTTCTTCCCTGGTGATGATCTGCCAGGCCTTTACTGCTGCTGTTTTCACTTCCTGCTTGTTTTTGGGGCGTTTTGTCTTCAGTTTTTCCCTCAGCAAGTGAAATACAGTTCAGATGGACTCAGGTCAGGTGAGTGACTTGGCCATTGCAGAACATTCCGCTTCTTCCAACTGTTTGTCTTAAAAAGTCTTGGGTTGCTTTCGAATTATGCTTCGGGTCATCATCCATCTGCAGTGTGGAACTCTGTCCAATGAGTTTTAAAACATTTGTCCGAACGTGAGCAGATTATATAGCCCTATACACTTCAGCATTCATCCTTTTTTCAGCAGTCACGTCATCAATAAATACAAGGGAACCAGCCGTACACTCCCACGCCATGAGATGAAGTGGTACGCATCAGATCATGAGCAGTTCTTTGAGCATCTGTCCATCGGTTGTTGTTCCAGAACTGTACAGGCTTTTTTATTATTTTTTTTAAAGATGTTTTTGCCAAACTCTGATCTGGGCTTCCTGATTTTGAGGCTTACCAGTGGTGTACATCTTGTGGTAAACCCCCTGTATTTACTCTGGTGAAGATCTCTCTTGACTGTTGACTTTGACACAGATACGCCTACCTCACGAAGGGTGTTCTTCATCAGGCCGACTGTTGTGAAGGGGTTCTTCTTCACCAGGGAAAGAATTCTTCTATCATCTACCACAGTTGTTTCCCGTAGTCCTCCGGGCATTTTGGTGTCCCTGAGCTTAGCAGTGTGTTCCTTATTTTTAAGAATAGACAAAATAGATGATTTGGCCACACCTAATGTTTTTGCTATGTCTCTGATGGATTTGTTTTGACTTTTCAGCCTAACGATCCGTCACAGCTTCACTGTTAGTCACAGCTCTTTGGACTTCATATTGAGATTTAACATCAACAGATTCCAAATGCAAATGCCACACTTGAACTCAACTCTAGACCTTTTTCTGCTTACTTGTAAGTGAAATAATGGGGAATAACACACAGCCAGCCATGGAACAGCTTAGTAACCAATTTTCCGATTACGTTTGGTCCATTTTGGGTGTCCAAATATTTATAAACCTGTCTGAATCTCGGTATATTTTTGTTTATCTTGTTTTTTTTTGTTTGCTTATAATTTGATCTCATTGGTGAATCTTTTTGCATGTCATTTTTAACTTTTTGTTTTCATTTATTTCATTTTGTTTTTCAGTTTGCTTTTTTCCATCAGAGTTAACAGAGCATCTTTTTTTTTTAATCTTGTTTTTTTTTCGTCCTGTGTATCTCACCTTTCTCATTGTCCTCTCATCGGTTTATCATGTTTATCCTCTTTATCTCGTCTACTTCTAATTTATCTGCGTATCTTCATTTTGTTCATCGCATTTGATTAATTGGTTCTTTTTAACCTCTTGTTTTGTAGAATTATCTATTTTATCGTTTATCTTGTTTTCCTCTTGGCCTTCTTTTGTGTCCTTCAATATTCGTCTTTTTCTGCACTGCTCCTGTAATCTTCTCCAGTTAAAACTAGAATGTGGGGACGTTCGAGCTCAGTGAAGAACATATTGACAGAAACCATCGTAGACAATTTATATCCATAAAATAAGTCTAGTGTGAAAAAACGTGGAGATGAAAATTGATTTGTTGATGATTAATGGCCTTTGTAGAATCTGTTTGGCCCAAAAAACAATGCTGTGTTCACAGGAAGAAAGTTGAAGAAAATATGACATAAACAATGTGTGCAACCTTTAATCTGGTCCTGAAGTGTTCTTTACATGAGCATGTTGGACATTAATGATGTAAATATCAGTGCCAGTTCATTGTTCAGTAAACAGCATGAGGTTTAAAGTGAAGTCTGTTCTGTTTGTTACCTAATACACATGTGAAGTTAAAAACACATCGGGTTTTTCATTTTCTAGCAGGTCGTTTTACGGTCAGGACGAGGTCAAAGGTCACATAGAATAACCTTCCACCAATAAGATATCCTGTTCCAACATTTCTGGAAGGTAGTGGATGCACAACTGAGAAAGAAAGAGATGAGAAATGAGGGAATGAGACTGAGTAAAAAAAAAAAAAAAATGAAAAAGATGAAGGGACTAAAAGAAACCACAGAGAACAAAAGAAAGAAAGAATAACGAAAAGAGGAGGAACAGAGGATGGCAAGCTGAGAATGAAAAGCTGAGTTAGAAGAGAAGAGAGAAAAAGAATTTTAAAAATGAAGATAAAGTAGAAGGGGCTTATAATACCGAGAAAGACTGAAAAGGGAAGAAGAGTGAGCGTGAAGAAAGAAAGGAAGAGGCCGATAATGAAAGGATGAGGAAAGTGACGGAGAAAGGATAGACGGGGGAATGTAAGAGAATGAAGGAGGGAAGACGAGAAAGAAGGAGTGAAGGAGTGTGGATTGAGAGAGAGAGAGAGAGAGAGACAGAAGTCTAGACTGTGGGAGTGTAAGAATAAAAAAATAATGAATATACAGAGGAGAGAAGAGAAAGAGGAGTGCACACCAGCTTTAGTGTGATTTATGAAGATGAATGGAGGTGAGAATAGGCTGAGACACGTAGGAGAGATGTGTGTGTGTGTGTGTGTGTGTGTGTGTGTGTGTGTGTGTGGGTCGATATCATTCACCCAGATAAAGGTTTATTAAACATGAAATTAATGCTACAGACTCGTTCTACTGGCTTTCTATTTCCCTCGTTCCTCGTCAGTCTCACGTTGTTCAGTTCAGGATCGAATGAGCTTTTTATTGAATGAGGAGTGAAATCTTTCCTTTTTTTCCCCCCCTCAATGCGACGGTGAAAATCACATGGGCAACATGCTCAGGCTGTACGAGTACCTCACAGCGCCGAGGCTCATTACGGAAAACTGTCGGAAAAATAATCTGAGAATAATTTGTAAATAATATATTCCCCTCTCTTTCGTCTCTCCTCCCCTTTTTTATCTTGTATACACTGTATTTCTTTGTATTGCACAGCTGTAGAGTACCCGAGCCTCGCAACAAGAGTGTCAATGTACAACTGTCATAGACATTTTGTGCACATAAAAAATAAATAAATAAATAAAAAACTTGAAACTGAAAAGTTCGGTGACGTCACGAATCTCAAAGCCTTAATGATGTTGACATGCGAGAGAGGCTCGCGTCAGTACAGTCGGCGAAAATCGTTCGCGTACGTGTCCCTAGCAAATATTCGGTTCCTGCTTTTCGGTTAGCGTCACTTCCATGTGTGTGTTTCGGACATGTTACATTTTCATACTTTAGGAGGGGAATTAACCGAGTGTCAGCTTATTAGCATTTGGGTATTTGGTTGGCTTTCTTTCTTTTAAAGTGCATATTGCGCATTTAATGAATAATAGGGCATGTTTTAATTTAGCATTTAGGAAACTGCTTGATTATGGGGATATTATTTATATGCATGCTGCTTCCTATATACTATGCTGTCTATACTCTCTTTACGTTTTATAACCAATTCGTTGTCCAGTCTTCTTTATGATTTGGTCTCTTGGCCTTCATTAAGTTTAAGGAGACGGCAACATTGGTATATTTTTATTTACAAAGCTATACGGGGGAAACTCTGTTCTTATTTGAGTGTATTACCTATGAGCAGCAGTTACGATTCTCGCTCTTCTAGATGGTTGCTCTTTAGGGTATCCGGGATTTGTTCAGAACTCAGAAAACAAGGCTCTTATTATTCGCTTATTATTTTGCGACCTGGTCGTGGAGTAATCTTCAGAACACATTACAGCTTGGTTATTAGCTCTTGGTTACAATGGGAGAGTTTAAAGCTCTGATAAAGTAACTGAAGCATGTAATTGCAATCTATAAGCTAGATTCTGTATTATTATTTTTGCCTATATTTTTATATATTACTCTGTAATGGCGTGCCTTCTTGGCCAGGTCTCCCTCAAAAAAGAGATTTAATCTCAAGGGACTTTTTGGTTTAATAAAGGTTAAATAAAATCTAGTTTATCGTTGCATCATAACTCGCACTTCATGCGAAAAAAACATGTCGACACGGCTACATTACATCAACGCTCCCGAGTGTCACAACAGAAGAGCGTTCATCCTATAATCTGGAGATCGTGAGTTCGAATCCAAGAGAGCGAAATCTGGTAATGCACTCTAAGGTGGGAGGGGCATTCTCTCTCTCTCTCCTGTCAATCACAGTGACACTATCTAATCATGGCCGTCTGTGAGCTCATGTATGCAGATTTGTAGTTGACTAATCTCCCCCATTTTTTTTTTTGTACACGTTTGCCATCTGTGTATTTCTAATCTGTTTGATGCCTTTGATCATCTTTAAACCAGTGTCGTTACTTCCCGCTTGTTTAGATGTACAGTATTAACTCCTTAAATCAGACCTTAAACTACTAAGCGTGGCTTACGTAGCGTTAATTAATCTACATTAAGAATGTTAAGGAATCTGTATCACACATTTAATATGTCAGAATCGTTAAAGAGGAAACATTAATAACATTCTGTTCAAAACCCAATCCTAAAGTTAAACATAGCAGTTTTTTTCTGTCTGGTTTAATTATGAGGTTTATTGATTATTGATGCTTGATGGCTCCCTGGTGATGATTTGACTTGTCCTTGACCAATTCTTGACCAAGACACACACACACACACACACACACACACACACACACACACACACACACACACACACACACACACACACACACACACACACACACACACACACACACACACACACACACACACACACACACACACACACACACACACACACCGTGCAATGAAAGCAAATTCTTTCCCTATCACTTCCCCACTTGCCCTGCTTGTGATAAGTTTGACCCGAGTGGGAAGCCGGGACATTTTCTAAGTGTTCTTATTGAATCTCTTTGTGTGTGTGTGTGTGTGTGTGTGTGTGTGTGTGTGTGTGTGTGTGTGTGTGTGCATCATGTGGACAGCTTAAAGAAAATAATCACATCGATCATGAAAGCCAGGCACCCTTGATTTGGGTCTCTGTTCGCTGCATTGGACCACAAGCCGCTGGACGCATCTTAATATCAGATAATTATGAGATGAACGTTAGAAGTGGCACAGCAGGAGTGGGAGAGATGGAGAACACACGTATAAGAGCGGAGAAATAGAATATGTGTGTGTGTGTGTGTGTGTGTGTGTGTGTGTGTGTTGTGTGTTTGAGTTATTCTGCTCACACTCCAGGCTGTCAAGATTGCTGAGACTCTTCCTCTTCTAATCTTCACCACTGACCTTCCTCTCCTCCATTCCTTTCTCAACCAGTTCTCCTCCTACACCCTGCTGCTGTAAACAACACACACACACACACACACACACACACACACACACACACACACACACACACACACACACACACACACACACCTACCTAAGCTCAGGTTTGTTTGTTTGTTAGCACATAGACCCAGTTACATCACCCTAAAGCCACAGTATGTGGTATTTAAACTGGTGTGCTGTGGTGCAGTGATTCCACAAAATTCTACAAAAAATGATGTACAGAGTTAATGGTGTGTTAATAAATTCTGCCTCCTGTGAGAGCACATGGCTTTTGCACTCCTACATCTTCACATAACGTAACTGACATTTATACCCAGGTCCCTAATTTTACAGAGCCCAGTGTTTCGGTCTCATATTGCTAGGATTCCAAGTCCCATGTTCCCAGGACTATATTCTCAGGACTCGATGTTTCCCGGGTCTTAAATGCCTACAGTGCTGTGATTCACCCAGACGTTCTCAGGCTTCCATGTCCTATGTACCCAGGGTTCCATGTTCCATGTTCTAACTTTTGGGTGAACAGTGCTATATACCCAAATGTTCCCAGGACACATGTTCCTAGTGTCCTATATTCCCTTGTTCTCAGAGTTACATGTTCTCAGGACCAAAAGCTCCCACTGTGCTGCCACAAGTTTCACCTAAATGTTCCTAGGGTCCTATGTTCTCTTGGTTCCATGTTAACAGAGTGCCATGTTCCCAGGGCTCCATGTTCCTAGGGTCCTATGTTCTCTGGGTTCCATGTTCACAGGGCTCCATGTTCCTAGGGTCCTATGTTCTCTGGGTTCCATGTTCACAGGGCTCGATGTTCCTAGGGTCCTATGTTCTCTGGGTTCCATGTTCCCAGGGCTCCATGTTCCTAGGGTCCTATGTTCCCTGGGCTCCATGTTAACAGGGTGCTATGTTCCCAGAGCCCTATGTTCCTAGGGTTCCATATTCTATACATAGTGCCCCTTGTTTCCAGGACTCTAAGCTCCCACTGTGCTGTGTTTCAGACACAAGTTCCCAGGGTCCTATGTTCCCACCCCCACATGTCCTGTGTTCTCAAGGTTCTATCTTCCAGCCCCATGTTTCTATGGTCCTATGTTCATATGTATCAGTCCTATGTTTCCTAGAACTATATATTCCAAAAGCATTGTTTTCAGGGCCTGATGTTAACAGGTTCCTATTTTCACAGAATCCTGTTTCGACTTTTCCATTTTATGTTCGGAGAGCCCTATGTTCTTGGGGTCATATGTTCCCGTTGATGACATTTTCCAGAAAACAACCCTATGATCTCCAACCCTTGTGTTTCCACGTTTCTGTTTTGAGACCTTGTTGCCTCAGAATGGAAAGAAGATTAAACAACCAGACCATATCATGCTCTGATATACTGTTTGACAGTAGTCTAATCTGAAATTGTGTTCGTTAAACCCTTCCACAACCTCCCTCAGAGCCGAAGGAACAGAGATGCACCGATACTCTGCATATTTAAAAAATAATAATAATAATCTACATGTACATGATTGTTAAGAGGAAGAAGGAATGTTGTGTGCTGAGACACGTGTTCGTAACTCTGAACTCCCTGGTTGTAGGTGTGTGTGTGTGTGTGTGTGTGTGTGTTTGTGATTGTGTTTGTGATGCCGTTATGAACGTCCTAATGAATGCAGAACATATGCCAGACAAAACAGTCCATCTGCTTTATCAGAGCAGTAATTGCTCTTTTCTTTTTTCTTTTTTTTTAAAATAAGTGACAGCTGAAGGAATTTCTCATTAATTGAACTTGCACAAACACGTTTGGCTGTCGGGGGGAAAAAATGAGGTGGAGGGAACTGCACTCACTTTCCACTATCTGGTTGTTGTTTTTTTCTTCTTGAGGCAAGAGCGGTGCTCATAATGGGATGTGACATTTAAGTTCTAGTCATTAAGTTTGTGTGTGTGTGTGTGTGTGTGTGTGTGTGTGTGTGTGTGTGTGTTCATTAGAGCATGCTTCAGGCTTAGTGTTTTTCGCCAGTGTGTCCTAACGACAGAAGAGACTTCATGAGCCTAATAGTGTCTCCATGATCATCACAAGAACATGCATTAGCTCGCATCTCGTGCCGAAGTGCTAATCCGGTGTGCTAACGCGCCCACGGGAGCTTCGAGTTCATTAGCAATCGGATGTGCCTTGGTAGCCTTCGCCGATTGAAGCTCATTAGCGACTGAAACCTGAATAGCTTTTGTTCTTGACCACACGCTAGCAGCATCTCCCAGCTCGCGCTAGCTAAAAGGACCTTTGATGCACGCGTCACTGACAGCCAGCTGTCCGTTTGTGCTTCTGCTCCTGGAGAGGTTCTTTGGAGGATTCACACTTGAATGAGCCGATTAATGTGATGCACACTGACACAAAAAACACACACTCTCTCCTACAGCGCACAAGCTCTCTGTTATACCTCAAATCACATCCTTTTGTATGATTATAAACAAATTCTGAATGTTCACACTGAGGAATATGAACAATGAAGTTTACTAAACAGAGAGGTGGATGTTTAACCGTCTAATGAGTGAAGTGGACACACTTTGCATTAACCGTTTCCCATAATGCATCACATAACGAAAGGGGTGGAGCTATGAAGCACACGAATTTTACAAACCCACTAAACCTGCTAATTTACTTCAAATGATGAAAGAACTGAAGAACCTCCATCCATCCATCCACCCATCCATCCAGCACCTATTCTTATAGCATCACTAAAGTATCTTCCTTCCTTCTTTCTCTCTCTATCCATCCATCAGTCCATCCTTATAACATCAAAGTATCTTCTTTCCATCTTCTCTGTCCATCCACCCTTCTATTTATCCACCCATCCAGCCATTCAATAGTCCAACCATCCATCCATACAACAGTCCATCCAACCATCCATCATCCATCTAGCTCTCCATCCATTTGCTCAACCAGTCATTCAGCCACCTATAGCTCCACCTTCTAAACCTTTTTCATGGCTAATACTTATATCAAAATACAGTACTGCAAATCTGTTGTTTCCATTATAAAGTTTACCACCATCCATCCATCCATTCTTCTTTCTGGTTTTCAGTTAATTTTCTTTCATCCACCTATCAGTTGTATACACCTTCTTTTCCACACAGCCATCCATTCGTCAGTCTTTATGACATCAATAAAGCAACCTCCATCCATCCTTCCATTCACCCCTCCATTCTCCTTTCTGGTATCAGTTCATTTTGTTTAATCCATCTTTCAGTTATCCACCTTTCCATCCATCCATCCCTCCGTCAATCTTCATGACCTCAATAAAGCAACCTTCATCCACTCTTCCATCCATCCATCCATCCTTCTTTCTGACATCAGTCAGTTCTCTTTAATCCATCCATCAGTTATCCATTCATCCATCCATCCATCCATCCATCCATCAGTATTTATGGGATCAATAAAACAACCTCCATCTATCTATCCATCCATGTGGGATCAATAAGATATCTTCCACTCATCTATTTGTCATTCCTTTCATCCTTATGAGAATAAAAGTGTTTTTTCCATCCATTTATTAATCTATTGATCCATATGACATCAATCCACGCATCACTTCTTCCTTCCTTCCTTCCCTCCGATTTCATTATGGCATCAATAAATTATTTTCCATCCACCACCAATCAGTCCGTCCATATGGGTTTAATAAACCATCATTCCTCCATCTGTCATTCCATCTTTCCTTTCCCATGCTTATGGGAACATCTATCTCTTCATTCATCTAAACATCTATCTATCTATCTATCTATCTATCTATCCTCGTAAAAGTGTCTATTTTTTTCTTTCTCCTTTTATCTCTCCTCTATTTATTTCTCTCTCGTACACTCTCTATCTGTATTCTTCCAACCTTCCATCTTTTTTTTCGTCCTCTCAGTAAACCTCAATCTGCGTACTGATCAGGGTTCAGAGAGAGGAAAAAAAGGAGGGAGAGAGAGAAGATTGAAAGATAAAGGCTGACAGCAGTGTTGAACTGCAGAACACTCGTCCTCCCACTCCTTTCTTTCTCCCATTAACACGCCATTATTATTAGAGCTGCCTATTGGATCTGACTGGCCGGTAAATACATGTTAATAATCTCACTGCGCATCGCATGACGTGTTAACTCTTACATCAGAGGCAGGATTATTAATGACTGATCATATTGAAGGATTGTCAAACAAGGTGTCGAGCAGGAACGCTTGGTATTTCTGAAATTGTGATTTTTATTATGTGTCTGTTGTGGTTTCAGATGGCGACGGTTCTCAGGATCACCTCCTGCCCGTCTGTATGGACGACGCGTGTACGAAAAGCGCCATTTACCTGGCGAAGCCTGGCCAGGATAAGGTACGTAACCCTCCATCATCAGTGCATCAAGCACAACTACTTTTTCATCTTCCCTGCACATTTTTTTATTTCTGTTTCTCCGGCTGTTGTGCTGTTTGGACCAAATAATCACTTGAACTCTCAGTTCAAGCTAACAGTACAGAACAGTACTAGTGAGTTACAGTGACTCAACTTGATTGATGTTTCTCTACTTTTTTTTTTGTTTTTTTTTTTTTTACTGTCCATTGCATCTTTTGAGTCTGGTTTCTTTAAGGTTTTTTTTTTCTTTTCTTGCCACTGTTGCCTCTGGCTTTCTCATCTAATTATACAGTACTGTGCAAAAGTTTTAGACACATGCAAAGAAATGCTGTACAGCAAAGTTTCGTTCAAAAGAATTAAATTAAATGTTGCTACATTTAAAAAAAATAAAAATACAGTAAAGCGCAGTAAACAGTAGTAAATGAAACAAAGTCAATATTTGGTGTGGAAAAAAAAGTAAAAATAGTACAATGTGTGCAGTTTTATAAGGAAATGAGCTGGTAAGTTTTATTGAGCATCTTGCAGAACTAGACACAGTTCTTCTGGACACTTTGACTTTCGCACTCGCTTCTTATTTTTGCAGCGAAACCCAGCAGCCTTCATTGTGTTTTGTTTTTTGTCTCTTACGTAATATGCTGCTTTCTTTAATGACATACAAACATTTTTCTGTAGCATTTAATTTTGTGCTAGAAAACTAATGTTCGGGAATCTGAAATGTTTTTTGTACTGACTTGATCATGTAGACGTCATAAAATAAAAAAATCTATAACAAAGTTTGTACTAAAAAAATATTGTGCCTAAAACTTTTGCACTGTACTGTATATCCAGATTGCTGTAAAAATAGGGAAGCCTACGTATGTAGAACCCAATCAGAAGGACTTCCAAGTAGAATGCTTTTTTTTTTTAAAGAATCTAGGATTGAACCATTCAGAATTTGTGTTTGCAGATCACTAAGAGCCATTCTGTTAAAATTAATTAACTAATATACCATGACATCACAGCTCATATAGCTAGCTTATATGGCTAACTTGTAAGCAGGTAAGTCTAACTAGCAGTTAAGAGTGGTCTGTGTATGTTTAGAGGCGGAAACAGAGTTGCCGCTAGTTCATAGTCCATTTAACTAGCAAGTAAATTCAAATACACAAATGTCCTGTTGCTAAAAGCAAGAGTTTTTCGAACACAGTGCCTGCTGAGGTTCTTATTGGTTAAAGTGCTGGCCAGTGAGATTGAAGCAGCTCCTCTGTAGAGGAATGTCACGAGCATATGTTCTCGCTACACAGTGAGTGAATGTAATCTCATCCACGACTCATCATCTGTCACGATTATTACACACTCTGTCCTTTTGGCTGCCGTTGATGGACGGCTCACACTCTGAATGTCACGTTGATAATGAGGGGCACGAGTTTATCTCTCTCGCTTTCTTTCTCTCTCTCTCTCTCTCACACACACACACACACACACATATATAGATAACATGGAGCACATAGCCTCTGTCATCACCACACATACACATCCTACAGACACACTGAGTCCCATGGCACGTGTCCACCTTTGTACGCCTGTCACAGGGAGAAAGGGAATAAGGAACGATGGATAGAGAGAGAGAGAGAGAGAGAGAGAGAGGGGAGAGAGAGAGAGAAAGAGAAAAACGAGGGTGGGAAAACACGTGTCGGCTTTTGTTGGCTTGTCACGGCTGATGGTCTTCTCTCGCATAGACGGAGTGGAAGAAGAGCTTGTCTATTTCTGTTCTCCTATTCATTGCTAATTTATTGCCTCTCTTTATATCTTTGGAGTTTTAAAGTTTTGGTGTCAAACCACAGACAAAAAAACGATGACGACGCAAATCTGTCAAAATTATAGTTTTGTTTTTCTTTGGGCGAAATAGGACTGTACGCACAACAACACAACAATTCTGTGAGCATATCGTGGAAATAGCTTGAAAGCGGACTTTCATGATCATCACCGGCTAAGTAAATGATGCAGTTAGCACATAGTATTGTAGTAAGGAAATATAGAAGGAGGGGAAGATGGAAAGAAAGAAACAAAAGGGAGCAACATAAGTAAACACCTTGTGCTGCTCGGCTGAAGCCGTTAGCTTTGCACATCACGCCATAATTAGTTGCCATTTTCTTTTGCGCCCTGCCCAGGGACATCTTAATCTCTGTAATGTGATTTGTGATGTGTGTGTGTGTGTGTGTGTGTGTGTGTGTGTGTGTGTGTGTGTGTGTGTGTGTGTGTGTGTGTTAGCATGTAAGCCATCTGCAGCTGGTACGAAAGCAGGTGATGATTCAGTGCTAGTCCTTTTTTTTTTGTCATTTATTCATTACTAAATACATCCACATGAATGTTTGCTCTGGGGCTCAGTTGGTGAAAATTGTGTTTTAATTTCCCAATAAAGGGTAATTTAGGCTGGAAAAATCAAGCTGACGTGAATAGCTTTAGTTCAACATGTCTTCATGACTATCTATTTCTCAAACTTGGATGAACAGTGAAAATACTAATACAGATTTATTGTCTTATTAACTTCAATAGAGAGAAAAAAAAAGAAGTTGAGGGAACGACTATAATGTAAGTGAGAACAGTAGACATGTTTTGTGGGCATTCCACAAGGTGAAATGTATTAATTAATGGATAAAAAGTATGGAGTGCCATTCTTTAATTAATGAAAATTATAATCCTTGGCAAGCTGCTGTGGTATAAGAAGAGTAAAACGCTTCAGGACATGCTGTTCTATGAAAATACCAACTTCAGGGTGGGAACAGGAACTCCTCTTCATTACTCCACCACATTGTTATTTATTTTACTGTAACAGTAGGACACGAAGTGTTGTATTCTGTACTTGGCGCTGGTGGTAGCCGTGATCAAATCCATGCAATGCCGAAAAAGAAAGAAGATCTGAGGTTTGCGGCCTACGGTGACTTTGCTGGAGTGATTAGCGCCCTCTAGTGTCCAGTGTGCTTGGTGGTTATTGAGAACAGCATCAGCAGACTTACAGAGACATCGTAACTGCTTCATCGGTATCTTTATATCATCCGATTTTATTGCTAACAGGTCTGAGGTTTCCCTCCACTATCGCCACCCCTCTGAACTCCTCATAAAGCTGACGCTCCATTAGCCGTCTCCACCGCTGTGTTTTCCCTCTACCTCCTTCTTTCGTCAGATCGGAGCGTGTCCCTCGTTTTTGGCCCATGGGGGACACAGATTTTAATTTCTTGGCTTAATGAAGCGCCAGGGCTAGGTTCGGGGGGGGAAGACGAGCCAGGCTGAGAGCTAGAGCAAGCATGGAGCTAGAGGAAGTGCACTCTGAGAGCGAGACATTTATATTCTGCTTGCTTCTCTCTCCATCCAACACATCCCATTACCAGCAGGAAGGCCATTAATGAGTTCACTCTCTTTCTCCGTCTGTCTTTCTCAGCATTGTTTTCGTCTCGCTCAACACAAGCTGCGTAAGTGAAATTTTGATAATATGCAGCGTGACATGATTTGAAACCCGCTTTTGTCCGACACACGCTGTTAGCGCAGACGCAGGGTACAAATGATATTTTCCTGATGTCAAAGTCTTACACTCGGTTCTGTGCACTCGGTCTTTATTTCACCCTACTTAAATACATATTTAAAGATTTTACCCAAGTACTAAGCAACTAACTAACTACAACTGATTTGAATTATTTTATCAGTGACAAATATGAATAAACAACTCGCCTCTGGCTGCTAGATACGAATCTTCTCACACGGGGCACCAGAGACGTAGGGGATGCTCCTCATGCATAGGTACTATGAATAAGGGGACTGTTGTTCTCATTGGTAGCAGTAATGCTGGTGAATCTTGTTACATATCCAGCCTCATTCATTATGCCTCCTAATAATCTGTAATTTCGATTTATGTATCATTAAGTGCATGGTTAACGAGGCTGATGATTTACATGTACGGAACGGCGCATTACTGGTGCCCCCGTGTGAGCAGTAATCTCAAGGATCAATAAAATGTCCAACAGTTAAATAATTAAAATAACAGTCTTGCCAAATCATAGAGGCAAAGAATTCGCCAACTCCTAGATCACACACTGGTTCTATCACAAAAAATATGGATAGTAAAATCTAATCATACATCATTATGAAAATGTCACAGTGCTGAGACATTGATACACGCTCGGTTTTTAAAGGAAATGAGAGGAGCTTAGTCGATTGGATATCACAGCGACCGCCAAAGACACACCTCCTAATAATGTATTCTTTCATTTCAGCCCTATTTACTACTCTTGTGATGATAGTATTGTGTTTTTCTAAAATGTTATATTTTGATGCTAATCGTGTATTATGTTATGCTGCTGCTGTTGGAGCTTTTTCACGCTCGATGCTGTTTCGTTGATAAAAGAAATAACATCTGAACGAATACCGCGGGCGGCAAAGTGACACGATCAGTTCAGAAAGCAGGTTCGACCCCAAGAAACCACCTCGCATGCCTGGAGGGTTCTCAGCTTCATCGCCCACATACATGTGTTTACTGTATATTAGTAATATAATACCAGTGGAAAACTGGTCAAACACTCGTTGTTTTATTTATGATCAATATTTCTGTCCTTCGTATGTGGCCTGCGGTTTCAAGTAATGAGCGCAACCCTTGTCGGCCGGGTGCTAGTTGTGCTTATCATTGCTGTCACTATGGTTACGACACGAGAGACATGGATGAGTTTTCACCTGCTGTATGAAAAGCTGTTTGAGCAGCTGTTTGAGTTTTCTGGCATTTAAATCATATGTAAGGAATAAAACACGACCGACCGTGCAGTTGTAGGAAAATAAAGCACGCCACAGTGTATTATTTTTGTATAACTGCACAGTCTGGAGCGTGTTATTCTGCTTATACCACAGCTAACGGTTACGGTGTTTACTTTATTAATGAATGACGCCTCACACGTAACGGTGTTCTTCACCGCTCTCTCTCTCTCTCTCTCTCTCTCTCTCACTCTCTCTCGCAGCCTGTCGTTTTACCAAGAAACCCTCTGTCCTGAAGATTTTCCTGTGCTGGGAAACTTTGCAAAGCACCATGAATGTTACAAAGCGCTTATAACAAAAACTCCTTCAATAAACGTTGAGTAAAAATGTTTCCTAACGTCACTACGTCAACAATTATACGTTTTCCTTTGTTAAACAACAACAAGAATTAAATCCTTAGATTATGTGGCGCATCCACCGTACAAGTCCCTGAATGCGCTGTTACTATAGAAACAATAACGTATTAATATCAAAAACGAACGCATTAATATTAACCTGTCGTTCATGTTACAGCCGGAACTACTGTCCGAACCATAACTCGGACAATAATCGGACAAAATGACGCAGACCTTCTGGCCAATCGGGTTCGAGAATTTTTAGTATAAGATGTAATAATCATAATGACAGGTGGGATCCATCAGTGATTCCCGATACCATCGTCAATCAGCTCGAGCCTGCTGTTTACAAGAGTGTTTACGCAACAGAGTGTTTACGCAACTCTAAAATATTAGTCTTTAAAATCATGAAAATGTAATATAACGCCACAATTAAAAAAATAGAGCATAATTCTACCTCTTTCTCTCTCTCTCTTTCTATTTCTGTGTCTGTATCTTCCACCTTCTCTTTTCTGTCTCTCTCTGATGACCTACAGCAGTGTTCTTCGTTCAGATTTGAGCCGTGATTGGATTCTGGATGGTTGTGCAAAGTTCTTGTTCAACACTCAGATAAATTTTGATGATAAGTGTGCGGTGGCGTCTGGGGGGAAAACCCTTCACACATTTGACATTCCCTACTTCTGAAAACGAGAGACTTTCCTGAACTCAATAACAAGTATTTTTTTTATAGTTCTAGCATTCGACCTTTCAGCAACTGCCATTTATTTACTGTATTTAATTTAAGATATAAAAATAAAATATAACAACGTGGTGGTATGTGGTCCGGACGCAGTAAGAGAAAGACAATAAAAGATAATAAAAGGGCACTGTATCACATGGATAAAGCAGACACTAGATCACTATTGTATTATTACACATCCGTTTAGCTGCCATGGTGTGATGGTGTGAAAATCCTGGTCGCTTATCCTGTGGTGTGAACCTGTAGGAGAATTGAATGTCAAAGAAAAGCCGACTTCACACAATGACTAATATAAAACAAACACGGTGTGCTCTCGGGTGAGCGAGGAACCGGGGGGGGGGGTCCTTGTATTGCAAAGTTCTGACACTTCTAAAGCTTTTCCATGATCTTTTTTTGTTTTTTCTTCCATATTTTCATATCGTTTCAAATTGAATTTCATGTGAAATTCAGCCACGACCTCTGACAAACATTCTCACTATTTTCACAGAGATTTATTTTTTTCTTGGAAATATTGCCACAACGCTTTGCTGCCACTCGAATATGTTTAACAGTTTGGTTGCATTCTGTAGTACCATGCTTGTTTATTTATTTCATAAATCACGTGATAAATTCGATTTAAACGTTAAGTCATGATTGTCGTATGAAGGCACGGTAATTATAATTCAAATATAAACACAGTACACGGTCGCCTCTACGGTACGTATCGGTTTATACCGTAGCGCTTAAGGCTTGTGTGCTGCAGCTCAAAATACGTGGTGTGTATTCTAGAGTCTAGAATCTCCCGGTGTGTTTTGCAGAGTGTGTGAAATGTTGATGCGTGTGTCTGGGATCTCTGTTCTTGATTTCAACTCTGCCTCTTAATTTTTGCCGCCTCTAATAAACACTTCATAATTAGAAGCGACTGAGTCACTTTTTTTTCAGCAGGTTTGTTAATTACGAAGTGTCTGATTATCCTGGATGACACTGATTAGCTTCCGGCTCCCGCTCTCTCTGATTAAGTGTGTGTATGTGTTTGTGTGCGGGTGTGTATTACACGGTTACGTTCTCCTAGCCGTGCTGCTATTTTATTTATTTATTTTAAATCTTGCGACTTTAATTAAGTACATTTTACACTGATTAAAGGTTAGTGACGAAGAAAAATCGCTCTAAATCCTCCTGGAAATCTGTGTCATGTGTCCACGTCACTGTATGACCACGCCGTGATTTTTTTGACCGATAGATTGACGAGTTATTGACTGGTATCGACATGCCTTCAGTGTGCTGCACTGTGTGATGTACCAATATCCATCAGAAAAAATAAAGATATACAATTTTGCTATATTCGCTTTTCAGCAGCTGAGAAAACTGGATACCAAGAAAATACTCCGTCCTCTGTAATGAGCACTTTATATCTGTGAGCTGGCTGGCTAGTTACATTGGCTGTATATGATCAAATTAGCTAGATGGCTGTAGCTACATATGCTAAGCTAAATGAGCTGAATAAATTACATATTTACTTGTTAAAATGATATATAACGTTCAATCGTATGAAGCTGTGCACAACGCCTGTAAAAACAAATAACCCTGAAAATACAAACGATATCTAGGCAAGCCACGTACAGTAGGGTAGCGTTTATTTAACTGACCTGAGCTTTGCACCAACCCATCAAAACCCGTCAAACATTCATAGATTATGGATTAAATATACAATACAAGGCCAAAAGTATGTGCACCCCTGACCATATCACACCCATATGTGGTTCCTCCCCAAACTTTTACCACAAAGTTAGAAGCACACAATTGTACAGAACGTCTCTGTACGCTGTAGCTTTCCCTTCACTGGAACTGAGAGACCCAAACACTGTTCCAGCATGATGATGCTCCATGAAGACATGGTGTGTTAATGTTGGAGTAGAAGAACTGGAGTGTCCTGCACAGAGCCCTGACCTAAACCCCACTGAACACCTTTGGGATGAACTGGAACTGGAGCCTCCTCACATCAACATCAACATCAGCGCCTGACCTCAACCTCACTAATGCTCTTGTAGCTGAATGAACACAGATCCCCACAGCCACACCCCAAAATCTAGTGGAAAGCCTTCCCAGAAGACTGGAGGAGGTTATTATAACAGTAAAGGGGGAATAAATCTGTAATGGGACGTTCAACAAGCACATATGGTGATATGTGATAGTCAGGGGTGCGCATACTTTTGTCCATATAGTGTATGGAAATGTTTGCGAATATCAGATTAGGCAATGTCTGTGCTGACTTCAGATCACTCAAGTGTTATTACATGTAAGGGTTTTCAAAAGCACAATAAAATCCTGTGTTCAATAAATAGTAATTACATTTATTATTGATTATTCTTCTGCCATGCAAAGTAGTCTGCTAACAGTAAGCTTTGGTTGCTCAGCAACATAATGGGCAAGATGATGCCTGAAGTGTAACAGTTTTATTGGATTAAAACCTGGTGCGTTAATTATTGTGATGCGGCTACACCACGGGATTTTATAACGGATTCGGATGCGGTTCAGCCAATCAGATTTTAGAACTGGTGCCCAGATGGACAGAAAGTTCAACTATGGAGTGTTCGAGATTCTCTGTTCTATACAGCATGTGTTTTGGAAGGGAAGAAGAAGATCAGATGAGAAATCAGAAGGACCCAGAGGACTTGGGGAAGATATGGCAAGCTGATGATGGAGTGAAGTTTAGAACTAATTTAGAACTAATGCCAGTGTGGGGGGAATTATAGTCATCCAAGCGTCTCGAAACATTCGGCATCCAATCAGCATGGACGAGAGAGCCGCACGGACGAGGTATGAGCTTTGCAATGTTTCAGAGATGAGAAGAGAAAAAAAAAAAAATTACCTTTCGGTCTGGAGATAATCTGGTAGAGGGAATCAGGTAGAGAATATTCTCAGCCTTAGACTCTCTTCTCCACAGGATACAGAGTGTTTCATACTTGATTCTGTGTTCTGGTTACAACATTCAGAAAATCACAGGTTCGTATCAATGCGCTGGTTATAATATGTTATCGTTTCCATAGTAACAGCTCGTTCACATGGACGCGCCACATAACTGACAGACAAATAATGAACAGGTTTGTTATTTAACAAAGAAAAACGTGTAATTGTTGATGTGGTCACGTTTTCGGTAAGGAGATGTTTGTTTAACATTTATGGAAGGAGTCTCCAGTGTCAGAAGTAAAGCTGTAACATTTCTTCAGGACAGAGGACTTTACTTGTTTTGTGGTTTCTCCGTAACATGACAATCTGTGTTGTTGTTTTTTTTTTTTTTTTGTGGTCTTATTAACTTTAAGAGAGAGAATAAAGAGAGGCTGGTGAGGAAACGACTGTTTACAGCTGCTATAATGAAAGTGACAACAGGAACTGACTCGCTTCACGGACATGAAACGTAACTACGAACGGGTAAAAAGCATGATATGTTGTTCATGAGTAAATAAAGGGGAATAAACTTCTGGACGTGTGGAAAATAATTGACTTTGGGATAGTAACAGTAACTCTGCTTCATCACACCTCCCCATCACTGATTAGTTTCCTATAACAGCATGACACCGAGTCTTATTCCTTACTTAAAGAGCTTTGTAGTGGTGAGTAAGCTAGATCTTGAGTGTGTGCTCACAGGAAATGATCGTGTTTATTGAAACAGCTTGCCAAAGAAAAGAGACAGAAAATTAAAGACGACATTTCTTATTACCCTCAATGACTGTTCTGGTCATTTTAATCATGTTTATAGGGAAAAAAAAGTCAATACAGTCAGGTCCTGAAATGATTTAGGAAATTTATATTGAGAGCTGCGATGCCTAAAATCTCTCACATGGTCATCATCACTTATGGATGATGGAGAACTCCTGCAGTGTGTGAGAGAGCGAGGCACGACATCTTTATTACACCGGTATGCACTCGGTTACGCCAACCATTCATCTGAACACAGCTTAATACGCCGGTGTACGTCCAAATATACGCTTTCTTTCAGAGACTTTAGAGAAATGGAGAGGAGGAACAAGGGCTGAAGAGTAAAAGCTGAGGAGGAGCAAATTAGAGATGGGAGAGCGAGCTGATAGGTTTAATCAGAGAGAGAAACGATCTCGGGTTCACCCGATGTCTCTCCATCTACACCTCTCCTGATTCACTCTGTCAGCTCTAATGAGAGAGAGAGAGAGAGAGAGAGAGATATGGATATGGATGGATGAGTCAGCAGAAGGAGGAGGAGTAGACAGATCCACACTATTAGCTTTACTCCATCACACTCTCCTGTACGAGTCAGACTAGACCATCCCTAATGTTTATCGCGTTATATAAATATACGTTAACGTTTCTCCGTGATGATCGTATCGAGGGGGGGGCCACATGAGCGCTGGGTGATATCAGAGAATACAGGACGAGACAGACATCAAGAACGTCTCTGGTGTTGTCTCATGAACTCATCTTTCTTTATGTTCTTTCTTATTCTACCTTTTTTAATTTTTACTTTCTTTCTTTCTTGTTTTTTCTTCTTTGTTTTTTCCTTTTTGTTCCCTTTCTTTCCTTTCATTTCCCTTAACTTACTTTCTTTCTTACTTACTTTCTTGTTTTTCTTATCCCCTTCTTTTCTTTTTCTCCCCTCTTTTCTTTTCATTTTAGCTCTTTGTAAGGGTTAATTTTCTTTCCTCCTTCCTTCCTTTCTTTACCCTTAAGTTACTTAGTTTCTTTCTTTCTTTCTTCTTTTTCTCTCCCCTCTTTTCTTTTCCTTTTAGCTATTTGTAAGGGCTGATTTTCTTCCTTCCTTCCTTTACTTTTGTTCCTTTTTTTCTTCCTCCCTTTATTCATTTTATTTTTTTCTTTCTTTCTTTCTCCTTTAGCTCTCTGTAAGGAGTTTTTCTTTCCTTCCCTTTCTCACTTTCCTTCTTTCCTACCTTTATGCATTCCTCCCTTTTCTTTTTCTTTCTTTCTTTCTTTCTTTCTTTCTTAATCACTGTGTATTTATTGTGATTATTCATTCAGAGGGAAGAGGCGGCCATGTTAGCAGGCATTAGTCCTATTATCATCTCTCTCTCTTTCTCTCTCTGCTGCACCTGCTTCTCTGTTTAACATTCACAAGTGTATGAGGCCTGTAGCATCTGTGTTTCTGCCTCCCCAATCCAAGACTAATTGCCCTGTGTGTACGTGGGTGTGTGTGTGTGTGTGTGTGTGTGTGTGTGTGTGTGTGTGAGAGAGAGAGAGAGAGAGAGAGAGAGAGAGAGAGGGAGAGGGAGAGAGGGAGAGAGGCAGGGCACAAAGCTGTATTCATCCTCTGACAGCTCTGCCTCTTTCAGCTCTCAGGTTTTTCTGGGTTCATCTCTTTAACATCCTCTATTCAGCCACCCATCCACACACACTCATCCGCTTCCTGTGTTAGTCTCGCCGATGGGAGGGGGGGAGAGAGAGAGAGAGGGAGGAAATAAACTCTCCCATTCCTATTCAGTTTGATTTGCTTTGGATGCTCATGCCTGCCATGAAAATGATGATAGTGTGTGAGGAATTCTTCAGAACATGCAAGTCTGCAGGTCTCTCCTTTCCCCCAACACACACACACACACACACACACACACACACACATGCACACTAACACACACAGAGTTTATGACAACATACGATGCTCATGCTCGTGTCATATCCATTTAAAGCATTCCACAATTTAAATGTGATATGATTCTGTGGCGTGTTATATATATATATATATATATATATATATATATATATATATATATATATATATATATATATATATATATATATATATATAACTGTATATGAATTTAGGTTACAGAGTGACTGTAGAAGAAGTATGTCATGTATTGTGTTATTATAGGATTCTGGATATAATAATAAAACACTCTTTAATTAAAATCTGAGAGATGTAAGAGAGAAAACAGTCAGGATTGTTAGCTGTGTTGAGTGATGTTCATGTTTAGATCACGCTTAGTCTCTAAACTGAGCAAATACTTCTCTGATCACTGTGAGCTGTGTGTGTGTGTGTGTGTGTGTGTGAGAGAGAGAGAGAGAGAGAGAGAGAGAGAGAGAGAGAGAGAGAGAGAGAGAGACCGCTCTCTGATTATTAATCACGTTTTTTACTTTCGGGTCATGCGAGCTGAGAGTTTCAGACGGTTGGGAAACTCAGATCTAATCGATGCCGCGTTATAACCAGAGGAATTTTAACTCTACGGCTGAACAGATATTAATCTTTAATTAATTCTTGGCCTGGAGGTTTTATTGAGTCTGTTTGTAGAGATAAATTATGCACGTCGAGCTCTAATGTAAATGTTTTGTTTTTGGTTCCTTGATTATTCGTACGTCAACGTCCAGGGTGATGTTTTTGGCAGAATTATTGGCACCCTTCAAAAGAATGGGTGAAAAGTATCAAATAAACATGACTTAATGTGACTGTAAACCTTATTTATCATCAAACGATCCTAAAGAGACTACTTACCTCTACTTATACTGTAACCATGACAACACTCTTAGCTACTACCCGCTAACTAGATTAGATTTGGTAACGCAGATCAAATGAACATTGGAGTAATTCTGGTGATTCAGTTTTCTCTCTCTCTCTCTCTCAATCTCTCTCTCTTTCTACTCTCTGCTGCAGTGGTTTCCTGTGCTGACAGATTTCCAGTGGAGAGACTCACTGTGGGGTTTTGTTCCTCCTCCGGGCACGCCCTCGGCGGAAGAGTTTCATCCCCTCATCATGTTACACCTGGGTGACTACAACCTGGACGGTTTCCCTGACGCTCTCGCCATCCTGAAAAACACCAGCAACAGGTCAGAGCCACGGGGAGGGTGGGGTCAAGTGCTGTGTACCTTTATTGAACTCTCTGGGGTTGTGGGTGTGTGTGTGTGTGTCTCGGCTCACCTGTTGCATAGTGAGGTGTGTGTGTGTGACTCAGCTCACCTGTGGCATACATTTATTGAGGGGTGTGTGTGTGTGTGTGTGTGTGTGTGTCTCGGCTCACCTGTTACATACCTTTACTGAGGTGTGTGTGTGTGTGTGTGTATGTCTCGGCTCAACTGTTGCATACCTTTATTGAAGTGTGTGTGTGTGTGTGTGTGTGTCTGTCTGTCTGTCTGTCTCAGCTCACCTGTCTTATAGTGAGGTGTGTGTGTGTGTGTGTGCGTCGGCTCAACTGTTGCATACCTATACTGAAGTGTGTGTGTGAGTGTGTGTGTCTGTCTGTCTGTCTGTCTGTCTCAGCTCACCTGTCTTATAGTGAGGTGTGTGTGTGTGTGTGTGTGTGTGTGTGTGTGTGTGTGTGTGTCTCGGCTCACCTGTCTTATAGTGAGGTGTGTGTGTGTGTGTGTGTGTGTGTGTGTGTGTGTGTGTGTATCGGCTCAACTGTTGCATACCTTTACTGAAGTGTGTATGTGTCTGTCTGTCTGTCTGTCTCAGCTCACCTGTCTTATAGTGAGGTGTGTGTGTGTGTGTGTGTGTGTGTGTGTGTCTCAGCTCATCTGTCTTATAGGGAGGTGTATGTGTGTGTGTGTGGGTGTGTGTGTGTGTGTGTCTTGGCTCACCTGTCATACAGTGAGGTGTGTTCGTGTTCGTGTGTGTGTGTGTGTGTGTGTGTGTGTGTGTGTGTGTGTGTCTTGGCTCACCTGTCGTACAGTGAGGGGTGTGTGTGTGTGTGTGTATGTGTGTGTGTGGGCTCACCTGTCGCACAGCGATACTGTCTCTCTCCTCTCGGGCAGCGTCTGTCTCTCTGTCTGTCCTTTTCAGTGGCAGGAACACAGACTCTCTGTCCCTTTGGTAGTGCCACACACACTGCGATGAGATTGCAATCAGCGGCTTGTCAGAGCGCAAACACACACACACACACACACACACACACACACACACACACACACACACACACACACACACACACACACACACGTCCAGTCTTTCAGGCACAGCTTTATACAGGCATAATAATAAGAGTTATTAATGCAGATCATTCACTTCAGTCTGTGTTTACACTAGATTTTTTTATTTTTTTTATTTTTTTTCGGGACGGAGACGATCAGAATGTGCAAAAATTTCATAAGGTCACATCTGACCAATCAGGTCACAGCTCAGGGAGTAAGCAAAAACGTTTTTTTTTTGTTTTTTTTTTAAATCATAACACACAACTCATTTGAACCCTTTCATGCACAAATTATTTATACGCATATCCAGATTCATTAAACTTCCATTTGCTTTTACTTAAAATTGTATGATATATACATTTTGATTCTGTCTAAATATAAAATATTAAAAAGGCTGTCCAAATGATTGTCCATAATTAAAAAAGGAAAAAGCAGTAGTACAAAATATGTAACGCTAAAGACAAACATTTTAGAAAATATTATTTCTGGACATACAAAACTTACACAGTTTATCCAAACCTGGCCGTGCTCTCAGGGTGGGAGGGGCATGCTGTCTCTTCCCTGCCAATCAGAGCGACACTGGCCGACTGTAGGTTTCTGTGAGCTCGTGTATGCGGAAGAGGGCGGATAGCGCTTTCCTCAGAGTGTGTTACTCCGCACTATGATGCAGCACGAGCAGCAGTTCGAAAAGATGCGGCTGGTTGACCTCCCTGATAGGTAGCTGTCGTATGATAGGGGAGTGTGTGTGTGTGTGTGGAGTGACAAATTTGTCTGCCTTTGCAGAATAGCTGATAACAAAGTCATAGAGCGCATAGCAAGCTCCACATAACCCCACACACACACACGCACACACACACACAAACACACACACACACACACACACACACACAAACACACACACACACTCATTTCCATTGTGTCGTCTCTCATCACATCTCTCTCTGAGTTTAAATTCTCAAAACAAACAGCTTTTGTGTGAAGAAAGACACCACACTGTGTGAGAAATTCTGTCCCTTTCTCTTTCTGTCTCTTGTAATACACATCATTCTCTCTCTCTCTCTCTCTCTGTCTGACTTTTCAGTCGTTTCCTCTCCTCCTTCACATTGTTACTGATTTCATCCCTCCACCTTGTCCTCGTTCTCATTACTTCTCCCCTCGTTCTTCTGTAGATTCCCTTTCACGCTTGCGCTTTACCACAGTGGCAGTAATTCATCAGGAAAGCGGTTCAGTGTGAACGCACACCAGGAATGTTGATCCATACAAATTCCAGGCTCTTCTCAGGAGGCTCATGTGTGAACAGAAGCTGGTTGATTCCTGGGAAAAACCAAAAGTCAACAAAGGACAGGAGAAATGTCTGGAACATTGGAGTGATTGGGGAAAAGAAGGAAGACGAATGTCAGAAACTCGAGTGTTTGAAAAGAAAAGTCTGAACATCAGCACTAAACGTATAAAGATAACGTCCGGGGTTTTTTTTGCATGTGGAAATTTCCCGGCATGACCCAAAGCATCACGAAGCTTGGAGATGTACACAAACTCGAGTGTGTAATCTCGGAGCAGATCACGGAGAGGATCGGACGCGGCGTCGTACGTGATTAAGACGGCGAATGCGCTGAGAAATGATTAACACTGAGATGAGCTCCACTGGCCCTAATCCACACTCGCTAACACACAGAGCGTCCATTAACCCGCAGAATGCCCGGGTTTATCTCTGAAGAACGGCAGAAGTTGACTAAAGTGCTGTACAGTGGGGTCAGATTAATCCTACAGCTGTCTGAGGTTTCACATCCATCACTGGGAGATCCATCACAAGCTGCTGGACCAGGGGTCGCTGTAGAGTAACGAGGGAGACCTGGTGGGAATGTGGCCAGCTGTAAGGACAATATATTTTAAAAGAGAGGGAGAGAGAGAGAGAGAGAGAGAGAGAGAGAGAGAGAGATGAGTGAGATGAAGGGATTAAATAAAGACAGGAAGGAAGGAGGGAGGAAGGACATGGAAAGGAAGGAATAAAGAAAATGGAAAAAGGAAAATGGAAACAATGGAAGGAAGAAGAGAAATGTAAAGGAAGAGAAAGAAGGAAGAAGAGAATGGAAATAATAGAGCGAAAGAGAAATGAAAAGAATGAAACGAACAAAAGAAATGGAAAAAGGAAGGAAGAAGAGAAATGGAAAAGGGAAGGAATAAGAGAAATGGAAATAATGAAAGGAATAAGAGAAATGGAAAAAGGAAGGAAGAAGAGAAATGGAAAAAGGAAGGAAGAACAGAAATGGAAAAGGGAAGGAAGAAGAGAAATGGAAATAATGAAAGGAAGAAGAGAAATGGAAAAAGGAAGGAAGAAGAGAAATGGAAAAGGGAAGGAAGAAGAGAAATGGAAAAGGGAAGGAAGAAGAGAAATGGAAAAGGGAAGGAAGAAGAGAAATGGGAAAAGGGAAGGAAGAAGAGAAATGGAACTAATGAAAGGAAGAAGAGAAATGGAACTAATGAAAGGAAAAAGAGAAATGGAACTAATGAAAGGAAAAAGAGAAATGGAACTAATGAAAGGAAAAAGAGAAATGGAACTAATAGAAGGAAGTAGATGAATGGAAAAAAGTAATGAAAAAGAGAAATGGGGGAAAAAAAGGAAGAGAAATGGAAAAAGTAATGAACAAAAGAAAAAAAAAATGGAAATAACCGAAGGAAGAAATAAGGAAGAAAAGAAATAGAATGGAACATTATTTCACATGAACTTCTGTTCTCACACACACACACACACACACACACACACACACACACTCTCTTTTTATTAAACATGCCTTTTATTTGACACACTTACAACCTTGCAGGTGTTTTGTCTTTGCCACTTAGACAGACAGACACACACACACACACACACACACACACACAGCTGGTGACCGCAGTGTGATTGCATATGTATGACGTGCAGCAGTTCACAGCGAGGGCGACGTTAATGAGCTCATCTGCCCTTCTCTCTCATGCTGAGAGGCTTCACCCTGCTGCTTGTGTGTGTGTGTGTGTGTGTGTGTGTCCTGTGCATCAGTTTTGGGAGGGGGCTGCTAATCGCTAGTATTAGCATTTAGTACTACCTTAGTACTAGCATTTAGTCCTCCCATCCTCTTCTTTCGTTAATGTTTTTGAGATCATTCTTTCTTTCAGCTTCTTCCTTTAACTCTTACTCTTTCTCCCTCATTCTTATCAATAATGTTTTAGGTTCCTCAGTTTCCTCTTTAAAAAATCCTCTTAAAACTTAAAACGTGTCTGAATTTCTTTGTTTTTCTTTCTTTCCTTCCTTCCTATTTCTCCCCATCCTTTCTTTCTTTTTTTTCCTTTCTTCCTTAATTACTTCCTTGCTCATATCCTTTCTTCCTTATGTTCCTCATTTCTTCCGGTCCGGCTCCTCTTCTCTCTTCCTTAATTTTAATTTCCTGCTTCTGTATTTTCTTGCTTATGTTCTTTCTCAAATCTTTCGCTCCCTTTGTGTCCACGAATTAAACTGCAGGTCACATTTGTTCATTTCGTGTGTGTGTGTGTGCGTGTGTGTGTGTGTGTGTGTGTATACGCCTGTATTCACTCAGCTATCCAGCCTCACGCTGCCCTGTTGCTAGGCGATGCCGGTCCACCTCGCGTTGGTGTGTTTAGCGAGTCTCGTCTCGTTCGTCGATCAGGATTAATGTGCAGCAAACGGCGCTCGCTCCATCGCAGCGTAGCGTCGACATCAATACGGCTCAGGCGACAGGACGCCGATGCACAAACGCTCAGCTGTCTCATAGCTCTCCGGGACAAAACGGCGCACGGCTGCATCTATATTCCTCCCGTGTGGTCGCGCTGTTCTGTTTGAGGAACTTCAGCAGGACAGAGCTTGAAGAACTCGACAGTAAAATCGCACATCAGACGTCGGTCTTAAATTTTTTTTTTTTTTAAAAAGCTAGTTGTGGTTTTCAGATTTTATTTCCTCTGCGTTAAAATGCAATAAACTCGTGATATTATAGATGTCGGTAAAAACAGCCACATATTGTTTCTTTATTCAACATAACAACAAAACAAGGACTGTGATCCTCGTTTTTGTCGTTATTTCTGTTGCCGGGCGAGTCGTACCGGGACCGGGTACCCGTGCTGAATTTGGTTCCCTTTCTTACCGATCAACAACACGTGGGCGGAGCTAGAAACATAACCGAAATACTGTGGATTAACTTATTTAGATATTTGTAGCTCTAAGCATCAGTACAGTATAAACACGTAGAACTCGAAAGCAAAGGCGTGGCACACCACCGAGTCTAGTCCTTCTTGTTGATACTAAATTATAAGCCAGAAATGCCCTTAAAATATACTTCAAAAAGGAAGAGGAAGCTATTGAAGAAAAACTATTACATCCTGCCCTGCAAGCTTATTACTGAACGACTGGTTTGTTAAAATAGAAATGTAAAGAATTTTTTTTTTTTTTCAAATAAAACCAAAAAGCACATTTCAGTTTCACCCACTGTTGTTGTTGTTTTTTTTTTTGTTTTTTTTTTTGGATAGCATACAGATACCATTGACTCACGTGCATAAATGGTATGTAAGTATGTTAGGAGTGTGTGATTTTAAACAGAATGTAGAGGTAATGGTGTTTTTTTCCCCAACAATTTAAAAATAGCACTGTAAAAATGTGGTGTGACGCTAATTAGGAGCTTTCACGTCCCGCGTCCTTTCCCCTTCAGTGAATCGGCTGCTCTGCTGAGTGAATTTTATTCGCGTTTGGGCTGAGTGCTGCTTTAGAACTGAAAAGCTGCATTTTCACCATATCATTAATGCGACATCCTGATAATGTCTCTGATTAGATCGGCTTTTCTACCAGACAGTACGGCACAGTGAGCTTCAGTAGTGTAGACTGTCTCTCTCTCTCTCTCTCTCTCTCTCTCTCTCACACACACACTCACACACACACACACACACACGCACGCACGCACGCGCACGCTGCAGTACTGAGACACTGAGATGTTTATCGAGAGCCGAAACTGTGAAGTTGAAACTGACACTTTAGTCCTGTGCTGCTGTGTGTCGAGTGTTCGGTGTGTTTTTAGTAAAACACTAAACCAGCAGTTTTTCTCTCTGTGTGAAAATTACAGCTGAACCCCAGCGAGAGGCTGATTTTGTTTTTCACAACTGATGTTGGGTTTAAGGTGAAGTGCAACTGCTGGGCACGAGAACATTATTCTAAATGCACAGTAATGAGGGAAGTAAGGAAGAAGGATGGAAAAACGAAGGAAGGAAGGAATAGAAAAAAAATATTTAAAAAAAGAAGAAGAAGGAAGGAATAGAAGAGGAAGGAAGGAATAGAAGAGGAAGGAAGGAATAGAAGAGGAAGGAAGGAAGGAGTGAAGGAAGAAACCATGGGAGGAAGATATAGAAAGAAGGAAGGAAGGAATAGAATAGGAAGGAAGGAAGGAAGGAAGGAAGGAAGAAAGAAAGGAAGGTAAAAAAGAAAGAAGGAAGGAAGGAATAGAAAAGGAAGGAAGGAATAGAAAAGGAAGGTAAAAAAAAATGAAGGATGGAATAGAAAAGAAATTAAGGAAGGAGTGAAGGAAGAAAGTATGAGAGGAAGATATAGAAAGAAGGAAGCAAGGAATAGAAAAGGAAAGAAGGAAGGAAGGGCAGAAAAGAATGTAAGGAAGGAAAGAAAGATGGGAGGTAAAAAGAATGGGGGGAAAAAAGAAGGAAGGAAAGAATGAATCAAGGGAAAAAGAAAAAAGAGGAAAGAAGATGGAGGGTTTTGGTTTGTAAGCGGTGAAGGTCTGGAGTTTGTTCCAGACTGAAGACTCTCTTGTTAATCACGTATTTGGTGCTTCTTCCTAGCAGCTCACAGTTTAGCCAGTTCAGGGGAAAACCAAGGCTTACTGCTGTTGTGTTTGTAGATGGTCCTTACTGGGATCCATGTTTCCTCACAGAAGGTCATGTGGGAGGTGACTGTGTCTGCATAGTCATCTGAGCTGCTGTTGGTGGCTTTAAAGATGCCCCAATCTGTGGAGTCCAGGCAGGTCCTTAAATCCTCTATAGCAGTTTCTTCTGGCTTGTGGATTTTAAGTTTTTGTCCGTGTTGGTGTATAAGGTGGATGATGAAGTGAGTCGAGTTTCAGTGTAGAGTGCGACTGGGTGCCTCCTTGATGGCAAAAACACTGTTCCAGCATGACGATGCCTCTGTGCACAAAGTGAGCTCCATGAAGACATGGTGTGTTAAGGTGGAAGAACTTGAGTGTCCTGTACCTCAACCCCACTGAACACCTTTGGGATGAACTGGAACTGGAGCCTCCTCACCCAACATCAGCACCTGACCTCAACCTCACTAATGCTCTTGTAGCTGAATGAACACAAATCCCCACAGCCACGCTCTAAAATCTAGTGGAAAGCCTTCCCAGAAGAAAAAGGGGGGACTAAGTCTAGATTGGGATGTTCAGCAAGAACATGTGGGTGTGATGGTCAGGTTTACACCAACCTTTGGCAGTACAGTGTACAGTATAGCTGAACATTTTACAGTATAACTTGAGCATTTTATAGTTGAGTGAGGATACACTGGAGAGAAGTTTCACAGTGAAAACAAACACGAGACACCAAAAACACCTCGTGAATAAAAATAATAAAAAGAATAGAAGAAACAATTAAAAGAAAGAAAGAAAGAAAGAAAGAGAACATTTGCAAATAAACTATGTATATGTAGGGGGAAAAAGAGAAAAGGATCAATAATGAATGGTCTGTTCTGGTCTGGACGGAGACGGACCACTAAAGCAGTTCTTTTCTTTTCTAAAAATGAAAATTGAAGAATGTGTGTGCAGATAACAAATGATATTTTCATAAAGTATCCCAGCTATACCGTGTGTGTGTGTGTGTGTGTGTGTGTGTGTGTGTGTGTGTGTGTGTGTCTATACATTAGTATTTCTGACTGTGTGTGACACAGAACGATGCTCGACTCTCTGTAGTTTCCACCTGCGTGTGGAGCCTAGCAATAAAGCAGCCTGACACCCCCCTTCCCTATCTTACACACACACACAGTGATCTTATAGTATAGAGCTTTATATTACTGTAGCTGTGTGTATGTATACATTCATGGTTTCCCTTCTGCATTCCGCATCAGGGTCAGTGTCCTTGTGTTTCTATTATTGCACAGGCATCGAGTACACACACACACACACACACACAGAGAGAGAGAGAGAGAGAGAGAGAGAGAGAGAGAGTCGAGCCCTACAGGAGTATGTACCACGCACAGCACAGGTCCACCTTCACATATCTCAACCTTCCCTCATAGAGAGAGAGAGAGAGAGAGAGAAAGTGACAGGCAGGCAGAGAAAGAGAGAGACAGAGAGCAATGGGCAGATGGAGAGGGAGAGGCATATAGATAGAGAAGAAAGAGAGACAGACAGACAGTGTGAGGGAGAGGGGCAGAGAGAGACAGTGTATGTGAGACAGTTTTTCCCAGAGAGAGAGAGAGAGAGAGAGAGAGAGAGAGAGAGAGAGAGAGAGAGAAATGATAGAGGAGGAAAGAACATGAGCAGATCTGTGCATTTCTTACAGATGGTCAGTCACACTGATGTGTTGATGATATGAATGAAAAAAAAAAACCCTCACAGTGATGGACTGAATATTTCTCCGCGTCGGATATCACGTTCTTGCTCTGGAACATCTCTAAACCTTCACCGCAGCTTCGTTAAAAATGCCTGGATCTATGAATATACATGAATATGCCAATTAGAAATTACAGGGTAACATTAGAGAATGTCTAATCTATCTACATCAGATTTGTCAGAGATGGACACGAGTGGAATTTCGGTGTCTGACCCTCGTCGTCATTTTGTCACCAAGATAAAACGCAGAGTCTTCTTCATTTTCATCGTCTCATCATTTGCATATCAGGTGTGATTGGTTGAGAGCTGTGGAGCTTATTACATCACTTTTTATTTACATAAAAAGTTAAATCAAATAGAATAAAATAGAAATTAGGTGTTAAATTCCATTTGAAGTAGCACTGAAGTCCTGAAGCCTTTTAAAAGTATTAAATTTAACCTGATGACAACTTGAAAATGAATCTCGAGTTTAATTACACATCGAACGAGCGGCTTGCGTTACACATGACTTTCTTGTGTGAAGAAATAAAGATGGTAATAAAAGTTTAGAGGGAAGCGGAAAACAAGCATTCTCCTTCTTTCTCTCGCCTTTCAATTTAATTCAGAGCTTTATTACCATGGGCTAAAGTGTGTAAATCTGTCTCACTCTGTCTGTCTGTCTCCCTCTGTGCAGTGCTCAGCAGCAGGCGTTTCTTCTGGAGAACGTGGCGTGTAACAACGTGAGCTGTAGAGACGCAGGACGTATGTTTCGCGTGCACTGGGACCAGTCGGACCTAAACGCCATCCCCAGAGCCGCCGTGGCCACGTTCTTCGACATCTACGAGGATGTGAGTCTTTTTCTCTTTCCTTTTCTCACTGTTGTCTCTTAAAAGTTATTTCCTGAAGACATATTTGGCTGCAGAATTGTTGGCACCCTTCCTTTCTCAAAAAGGCTCGAGAAATCCATCGCTGATGGATTCCGTCATGTCGGATGATTTAACTGACTGCCAGAAAATGCGGTGTCTGCGGCTTTAAGACTGACAAAAAGAGGGAGAGAGAGAGAGAGAGAGACTAAATGCTAATGCAAGCGACTAGCAGCTACAGCTGACTTGCAGCCAGTTTCCGTTATGTTTTACTGCATTGATGTAACATGTACACAACATGTGTTACACATTTCTGCCCACACTCTCTTCTTTTTCACCCCCAAGTCAGTGTCACTCCAAAACCATGAGCGATACTATCATTAATTGGCGTTACATTGGGGACACGACAGGACGATGATGTGTCTAGTACGAGCCTAAAACTTGCCGTTTAAGCGATGTGCCTGCGGTAACACACAAAACCCGGCTCTCTCCCTCATACATAAGTATTTAACGAAGGATCTCAAAAACGCCACGTCACCCCAAAAAAGGTGGAGAAATGGGTAAGTGCTGACTCCTACATGTAAACTTGTAGTAATTAGCAGTGACCACTTTGCACATGATTCTGTACACCTATAAAAACCAGGTGTAAATTAGCACAGTGCAGGCAGGTTACTGTATAGGCAGCGTTGCTAGGTCCACAATTTGGGACGGCTCTGTACAGTAGGTGACGTTTCCACCATTTTACAGCAGTCTCAATTTGCATTATTAGCTACCATCTTGGTAAATTGAGCTTTGAAGGCGCGTTTTGTGGCTGCATCAGATCACATTTTGCGCCTAAGGTCACTTAAGGATGATCAGAACCTTTTAAATCCTTAAATTTTCTTAAGTTAGGCATTAACAGCCCTGAAACATCCATCTACAGTCAAGCCTTAACCTTCTGGCAGAGGTGAACACGTTTTGAGCTGAAATATGTGGATACTTAGCAGAATCTATTAAGTTTTTAATCTTAACAAGAGCCCCAAACAACCTCAATGCATCACTGATTCACCACCAGTGTGTTCCGGAGGTTGTTTCTTGTATGCAGGCAGTCAGTACACTTTCTCTTAGTCTCTCTCCCGGATAATGAGCAGTGTGAGAGTCAATGCTCCGATCATGCAGAGAGCAGCGTGGCACACTGGGTAATTTGCAGTGAAAGTGGAGGTGTCTCTGGTGGTCAGTGCTGTATCACAGTTGTAATTGTCCTTCCCTGGTGTGTGACCCAGGATCGGTCCTTCCCTCACGACTCTAACGAGGCAGACTGATGTTATGTCCACGCCTCACCTGAGACCAGTGGGTAACCTCTTGCCTTCCACATTCACTCTCTGTGCTTTGGCTGTGTATCAAGTCCACCTCAGCACTTCAGGTCTTAGTGACTATGTTTATTTCCAGCATGCTGATTTTTTGTTTAACTGTATTTTTTTAATTCCTGCCCTAACTTACTTAATTTCATTAACCAAAAGGAAATCGTTTGATGTGTGTGTGTTATTTATCTCTTATTAAAAAAAAAAACAGTGAGAGTTATTACCTATGTGTAGTTATAGTCTTTATGGTAGGACAGTAATCAATACCGTACCCTGTCCAGTAAAGACATTTGGAGGACATTTTGCTGGGACGGACCAGAGTTAAGACTGGTTAAAAACAGAAATGACGTGATTTAAAACAGGCTGAGCTAACATTTGCTACTCATCACACTCTGAAGGGACTCACACGCTGCATGATGTTAGTGCTTAAAGTTACTGCGAGGTCGAAGTGGTGCTACATCATCAAGACATATTTAAAAACATAGATCATCCATAGAGCTTAGCCCATTCTACTTGTTTCTAAATTCAATATAAATCCAGTTTCTAAATCCAGCATACATATCCATCTAAATTTCAAAAGGTTTCTGGCTCATGGCCGTCCTTTGGGGAAGATGGGAGAAAACACAGAGAGCAAGAAAAGTGCATGAGGCTCTATTGTCTCGACAATCTAACAGCGAGTCAGAGAGCTACGGAGCCATGACGACCGATTCCATGGCTATTTTAAGTCGGAGAGAAACAGTGTTGAGTCCGTTTGAATCGAACCCTGGTGCATTTTCCTCTTTGGTGAGGTTTGTTTGTGCAGGTGAGAACACAGCAATCGGACTTGTTGTTTTGGTGCGGACCAAAACAACCGGTCCGAGACCGTCTCCGTGAGGTGGTCTCGATAGGGTTCCAGTCGCACTCTAGCGCAGTTTGATTGCAGTGACAAGGCTATTCTGTCCTGAATCGCTTGGAAGAGTTAAACTTGAGTGAACTTTAAGTCATCAAATCCAAGCTGTATTGCCTATAGGAGCTCTTGTCATAGGAAAACAATGACTTTGCTAAGTACAAAGCAGTTTGCCGCTGATCCTCTGTAGGTGGCTTTATGGTGATGTTGATGATGAACATTTCTGCTCAAGGGTTGTTGTATGATTGGATGGTTACCTCACTGTTGACTTTTTTTCAAAATACAGATTAAACTGCATTTCTGTGTTGTTTTTTTGGCTCAGCACTTTCTTTTCTTTTCCTTTCTAAAGTCTGTTCCAGATTGGATTAGTTTTACACGTGGAGGTGGGGTAATGTAATTATTAACCGAGTTTCTCTAGGATTTTAGTCCTGTCCAAATCTGTTATGTCAGTAAATTTTAGGCATGGTACGTGCACTTGCCTTGAAAGATCACACCATATTTTACCTTCTGTAAAATGAGCAGTAGAAACAACCCCACGTAATATATATTCACTGATCAGCCATAACATTAAAACCACCTGCATAATATTGTGTAGGTCCCCCTTGTGCCACCAAAAACAGCTCTGAGCCCTCAAGGCATGGACTCCACAAGACCTCTGAAGGTGTGCTGTGATATCTGGCACCAATACGTTAGCAGCAGATCCTTTAAGTCCTGTAAGTTGTGAGGTGGGGCCTCCATGGATCGGACTTGTTTGTCCAGCACATCCCACAGATGCTCGATCGGATTGAGATCTGGGGAATTTGGAGGCCGAGTCAACACCTTGAATTCTTTGTCATGTTCCTCAAACCATTCCTGAACAATGTTTGCAGTGTGGCAGGGCGCATTATCCTGCTGAAAGTGGCCGCTGCCATTAGGGAATGCCGTTGCCATGAAGGGGTGTACTTGGTCTGCAACAATGTTTAGGTACATGTCAAAGTAACATCCACATGAATGCCAGGACCCAAGGTTTTGATGCCCAGAGCATCACACTGCCTCCGTCGGCTTGCCTTCTTCCCATAGTGCATCCTGGTGCTGTCTCTTCCCCAGGTAAGCAACGCACATGCACCCGGTCGTCCACATGATGTAAAAGAAAACGTGATTCATCAGACCAGGCCACCTTTTTCCATTGCTCCATGGTCCAGTTCTGAGGCTCATGTGCCCATTGTGGGCACTTTCGGTGGTGGACAGGGGTCAGCATGGGCACTCTGACTGGTCTGCAGCTACACAGCCCCATACACAGCAAGCTGTGATGCACACCTTTCTATCAGAGCCAGCATTAACTTTTTCAGCAATTTGGGTGTCCATGACCCCGTCGTCGGTTCACCAGTTGTCTTCCGTGGATCTTTGGTGGGTATTAACCAGTGCATACCAGGAACACCCCACAAGACCTGCCGTTTAGGAGATGCTCTGACCCAGTCGTCTAGCCATCACAATTTGGCCCTTGACAAGGTCACTCAGATCCTTACGCTTGTCCATTTTTCCTGCTTCCAACACATCAACTTCGAGAACTGACTGTTCACTTGCTGCCTAATATATACCACCCCTTGACAGCTGCCACTGTAACGATCATTAATATCAATGATATTCACTTCACCTGTCCGTGGTTTTAATGTTATGGCTGATCAGTATATATGCCATATATGCCATGTTGGCAAAGATTGCGTTATATCATGTGGGAAAAGATGCTACTTGAAGTGCTACAGTACACATGGAATGTACATCATGAAAACAATCCCATCTCTGTAATTTTTACCATACAAATCAGTGACAATTATTACAGATATCCTTCCTACAAAACGAAGAACCAAAGGTATTTTCAGACTGGGTTATCATATTGTGAAATTTTGAAATTGTAAGACCCCCTACTCTCCTCACATGTTCATAAACATGAATTGTAAACATAAAACTGTTCATCAAATTAAAATATGTAGAGCTCTTTCTGAATGTGATCGTAATTAACTAAATCTGTGCTCTCACTACAAAAGTCCACTATAAAGGAAACATCGGGAGGATGATGTACTAAATGCATCCAGAAAGCCATCCATATGTACAGCTTCTGATCTAGCTATACTAAGGAAATGTGTGTGTGTCTGTGTGTGTGTCTGTGTGTGTGTGTGTGTGTGTGTCTTTTTTGCTTTTATCTATTTTAATTGTCCTTGACTGGAAGTTGGAGACACTGGCATTGTAATTAATCACAGAGACGTCAGATGTCCTCCTGTCTCTCTCAGTTCAGTTCACCTCATTTCACTAACTTTATTACTCTGACCAGATTAAATTACAGCATTGCCAGGGTTTAAATCAATATGTAGCATGTAGCAGTCAACACAAATCATTTCAGATGCTTCTACTGAAAACAAAATCATAAGGTCTAGTAATGAAAATGATGTGTGTATAATTGTGGGGTGTGTGTGTGTGTGTGTGTGTGTGTGTGTGTGTGTGTGTGTGTGTCTTTTTGAGTGAATACGATGTGAATGTTGGTGTGTGATGTGTGAAACAATGTAATGTATGGAACATCCATTTAAAGCAGCCAACGATTTAATAAATGGCAGAAATTACATGTTAGTGTTTATACAGGTGTGTGTGTGTGTGTGTGTGTGTGTGTGTGTCTGTCTGCCTGCACGCACAAGCAAGTGGTCATGACCCCAATCATCTGGTATCACAGAGGGACAAACAACGTTCCTCCCTGTGTCCTCTGCTGGGTTTGTGTCTAACGCTGTTTCTGCTCTCACTGCATTCAGAACAGCATTTAGACCTGATCCTAATCTCAAAGCAGATCAATCATAAATCTCAATCTGATCAATCATTAAACCCATATCTGATCAAGCATAATCCCAAATCTGATCAATTCTAATCTAAAATCTGATCAATCCTAATTCTAAATCTAATTCTATTTAATTAAATCTGATCAATCATAAATCCAAATCTGATCAATACTAATCCAAATTCTGACTACGGTCCTAATCTCAAATCTGATTTTGAGCCTAATTCCAAATCTGATTAATTGTAAATGAAATACTAAACCCAAATCTGACTCTGATCCTTATTTCAAATATATCCCTGATCCTAATCCCAAATCTGACCCAAATCCTAATCCTAAATCTGACTGATTCTACTCTCAAACCTCACCCAGACCCTAATCCTAAATCTTACCTGATCCTAAACCTGACCCTAATCCCAAATCTGACTGATCTTAATCCTATATTTAGCTGATCTTAATCCCAAATCTGGCCCTAAGATTAACACCATATCCAACTCTGATCCTAATGCCAAATATGATCTTGATTATAATTCAGTACGGACCATGATCCTAATCCTAAACCCAATCCTGTTCTTGATCTATTGAGCCAGGTCTCTGTCCTGGTCCCGATTCTAATCCTAATCCTAATTTAGCGGAAATCTGAGAGGTTTGATGAACACAGATCTTTATTCTTCTTCATGACCTCTAATTGTAATTCACACACCATCCGACCATCCGTTTTCTGTACCGCTTATCCTACACAGGGTCGCAGGAAGCCTGGAGCATATCCCAGGGGACTCGGGGAACGAGGCAGGGGACACATCACAGGGCACAATCGCACACACGTTCACACACTATGGACAATTTAGAAATGCCAATCAGCCTATAACACACGTCTTTGGATTGGGGGAGGGAACCGGAATACCCAGAGGTAGCACGGGGAGAACATGCAAGCTCCACGCGCACAGGGTGGAGGCGGGATTCGAACCCCGGAGGTGCGAGGCAAAAGTGCTAACCACTAAGCCACCATGCCCCCCACCACAAGCACACATTACACCATTTTCTTGTTTACTTCTTCAGCTGTGTTTGCTGCAAAGCCCCTGGCTGCATCAATGTGGGGGATTTTTTACGCAGTCGCCTACAAACACACACTTTATTGCCGTAAGGACTGCAGACTGAACTCCAGTCTAAATGTAAATTTGTAAGTGTTTGGTCTTGGATCATATTATTATTATTTTTTATAACAGGAACCCAACTGAGAGCAAAGTCCCATTTAAAGGAGTGTACTGTTTGCAACACAACAGAGTGTGTGTGTGTGTGTGTGTGTGTGTGTGTGTGTGTGTGTGTGTGTGTGTGTGTGTGTGTGTGTGTGTGTGTGTGTGTGTGTGTGTGTAATGAAACCTTTGATGGCTGATGTGAACTTTCTTCTGGTGATTTTCTTTTATCCTCAAAGACATTTTTTTTCACTTTGCAAGATTTTTTGGTGACACCTTCATGGTGGAACGTGCAGTGTTAGTGTAACACGTACACACACACAGCTTCGATCTGATGGCCGGTAATGGCCCTGCAGAGTGCATTAACAATGAGGAGCCTGGCACAGTGTGGGAAACTGAATTGTGTTTTCCTTGTTTGTAGGGAATTTTGGACATGATCGTGCTGAGCCGGACGGAGGGGAAGAAGAATCTCACCATCCACGCCCTGAAGAACAACTTCGAGGCTGACGCTTATTTTGTCAAAGTGATTGGTGAGTGAACCATATGAGAACACCATGATGAACGTCCACCCCAAATATCTTCTTCTTCTTTACAGCATCTGCAGCAGGTTATCTGATGATATATTCCATGATTTTTCCCCCAATTGCATCCTCAGTCCATAATGAGGATCAGTCTGTTCTGCGCTGCTGAATTTCAAAAGTGTCAACAGTTTGGACAGAAAGTCAAATGTACACAATTTACAGTCATTCTGAACTGATCCCAGAGAACACTGACATCCTGGTTTTATGAAGTCCGCACGTTTTTTTTTTTATATACACAGATCTTTAGTAATTCGGGGTTTGAGAGGACATACTGTAAGTACAGGAAGTAGCCATTGGAGAAAGCCAGCAATGGAGCTCATCAGTTGAGGACCACGAGCACAGATGATCACGAAGTGTACAGACGAAGAAAAATATCATCACTCTTTTACCGTCACACCCTTAATGAAGGAGAGCGTTTTCTTGTGTAATTAATTATCATTAGTCGTTCCATCCAACATCTGTCTCCACATTCACTTCCTCCAACTAACTCAGACGGTTCATATTCTCCTGTCATGTCGCTGTGATAGAGGGATGGAGGGATGAAAAAGGGAACGTGACCCCGCGGTGCGAGTGTTTGTTGAACCCGTCATACCGGAGCTGTCGGGGCTCTCTCTCGCTCTCTCTCTCTCTCGTTCTGTGTTGGTCGGCGTGGAAACAGAGGCACCGGTGAACCTGACATTTGGAGAGCTGACATTTGCAAAGAGGGACGTGTCTCGTAAAAAGCCGCCTTAACGCCATTTAATCCTGTCGACAGTGCTTTTATTATAGCAGAACACACATACACACGTATATATACACACACACCTGTCACAGGCTCACTTTCCCTGGACTCGGAGAATACAGAGAAAAGTGTGTGTGTGTGTGTGAGCTCTCGCCGCATATGACATTTGGTGCTTTCTAGCTGGAAAGGATGTAATACTGACACATACACCATTTCCCTCCCACTCTCTCTCACTCTCTCTACATGTCTCTCGCCCTCCTACCCTCATCCTATCCCTCTCTACCTCCCTCTGTCTCTCATTTCCTCCTTCCTTCCTCCTCTCTTTCTGGGATAATGAGCAGTGTGAGAGTGTAACCAGTCGATGCTGTGATCGCGCACAGAGGACAGAAAGCAGTGAAGCACTCTGGGTAATTTTCTGTGAATTGCAAACTGCTCCCGGGCTGCCAGTACCCTCAAACACTCCTCCTCACACGCATGCACGCACACACACACACACACACACACACACACACACACACACACACACACACACACACAATTTGCACCACCATCACCACCCCATGCTGTTACACACTGCCTGTCAAACAATATACAAGTGTATGAGTTAAGAAAGAACGAACAAGACATTTGCCCATGTTGGAGTGTATAAATAGTGGAAAGGTTGGGACTTGGTGGCCACGCTGTGAATGCCAAGCCACCGTTCTGCTCAACTCATTAATCTAACATATTCTGCCACACACACACACACACACACACACACACACACACACACACACACACAGATACGCACACACAAACACAGCATGAACCAGGCTTTCCATTCCCCCTAACTCTCCCCGAGCTGCAGTTGAGAGCCTAATGGCTTCCTCTTTTGGGAGCTGATGCGAGAGCTGCAGCTGTGTGGACTGGAGGAAGCGACTCCGAGGTGTAAAACTTCCTGTATGGATAAAGAGAAGTGTGTGCAACATCTAACTGTACTCATCCAGATGCTCTGTCGTGTTTTACGCCACTGACTTTGAACCCAATGGAATTGCAGTTATTGCTGTATGTTGCAGTAATATAAATCAGCGGTGTCAAACTCAATTACATCCTGGGCCACATGGGCAATTTTGAGCGCTCTCGAAGGGCCATAAAGTGCAATGTATTTAAGTGCATCTGGTCAGTGGATGAGCATGAATTACATCAATATCCTCACCTCTTAAAGCGAAATGTAGGACACTTTTGTACGCACTATTAGGCAATAACAGTAATTATACAAATTGTATGTGTAAAGATGAAACTATCTTCGCATGCTTACAAGGTCATGAACTCTCTGTGGTTTCGTATTTGGCCATCGTGTACCAGTGCTCCTGTCCTGCAGGTGGCACTATTAAAAAAAAAAAAAAAAACTACAGGACTACTGATTACAGCTCGCCAAAGTCACCCATCTTGGAATGAATCGACTTTGGCATGCCTCAGTTGTAGCAAACAATCACAGGCTTATTCACGCATAGTGTTCATTTGAGTGTCAGAGTTCACACAGCTGCCATGTGCAGAACACGGCAAGCAAAGCCTCCGCACAATGACCGAATGTCAAATACAAATGCTCCATCATTCCCTCGACATGCCTCAACATGTGCTTCCTCTGAGACACCTGAAGCCACGGCATCTTTTCAAACTGCTGCTCAAGCAACATCACAGTGCAGATAAACTGGACTAAACAGACTAAATTGGCCAGTGTTGCTTCGACTGACAGGAGAGATAGTAACATCGTCCTTTCCACCTCATAGAGCAAGATAGGGCCACCACCACTTTTGGTACTTTACTCTGAAGCTAACAAAAACCATTTGTTGTGTTTCTGTGCTGCTGCTGCTGCATCAAGAACACGTTATTAATTCTCCAAATTTGCTAAAATGCATCATATAAACAAATCAGATAAGCATATGTCTCCTAATATCTTGAGTGTCCTACCTTTCTGTTCTTCATCACATTTTTGCCTTTGCTAGGTGAAAATGTTGTTGTTTGTTGTTGACTTGGAATCGATTGTTATAGTCACTCTAAAACTGCTGTAATGTAAAAAGAATTCTGGCTGGTACTCTGCTACGAGCCGTTTCAGTATTATTTTTCCACGGGTCAGCAGGTCACGTTCAAGTTTAATACATGGGATATAAATGATTCCCTGCCTGTCAACTCTTAGAAACAAGCTGTCAGAAACCTGTCAGAAATGCTTAAAGCTGTCGACTCTGTTGGCCAATCAGAAGGGTGCGGATGGCATCGTATGCCGTTTGTAGATGCTAACCTGGTATCTACTTCCTTTCCTTGTATTTAGCTACAATAGACTCTAAATTCTAGTGCAAAACTAAAAGCAGGGTTTATTTGGCTGAACCACTACTTTTGGAAGCCAAAACTTTTTTTTATTTTATTTTTTTTTTATTTTAACCACATGCTTTCAGAGTTTTCGATGTTTCTCGGTCGCAAGCTCAGCTGATTCAGCTCATGAAGGCTGATTTGAGTCAGATGCTGTAGATCAGAGAAACAAACTGCAGTGCAGGGAAGTGGACGTGATGGATGTGGTGGAACACTGAGGGAGCTGAACGGTGAAGTCAACAAGGGTGAATTAGGGAGTCCAGATGAATAAGACGATACTGATGACTCAACAGTGTGTCAGTTTAAAACCTTTAGTCCAGCCTGTGTTTCTCTGGACCTGTGCGTTTGTTCTTAGTAGCAGATCTGCCGCTGTTCCCCATCTTCTAGCCGTTTGTATGAAACAAATGAAGCAGAAATAAAGCAATGCTGCGTTCACATGCAGCTGTGTGTCTCTGTTTATACAAGATGCTTATTGATGTACGGTACATCTTGTGGTATTCACGACTGGGAGTTGAAATTTTCTGACAGCTCCGAGTTCATACGCTGTGATGCATTGTTGAGGTTGCGGTTGTTGTCAAGCGCATTTATAATCTCATTTTAGTCTTTTCTTAGTATAGATTTAAAGAAAATATTGATCTTTTTTTTCCCTGCTATCCACATAAAAGATTAATGGCTATGTGTTAACTTGCATAGCAACAGTGGGGGGGTTTCAGTGAGGGTATTGTATGTTTGTCTTTACATGTCAAAATCACACCAATTCCCAACGTGTGAGCTGGAAGTGGCTGCTCAATCTGTCTTTTGTTCATGCCTGCATTGCAATCTCAAACACGACCTGGCACATTCAGCACATTACACACACACACACACACACCTCTTCCTATAGTCCGTGTGAAAGCAGGAGTGGGAGATCAAGAAGAAATGCAGAAAGATAAAACACAACAGCATTTATATTTAGAGTTAGATACAAAAATGCAAATAGATATTAAAACAGCACATTACTTATCTGATGGGTTAGCTAATAAATGTATGATTTATCAGTCCCTCGTGGGGAGAATAATGTACAAGCATGCAGTAGTAATGTACAACTAAAAACTATTTTAAAATTCTACATATAAAAATGTGGACGGAAACCTTTTTGATATTCATCAGCCGTGCGTACTTACATTTCTATGCACAGAATGTGATTTATCAAGATGTTCTTGTGCGTGAGAACAATGTAATCATGGGTAAACTGATTACGAAGTGCTTCCATACCACTTGTTGTCAATCTTATCGGCATAAATGACAGTAATCGCTGTCTCTGATGCTCACAACAAGGTGCACACGGGGACAGGTAACACAGATGAAATGTAAAGTAAAATCGTATTAAAGGCACATCTAAAGATGGATTAGGTTGATGATTTAGCACATGAAACTTTGTGCAGGGAGGAACATGATTTTAAGGAGCGTGGGATTCTCTTTGCTCTGAGTGATGAGTGGCTCATCAGTCGATTTCGTTTGCCCAGTGCAATTTTAGTTGATCTCTGTCAGCAACTTGCTCCGTGTTTGGAGAGGTGGGAAAAGAAGAAAAGAAAAAAAAAAGCAATTTGCATCCCCATGCACACTCAAATCATTTTCACTACAGGGTTTTTAGCCACAGGCAAATTTCAAGTCAAATCTGTCAATTCAACATGTGTCTCACATACATTCATATTGCTCATGCCCAAAAACATTACGTTTCTGAATACTGCAGTGGAACATCGTAGGTTTTCCAAGTGTAAGTGGAGCAAAAGATTTACATGTAGCCATAAATTCATCCTTTTAAAGGGAAGTCCTTACCATATATGGCGATTTGGGGCACTACTTATGTAAATGTGCACGAGCAGAACAAATTAGAAGGTGTAGGATTTATCCGGTGAATACTGTACAACTGCTGAGGGTGGGTGATATGACAAAAATATTTCAACGATATACAGTACTGTGCAAAAGTTTTAGACACATGCAAAGAAATGCTGTAGAGCAAAGATGCCTTCAAAGTAATGAAATTAAGTGTTTCTACATTTAAAAAAAAATAAATACAGTAAAGAGCAGTAAACAGTAGTAAATGAAACAAAGTCAATATTTGGTGTGACAGAAAAATAAAAATAAAAATAGTAGCCTCCAGTACAATGTGTGCAGTTTTATAAGGAAATGAGCTGGTAAGTTTTATTGAGCATCTTAGAACCAGCCACAGTTCTTCTGGACACTGACTTTCGCACTCGCTTCTTATTTTTGCAGTGAAACCCAGCAGCCTTCATTGTGTTTACTGTCTGAAAAGTGTCTCTTACGTAATATGCTGCTTTCTTTAATGACATACAAACATTTTTCTGTAACCTTTCATTTTGTGCTAGAAAACTAATGTTTGGGAATCTAAAATGTTTTTTTGTACTGACTTGATCATGTAGACGTCATAAAATAAAAAAAATCTATAACAAAGTTTGTACTAAAAAAACAAATAGGGAGCCTAAAACTTTTGCACAGTACTGAAGATCACGATATATAGGTTTCCTAACAAACTGCCAACAGAACAGTATTGTTGCATCTAAACAAAATTTTATTTAATGTTATCGCTACAATATTTTAGACTCAGACAGTAGAAAACTTTATAAAATCTGCTTCCAGAGTTTGTAATTGTTATTCAAGACAAAAATAAAAAAATACCCACACTATCTCAGGAAAATGAATCATGACATAATTTATCAGTATATCAATTATAGCAGCATATCACCCAGCTCTACACAACTGTGATGAACGCCAATTTTCTAGTGCGTACTGGGAGGTTCTTAAGGTACATTCACACATACAGCGATTTTATCACTGCAAGTCGCCAGTCGCTCTGCTTTGGAGTCGTCTATTGGCGTTCCTACTACTGGTTGCCATAGTAACATGGGTGGTGCAACTACTTTTGACAACAGACCACTTTTCCTGCTGCTAAAATTAAACATTCTGGAGGCATAGAGATCTTATATAAAATTCACCAGTGTATATATGCCCTATCTCAGTAAGTGAGCATCACCGTCAGGGTGTCATTCACTATATGTTAGATGGTGACCGGGAGCCGGACCCCAGCTCTTCGTCTGTGGCCTCTGTGCTTCCTGGGTGAAGTGTCTGGCTCGGTGCTGCTCGCTCCCGGGCACCGAAGCAGCGACAAGCCGGATACTTCACCCAAGATAGGAGCTACACTGGGATGTTGCTCAATTGCAACAAAAAGTGAGTGTGTTTCATTATTATTACTTGTCTTCTTTCTTTAAACACGCTAAGATCCCAAGCTAAGCTAAGCTAAGCTAACTGGCTACTACCGCAATGGCGCTGCTTCTGATAGTGAGCAGGGGTGGCTACAGATCACGTGCTCTCTACTGTCTTCACTCCCATTGGTAGTCACTGCACCAAGTCGCTCCAAATGTGCATAAAGTTAAACTTTTCTCAACTTTCAACGTTGCTGGACACGCCCACATCAAGTCGCCTAGGGTCGCCGTCACTCATGTCGCCGGAAGTCGCCAGCTCTCATTGAAAATGAACGGTCTCCGGTCGCTTTGTCGCTGCGAGTCGCTGTATGTGTGAATGCACCTTTACGCACAGAATTAGATCTTCTTCTGCAATCTGCAAACACTTTGATAAATGAGACCCCTAATGTATTAAATCAAGGAAACATGCAGTAGGATTGGTCAGTAGAACTACAGGTGAAGCCAATTTGATCATTACCGATTCTCATCTCCACTCTTGGTTCACTGCGGTGTGTAATGATTGAGATTTTCTCTGCATTCCAGTAGTGCTTTTAATGCATGCTCGGTGTGCATCACCTACATCACACATGCAGCATGATTGGACCTGGGTGATGAGAACAATGTAGCTAAAGTGACTTCCTTCAGGTCTGCTTTCTCTAGTAGTTCATGGTCCAAAACGTAAAGCTGATGTGTACTAATGGAGTAAAAATCTGAGCAGTATTATGTTTTGTTTAAACATTTAATTAATAATGCTTACAGATCCACCTGTAGAGGAACATGATTGAACATGGTACAGTGCATTCTGGGTGGTTTCACCCTAAGAAACTTTACTAGAGTTTATAAGACAGCTATTGATGTTCTCGTAGCGAGGGGGACGTGAAAAAGTGCGCAACAGAAACGGTATAAAACTGCACAGTATATAATGTATGCATTTCCTCTTTAAGCCCCTGTAAAACCAAGCTCATAAGCCCTTGACCTGCCCATGGAGCTAATCATGACTCTTAACACACAAACTCCGCATTAGCGGTCAGCGCATTAGTATGCGCCAATGGAGCCGCCCTTTTGATTTTAGCGCGCCACAAGGCCTCGTTACTGGCCCATAAAACCGGCCCTAATCACTGTCTCATTCACGCCCGTGCTAACTCAAACTGGCGGTTCAATTAGGGCAGTTAATAAAGAGCAGATCGATCCAGGAGCCGAGGGAGTCAGGAAACGAGAAGCGCTCCGTTAGAGAACACGTAGCTACACATGCAGCAGATGACATTTAGAACAGGATGAGCGAATGGATTTAATAAATAACCGTATAGCCAGATATCACGCTCTTTAGTGCAACAAGGTGACTGGTGGTGTTGAATACTGTGTAAGGTGGACTTGTTCATCAAAAGAAAGCGGAAACCATCTTGTCTCAATTTACTGCTTTAAAAAGTTCTTATCTGGACATAACAATTTGGAAAATTAAAAGAAAAAAAATAATAACTCTTGAACCAGTGTATCAAAATGTAAAACAGGTTTCTTCAGTTCTACCCTTTATCTTTTTTGACGCTTATTTTGTTAGAGGACTAGTGCAGCAAGCATTTTAAAAAGGTCTATTTGAGAACTCGTAGGAGCTATAAATGAAATTGTTTTCACGATCGCCTCATATGACTCTCATTAAATTCCTCACTCTCTCTGTTACATTGGCTGCTAAAGACGAACAGAGCGAATACAAAACCCTCCGTCAACCGTTAACGGGAAAATCTTGCTTTTTCAATGGCTCATGGCTTATGTTTGTGCATCTGGTTGACAAAAAGACATCAGTGTGTCGTGGCTATACATACAAACATGCTAGAACTAAAACGAATCTGAAAACGGTTCACTACGGGTCGGTCGTTAATGATTTCCTATTATTTTTAGTAGTAGAGGACACAGTGTTTAGGTGCTTAATTAGTGTTCTCCAACCAAACTATATGATGACAAGTTAAACTTGTTTCAGTTTAATAAGATCACCATTTTGTACAGTGACCTGCCACTTTTTTTTTGTTTTTTTAAATTAAAATGTGTAATTCTCTAAACTAAATCAATGTGTAGAGTGAATAATTAGAGCTTTGTGTCAACTGATCACAGTGCGAGGTTTGAGACACATTCATGCATCCGCATTCAAGAAACTGCTGAGGATGTAGAATTATGAGAAATATTGTCTTTAAAATGAATTTAGCTATGTATCACAAGACATTAGCTGAATGTGTTTCTGTCTGTGTATTGATGTAGATGTAGTACAGTGAGGAACATCTGCTCACGGTGTTTCGGCTCAGTTTCCTCAGAATTTTTATTTTTTAGAAAGCTTTAACGCATAACACGATAGAAATTAGCCTTTGACATGACTGAAAACCACTCTCGCAGGACTAACCAATGTCGGAATCAACGGACAAAAGTGAGGGAGTGAGGATGTGAGACACGATTCTGCGTTTTCCATTTTTGATACGATGTGGATGCAAATTATCAGATAACCGATGCTGAAATATTTGATCATTTTCACTCTTCTGGGTTTTACTGAACAGAAGAACCACTGTTTACTCACACGCAGACCAGCACTTGGACCTGGAAGTCATTCATGTCACCATAACAACCTTAGCAAAACAATTTGTTGCCACCAATATTTCTTTCACCTCAAGTTTCAGCAATCTGACTTCTGAGCTGATCCACAGCAGGTGCAATTTTTTGTAATAAGAGTGAGGAAAAATTAGCACAGTAGGTGAGGTCCTTGTGACTCACCGGTAGAGCAAAATACATATGAGTGGATCTGATTAGGAAAAAACATGATATGATTTAATGTTTTAGTCTGATATCCTGCTGATGGTGAAACTCAGAATTCAGCAATAACAATAAAATGTATAAAAACAGCAGTGCATATAAACACATCAACACAACATTGAGAGGCGAAGCCGTCACAGAGATGGAGCCATCAAAAAAAAGGAGGCATCGAGACAGGTGGAGCCATCACAGTAATGGAGCCATCAAGAGGGACAGAGCAATCAAAGAAAAGGAGGCATCAAGAGAGGCGGAGCCCTCAGAAGAGGTGGCACCATTAAAGAGGAGGCGGCATCAAGAGAGACGGAGCCATCACATAGAAGGAGGCCTCATGAGAGGCGGAGCCATGAAAAAAGGCGAAACCATCGAAGAGAATCAGAGCCATCAAAAGAGGTGGCACCGTTAAAGAGAAGGAGGCATCAAGAGACGCGAGCCATCACATAGAAGGAGGCATCATGAGAGGCGGAGCCATCAAGAGAGGCAAAGCCATCACAGAGATGGCCATGAAGAGAGGTGGAACCATCAAAGAGAAGGAGGCATCAAGAGAGGCAGAGCCATCACAGAGGCAGAGCCATCACACAGGCGGAGCCATCACACAGGCGGAGCCATCACACAGGCGGAGCCATCACAGAGGCGGAGCCATCACAGAGGCAGAGCCATCACATAGGTGAAGCCAATCACAGAGGCAGAGCCATCACAGAGGCAGAGCCATCACATAGGTGAAGCCAATCACAGAGGCAGAGCCATCACAGAGGCAGAGCCATCACATAGGTGAAGCCAATCACAGAGGCAGAGCCATCACAGAGGCAGAGCCATCACATAGGTGAAGCCAATCACAGAGGCAGAGCCATCACAGAGGCAGAGCCATCACATAGGTGAAGCCAATCACAGAGGCAGAGCCATCACAGAGGCAGAGCCATCACATAGGTGAAGCCAATCACAGAGGCGGAGCCATCACAGAGGCAGAGCCATCACAGAGGCAGAGCCATCACAGAGGTGACACCATCACATAGGCGGAGCCATCACAGAGGTAGACCTATCACAGAGGCAGAGCCATCACAGAGGCAGAGCCATCACAGAGGCAGAGCCATCACACAGGTGAAGCCATCACATAGGTGAAGCCAATCACAGAGGCAGAGCCATCACACAGGTGAAGCCATCACAGAGGTGACGCCATCACATAGGTGAAGCCATCACATAGGTGAAGCCATCACATAGGTGACGCCATCACAGAGGCGGAGCCATCACATAGGCGGAGCCATCACAGAGGCGGAGCCATCACATAGGTGAAGCCAATCACATAGGTGAAGCCAATACAGAGGCAGAGCCATCACAGAGGCAGAGCCATCACACAGGTGAAGCCATCACATAGGTGAAGCCAATCACAGAGGCAGAGCCATCACACAGGTGAAGCCATCACAGAGGTGACGCCATCACAGAGGCAGAGCCATCACATAGGTGACGCCATCACATAGGCGGAGCCATCACAGAGGCGGAGCCATGAAGTGAGGCGGAGCCATCACAGAGACGGAGCCATGAAGTGAGGCGGAGCCATCACAGAGACGGAGCCATGAAGTGAGGCGGAGCCATCACAGAGGCGGAGCCATGAAGTGAGGCGGAGCCATCACAGAGACAGAGCCATGAAGTGAGGCGGAGACATCACAGAGACAGAGCCATGAAGTGAGGCGGAGCCATCACAGAGACAGAGCCATGAAGTGAGGCGGAGCCATCACAGAGACAGAGCCATGAAGTGAGGCGGAGCCATCACAGAGACAGCTCCAACATCTGATCCATCTGGAGCCATCTCCCATAAATTTAAAAATGCTGCTACACCGCAGACTCCATCTAGGAGGAAAAGTTTAGCCATTCATTCTGTACTATTCTCTTTAGGCTCAGTGTTGTGAGGTATGATACATAATCTGAATCATAAAGGCGTTTGTATTTAGTGTAAAACATTAGACATTAGTGCTCTGCTACACAGTCAGGTACACAGTGTATAGTGTAACCTTAATACAAACCTGACATGGAAATCACGCTGCTTCTGGACTGTTTTTGTGCGTTTCGAGTCACTGGCCATAATCAGTATGTGTTCTGCAGTGTTCTCACACACATTCCACTATTTTTTGCACCTACCTGACATTTAATACACCTGCATCGAGGATTAAGCAAGGACTAACAATATAGTGTATAGTGCATGATTTGAGACGAGGCCAAAATAAAATACTGGCATGTGGTTGTAATAGTAATGAGGACCTTTTGTGTGTGTATGTGCCACGTTTTATAAATACATACAGCTGATTTTTGAAAGCCGGGCTATTTAAGAAATACTGACCTTCTGTAGGATGTGAAGGTTTATTAAGGGTCCGCTGTACATAAACAGTCTGGAAGTGTTCTCCAAATGGCAGGTCTATTAAAGCACTGAGATCTCCAAGATAAATGCATACAAACACATCGTTTCAGACTCCCTCACCTGTGCAAAAGAGAACGGGAGAAAAAAAATAGCTGATTTATGGATGTGCTATAGTTAAACAGGCTACTCTTTGTGTGTGAACAGCCACATTTCCACTCTTCTTCATTCCTTCCACATCCAGTTCAAATTGGCTGCGAGGTCTTTATTCTGCTGCTCTGTTGTGCGATTACGATATTAATATTAATGTCTCCTTTTTAAAAAAGAAAAAAACAAATCTGCATGTGGCACAGCACTGCTTGTGTGCACAAGATGCATGGCTTCGATCTCAGTTCAAGACTATTTTTGCTGCAAGCAGCATTACACTAAACATGTACACACAAACACACTCCTTCCAGATACAAACATTTCTGACACGTTTCACGTGTATGGACTAACCCTCCGCTCACAGTAGCTAGCAACAAGGTGCTCGTGTCGCTTGTAGTCTCTTGTGGGTGTGTACTGTCTGTCCAGCAGAGAAAGTGTAGCAGCCAAAATGTATAGCCTACAGCACACAATTTACTACAGTATGCATTTTACTTTTGCTTAAAATGTGCCTGCCTTGTGCCCCGAGTTCCCTGGGATAGGCTCCAGGCTCCCTGCGACCCTGTGTAGGATAAGTGGTATTGATGGATGGATGGATGGATGGATGGATGGATAGTTAGTTAAACACAAATTAAATAACACACTAATAAATGTGAAAATTGGTTGTTTGATTTACATATTAAATGCCAGAGGAACTGAGAACTGGGAACTGGGTTACTGAAGAAATGCCATACCACAATCATCATACGATTGGTCCAAGGAATCATTCAACCTAATCCTTTGGATTTGTTGCTCACATGTTGCTTGTCGAGCTTTCTGCAGAATCGCGACTCTGTGATTACCACTCTGTGTACCACTTGGTCCCACATGTACATAGAAATTGAATGTCGCCTGTTGCTTTGTCTGACTAGTGTGAACGTAGGCAATCATGCTGAGCCACCCTGGATATAAAACATGCCTAAATAGAGATTATATAGATTACAACTTGCTTTAGACCAGCCAGCGCTATTGACTACGGCAAGCTCTGCTCCAAAACTTCATGTTTTTCTCCGGTGCAGCAAGTAAAATGGAGCTTGGTTCCTCTAAAGGAAACGCTTCTGGTTGTTGTTGTTGCATTCACGGTCCATCAGGAGTAGAACAGATAAAATCCCTCAATACACAAACACGCTGCACTGTTCTCAGATCTGTGTTAGTAAAGCAGTAGATGCACACTAAAAGAGTGTAAAAGAGAAGCCAGTGCACACACAACCAGCTGATCTCAGGTCAGACTTTACACATCAGATCAGCAGTGAAAGGCTTTTTCCCAGCAGAGAGAGAGAGAGAGTGTGTGTGTGTGTGTGTGTGCGTCATGACTGATCTGACACACCGTCTCCGACTGTTTGGTTCAGTGATGTGGAACAGAACAGACCGATGTGAAATCTCCAATTTCACAGTCTTCACTCTCGGGCCTCTCCAGATCCTCTGAAATGTCGATTGCACGCTTTCATCCACATTTTTATCTGAATTTAGAGAAATGTTTTGACGCTTGACTGAAGTCTAAAAGTCGGCATCTGAATGAAGCACTGATGAGATTAAGGATGATGAAGCCGGTTTCTGTTTAGTTCGGTCCTACAGAGTTTGGGACACAGTGCCCTGTTGCCATGGTTGCAGAAATGGTGGCAAGCGACGATAACAAAGCCGGGGTGCCAATACTTAAAACTTAAATCTGTAAAACTTGGCTGAGAAACGAATGGAATCACACTTTTTTCTGACTCACAGTCTGACTACATCCACTCTCTAGCATTATTATGTTATTCCTTGTGTAGGGAGCATTTTTAGAGATGCCATTTTGGATGCATTATAAGGAACATTAAACTGTATGAGAAAATTGTGATGGTGCCTTCTAAACCTGCCATAAATAAGGGATTTGAAGAAAGAAAGAAGCTTTATTAACATTTCCAGCTCCACCCACCCAGCCACGATTATAAGCCTCACCCCCCAAACGAGCCCAAAATCGATCCTGAGTGCAGACTCGAGTATTTGGACCAAGTGTGAAAACGGCCTTAGTTACAGTCCGGCTCATACGGTGATGTAAATGTTGACAGAATGTAGCTCTATCGAGCACAGAACCACAAATCTACCCAGCCGTGATCTCATTACAGACACAGTAGGATGATAAAGAACATATAAGAAAAAGATAGATAGAGGACTGTTTATCAGAGCGCATCCTCGTCCACTCAGGCATGAAGGACAACCATCCATCTCTCTCTCTCTCACACACACACATGTCCTCCGCCATGTCCGTCTCAGGTGATGAGATCTTATGGACATGCTCGGTGTCCTCTTGCTTCTTCATTCCTTCAGTTCGCTCTGCGACGAGGTGATTTAATTGTGAGAATAAAAAGGTGTTTGATGAACGTTCTCCGGGAAATCAAACATGGCCGACATCAGAGAGTGAGAAAATGACGACTTTCATCATTTTTTTTTTTCCCCAGCTATAAATTTCTGAACATTTTCGTGTGCTTTGATTTCAGTCTTAGTCTGGTGTAATGCTTTCATCTCGCTCTCTCTGTTCTGTTTAATTCCTGCTTCAGTTCTTCTCAACTTTAATGCCAGTGCTAATGCTCTATATCCAGCCATCCTGTTTTGTTTTGTTTTTTTATTTACCTCTTTTTAAAAATAGAGAGTGCGTCTCATTCACAAATATCTGCTGTCTGCATGTATCGTAAAAATATAAATGAATACAGGACTATTCTGAGACGTGATCCGGCCATCAAATTCAAAATTACTTTATTTTTTCTTTAAAACGGTACATTTCCTTGGTTTAAACATTTGATATGTTTTCTGTGTTCTACTGTGAATAAAATATGGGTTTATGAGATTTGCATATCATTGCATTCTGTTTTTATTTACATTTTACACAGCGTCCCAACTTTTTTGGAATTGGGGCTGTATTTCATTAGTAGTGAGCATTTTTTTATATTAATTGCATTTAACATTAAACATGCAAAATAAAAAGCCTGTCTTTCCTTCTTTCTAGACACACACACACACACACACACACACACACACACACACACACACACACAGATACACACACACACACACACACACACAGACTGTCTAACATGGAAGTGGAGGTGTAATGAGCACCGTGTAACGATGCTGTTTGTTGTCTCTATAATATGAAATGTGTTGTGTAATGGAGTGTGTGTTGGCTTCATTAGGTGCGAACTAGCGTACACACTCGTACACACTTCTTCATGGCATTACTGTGGGGTTAATGTGATTTCCTTTGCTTTTCTCTCAGCGTGTTTCTCAACACACTCTGCAATCACGCTGAGAAGACAGATGAAGAGAAACAATATTAATATTATCACTAAGTAACTAATTCTCTCTCTCTCTCTTTCTCTCTCTCCCTCACTGTCTTTCTCTCTGTCTCTCTTTCTCTCCCTCTCCGTTTCTCACTCTGTCTGTCTCTCTGCCTCTGTCTTCATCTCTCTCTCTCTCTCTCTCTCTCTCTCTCTGCACCTGTTTCTCATTTTCTGTATCTCTCCCCCTCTGTCTTCCTCTCTGTTGTTCTCTCTCTCTCTCTCCAGTACTCAGTGGGCTGTGCTCTAATGACTGTCCAGACAAAGTGAAGGTAAGCTCACTCCTCCTCCCTCATCTATTCGTCACATCACTCCGTCCCTGTTTATTTTATTCAGTTCAGTGCCCTCTAAGATAGTGATGGATGTGATGCATTTTGTCCCTCTTGCCCTGTTATATTTACTCCTCCATCATCATCAGCCTCCTCTCTATCCATCTCTCTATCATCACTTCATCTTGCACTGTCTGTCTGTCTATTTCTTTAATACTCTATAAACCCTGTCTCACTGAATCTGTCCATCAGTCTTTGTCCTTCTGAGACAGTGAACTGTTTCTCATGTCCATACATGATCAGTGATCCTCTGTGTAAAAGACTTCTCTAAATAATGATATCGTATGATTTAATATGATACCATTCATCGCTGTTTGAATACCATTTGGAGTTGTTTCTAATACGATACGCATTAGTGTTTTTTCACAATTAAAGCTGTTTAAGTCGTGACAGTCTTTAAAGTAGGGCTGGGCAATATGGTTTTGTAAAATTGATAAATTGTGTCTCCAGTAGATATCGATACCTATCTGATTTTTTAAATTTAATTTTTTAAACTACATCACTTTAAAATTAGGATTTTAACTGCAACACTTAAAAATTACAGGATAAAATACACACACAACTGACTCTTCAACACGTGATACAACAAATGTTAATTATAATAAATCATTAAATATAAATATAATTAAAAATCAATCCCATCAGAAATACAATCATGTTTATATTTCAAAATTCTTTTCCAAATCCAATTCCGATCTTTTCCATTTGTTATACTATCAGATCAAATCCATTCTTTATTTCTCTGATATACGGCCCCTTTTGCGATCCGGAAATTAACGCAAAATCAAGCAAACTGCACAATATTCGGAGGAGCTTGCAATTTTTTCAAAATTACCACAAATTTTCCACAGATTCGGGCCCAGACGCGTCGTGTGACATCATCACAGCGCGCATTCAGCCAAAGCCGCCTTCGATTCACGTGTGTCGAACATGAGTAAAAGCTAAAAGGTCTCATTTACCAACAAACATCACTTTCGAAAGACCGCGCAATACTATTTCGTGCGATTGCGATTTTGCCAATTCAAGTAGTTTTCCTCAAAAAAAGCAGGAAAAACTTTTGAAAAAAGCCACAGCAAAATCCAGCATTTTTTGGCCGCAACAATCACAAAAAAACTCCACGTGTTGTTGCGGGTAAATAAAATGTTAACCCTGAAAAAGAGAAATTATTTTACAATTTAATTATAAAAATACATACAAAAATATAACGTATTTTAACAGAAATAAATTATATTAAAAATCTACTTTTTTAAATTAAAATTAATGTATTATAAATTTGCTTATTAATAGTAAACTAATAAATTAGTATTTATTTTACATAATTATATATTTCTTTATTAATAATAAAACCAATTATTATTTATAACAGTTTTTTATATGAAACTGCTGTTTTGCCATCAGTTTGTCAGCAGAACTACTGTGTGTGTGTGTATATATATATATATATATATATATATATATATATATATATATATATATATATATATATATATATATATATATATATATCTCATGTATCATAGAAATACCTTCGGGTATCGTGATATGATATTTTTGTCATATCGCCCGGCTTTAAAGCTGCTAGTTTTATTTTAATTTTTTGTTTTTGTTGCTAATCGTTTTTTTGAGTGTGTCTGTTCGTCTGTGTGTTTCTCCTAGCCATTCGGCGTGAATCAGCCCGGTCCGTATGTCATGTACACGTCAGTGGACTCTAATGGCTACCTGAAGAACGCCTCTGGTGAGTCACACTTTCGCTCAGCTAACTAATTCTGCTACTTCAGCTGACTCATCTGTGTTTAGCGTTCATTTTTAGAACTCGCTTCCATTAAACATGAGCACTTGCCCTCGGTGTGACGTGAAAAACAATGTAATGGAATTATATTTCCTCATCTCTAAGGTGATTATTTGGAATGATTGGTGCTGTAGCGAGTGCCTGTATGTTTCCGAGCCTTTCCAATGAGTGTGTGTGATTGCCTGGTGCACTTTTGATGATGTGTTGTTCCTCTTCAAAATAACAGCTAATGCTTCAGGAGCAGGACATCGTGACATTATCCTCAAATCTACACTAGTGACGTAAAAATGTAAAGACAGGAAAAAACTTCTCTTTTCATGCGCTACAGTAAGAAATAATGTTTAAACATTAAAACAGTATATTTACTTAAAAAATCCACACTTCTACATGAGGGACAAGTTTCTCTGGAAGCCGTGTAGACACACACACGCTCTTGTCGCATTAAAGTTTGAGTTCCCACTGTACAACAGTGTACAACGTTCTACCCCACTTTCCAAGCCTTGAAGAAATGCAGTATTTGCTGAACTCCAACTATGGAAAGATGTTTAGCCACAGTGTGTTGATACAGTTTGCTCCCATCTGTAATCTCAGACCCTCAGGCTGCAGGCCAACTGATCTTTCTCTCCGCGGTTTTGTTCACTCCTGTCCTTTTCTAATTTTTCTGCAGAATGTGCACTTCCTGAACTCGGGGCCTCATTTATCAACCGTGTGTATGCATAGTCTTGTGTGTAAACTGTGTGTACGCACGTTTCTGTGTACTGAATAGGATTTATCAAGTTATGTTTATGCGTGAGGATGTGCGTACACATTATCTCCACACACTCCTGACCATGCGTATGCAAGAACCTAGTGGTGGAAAAGTGTAATAGCAGGTAAACTGGCTATGTGGAGCTTCTATATTGTGTATTGTCTATCATATCAGTATAATTGATTGAGTAATTACTGATTTACATGCTCATGAGATGCAGATGACAGACTGAATGTAAAGTAAATTGTATAAAAGGATCATTTAAATATTGATGGGGATTATGCCTTGTTTGGAGATTTGGCTCATGCAGCTTTGTGGAGGGAAGAATGTGTGTTTAGCACCTATGAAAACTCTATAGTTAATCTAGTTATTCTAGGTCTTTTAGCTATGGGTACATTTCAAAGAGAAAATGGAGATGATACTGGGATTTCCCAACCAACTATGAGTTGAATAATGGCACATCTTACCTTGATTCATATCGCTCACACTGCAATACATTATAATTCCAAAACTACAAGATTGCACATACGTACTCATAAGATATATACATTTTTAAATCGTATTTATAAATTTATTTACTAGACAAACTACTCGTAAAAGTGCCAAATAAACCATTTTTGTTTTGCTGTACTTCATGCAACAGTATCTTTACTTCATTGTCGGTGAAGTTTATATATTTAGACCATCTGACCATCTTGCTGATCTGAAACAAGCAGCACCGTGAGCAGGCTACTGTGCTTTTTAAAAGGAAGTTGTTTACCATATATGACAATTTCAAGGCTTTTCTTAATGCAAATGAGTGTGGAGGTGCACGAGCACAACAATGTAGAATGTGTGGGATTTATCAATGGCGATTGCGTACAGCTGTGTATACACATGCATGATAAATTACGCATAAATTTAGTACTTTGTTTTACACATGCTTTAATAAAGGAGACCCCAGGACTTTTGTGCTATTTATGCAGTTTACTGTTTCCGCAGTCTGATGTACTGCATCGAAGTTAATTGACCTAAAAAAAAAACAACAACACTACATTTGGGTACAGATTTAGCGGCTGATCATACAGAAGGGAAAACAGTAAATTTCTTTGTAATTCGTTTTGCATGCATCGATGCAGCATATATTAAAAAGACAAATTCATTAAAATTAATTCACCCTCTGTTTTTGGATTGGTTGATCCTGGATCACATGACAATCAGGGTCCAGTCACCGGAGGAACCAGAGATATCAACATTTTCAAATATCTCCTTTTTTCCCTTCATCCACAGTACAGCACAAAAATTGATGTCAGATGTATATATGGCTGGAGGCTGTTGTCTAAAAGATGTCAGAATGTTGTGCCAGACCCTGCGTTCGCAGTAATAAGCGACGAGTAGCTCGTGTCACTTGTAGTTTTTCTCTTGTGGGCTTGGAGCGAGTGCTACTGTTGTCGCATGTGGGCGTGTACCGTCCGTCCAACATTTTATATTTCTGATGAGAAAGTGTACTATAGCTTACAGCACATGATTTACTGCAATATACAGTTTAATTTTGTTTTAACTGTATTCTAATGTTTAGAAAAAACTATTTAAAGTATGAAATTTGGTTGTTTGATGCACGTTACAAGCTAACTGTACTAGCTACGTACACTCACCAAAGGCATCACCATATACTTATATATCTATACATCTATATATCGAACTAGTTAAACACATTAAATAATGCACTAATCAGTGTGAAAATCAGTTGTCTGAAGCTAACTGCACTAGCTATAAACTCTCTCCAGAGACACCAACGATCTCTGCTACTTCCTTCCTATCTTTATTTTTCTTCATAATGTCTCTATACACATTTAATGAGAGGTTGTATATTTTTTTTTAGCTAGTAGTGAGCGGGGAACTGAAAAATGAATGATAATTCAGGGCAAATCGTATGGATTTGTTGCTTTACAGCGACCTAATTTGCATAAAGTTTAGAAAATCTCAGTACACACTGAAATTGCTGAAATCACGCTTCCATGTTGTGTGTATATATATATATAGAAAATTAACAATCGCCTGTCACTTTGTCACTCGCTAATGTGAACACGGGGTTCATTGCTGTTGCTAGTTTAAACATAATGCAGAAGGAGAAGAAGAAGACGTCGTTAGGAATTGTAATGATTCTGTGCTGTTGTCATCTCTAACCTACACAAACAGTATATCAGTATTCCAGTACAGTGTCCATAACAGGTTTTGTCACTGTGAGAAATTGCTATTTGCTTGATGTTAAGACTCAGAATCAATACCCATACCCCAAAATGTCAACATAATGGAATATACACTGTATAATTAGCTAGGACTCTCTAGGACAGGCCATGTGTGTTCATAAAAGTGTGTGTTTAGAGTGTTATTCAGAGAGCAGCCTCAGTTTTACAGTCTTTTAAAGCTCTAAGAACAAAAGAAGAGAGAAGTGTCAGATGGAGTCTGCGCTCAAATGCCAGAAGGCGAATCTGCTTTTGACTCTACAAACCTGTGAAGTGTCTTCTTAAGCTCATAGGTAGCCTCAACCCCTAAAAAGTGTGTGTGTGTGTGTGTGTGTGTGTGTGTGTGTGTGTGTGTGTGTGTGTGTGTTTGTGCATGTGTGTGTTTAAGTGTAGGTGAGTGTATAGAATAAGGTCCACACAGTGCAGGATTACTCAGAGACAAATTACCGACAGGGTACAAGGATGGGAATTATTTTCAGATAAGTGGAGATAATAGATGTGAGGAGAGATTCTGCTGGGGCACTCGGTGTAAGAAATGATCTTTTTAAAAAAGAGATGAATTATGAGTGGTATTAAAGTCATCGTCGAGTCCTCGCTTGCCTGTAGGGGCCTTTGAGCACTGTACACTTCTTTTAGGGAGTAAATGGACTGTCCGTGAACTTTACTCTCTCTCTCTCTTTCTTTCTCTGTCTTGGTTCTTGCCAACTTGGAGCTTAATCTAATGACAGTCCATACAGGATTTCGCAGAGTATTGCAGCCAAAAATGCTTGATTTTGTTGTGGCTTTCTTCAAAATCTGCAATTCAACTTGTAGAGTTTTTTTTCTGCTTTTTTTGAGGAAGACTACTTCAACTGGTGAAATTGCAATCGCATGAAATTGTTTTGCAGTTACATTTGTTGGTAAAGGAGACCTTTTAGTTGTACTCATGTTTAACGCACGTGAATCGAAGAGGGCTTTGGCTGAATGCGCGTTGTGAGGACACGTCTTGGTAATTTTTTTAAATGGCAAGCTCCTGACATGACAAGCGAAATCCTGGAGGGACTGTAAAGAGCAACACTGAGGTTTTACTTTGACTTTGACTGTGTGCTTACACGCAAGTGGGCGTGTTTTAAGTAAATCCCTTTACAAATGACACAATGCTGGAGTTTCCTGTTGCACAGCAAAAAAATATTCACAAATTTATTGGATTGTAGTTATGAACACAATGTTCTTTTTATAGTCATTTTATACCTCGCTTTGTTGTAGGTAGAGAGGTAGCGGGAAATCGTGTCGACACGTGAGCACCGGTCAGCGGGGTTTGTTAATATCCGAGATTTCAAAATGCTTATGCAACTGTCGGTCATTAAAAATGTGTACAAATATAATGAGCGATTTCAGGCCATGAGAAAACGTATGAACACTGACCCCGCCCCAATCCTAAACTTAACTGTTGTAGCATTTTGTATGAACTGTTATGTGAATTGTTACAAATGTGAGACAAATTTATGTGTAAATAACAACTTGTGATGGTGATCAAATGACTCCACCCACAAGCCCATGATGTCACCAGTTCTTGCATTTTGGTGCTGGAAACAAATTTAGATTAGGTTCCAAACTGTTTTCTTTTTGTCCTGAGTGGCCTGGTTTTCTTATGGCTCACTATGTGTTACAAAAAAATGTCTTATGATATGATGTCCACCCAAAAAGATCGAGGAAGAGAGAGGGCACAGGAAACAGAAGCTGTTTCATCAGTACAAAGCAGCTGCTGTAACTTCCTGTGTCTCTGGTGTTGTCAGGTGGGATTTCTGACTGTTGAGGGATTTCTCTTTGCCTGCAGTTGAAAATTGTGCAGATAACGCCATTGTTTTTGTTATATTTAGACAAACTTGCTGTCAAGAGTCTCAGTCATGAGGTTTGAGATTTTAATGCTTTTGCGCTGTGATCTTACACTCCGAATTAGTAAAGGGCCACAAGCAAAAATCAAATCACCAAATCAGCTGAAAGAGGCGAAAAGAGTAGTGTGTATGTGTGTGTGGTGTACCGGAAAAACTATGTATTGCTGGAGAATATAAATAAATGCTGGGTGGACAAAACTAGAGGAGATACAGAGGAAGAACGCTGTAAGCAAGTTAATATAATATGTAATCTTATATACACTGAGATGCAGTATAGGTGTACCTAATAAACTGCAACTGTATATAATATAATATAATATAATATAATATAATAGGCAGAGACAAAGAACATCATTATGTGAAACAGAGACTCAAAATACTCTAAACTTACTCTAAACACACTCGCTCTCTAATATCAGGACAAATGTTTTCTTACTTATACTTTAAGATAATTGTATGATATAAAAATAGAAAAGTAATTATTATTGTATCACATTCCTCCCATCTTTGTCATATCCAAAAGTAAAATGAAACGGATGTTTGATCTGACGTGTTTTTCTGAAAAATTAATCCTACTACAGATTGTTAAGGACTTTAATTTAGTCCGTTTTTTATGTAATCACTTTCAATTTAAATTTCACCTAAGGTTAAGTTCAGCTACATCGCCAACAGACTGTAGGACGAGCAAAATCTTGTCATGTGACTCAACGATAAATTGCAATACCTTGTGACACACAGTGACGCCGTCCACAGTGAAATGTAAATGATACCACTAGACTGAAAGTGTTAACAAGCAGTCAGCACTCAGGCCAAAACAGGTGGAAAAACACCTACAGCGCGTGAATATGGTTACCTAGCAACCACACCAAGCTGACCACAGCGACGGCTCCGAGGAGTGAATTTACAGGCCATCGTTTACTTTCTCCCACTGTGGGATTCACACGTATAAAGCCCAGCTTAACTAATTGGCTAGGTAGCTAACTTTAAAACATCAACTAGTACTTAACAGTGAACTGCATATAACATGAAATAGAATGGGTTTCTGAAAGATGTGTAACTTATTTTAGCAAACGTTTAAGTTAAGGTTAATAGAAACATTTATTTATCCATTTTTTTGTGTGTTTAAATTTCAACTTTCCTGCCTCCCACACACATGAGGGCAACCAGTTTCTAATCCAGGGGATTCACTCACTGACGTCTGAAATACATAATTAAATAGGTAATTAAAATATTTTGGTCAGAATCATACACAGTTACACAGCTAACACACTATCACACTTTATGAAAAGTGAAAGTAGAATCATAAGAGTAAGAATGAACCTGCACTGACTAATGCGACTTTAGACTCCGATGTAAACGCAAGTTGTTTATTGTATAAACACATTGACGGCAATTTCACGGTCCATTCAGTGGCATGATGTTTTGAGGCCATGTTTTTTATCTTCCCAAGGTTTTTCTCTCACTCTTCTGCGGGCTCTGCAGCTCTGCGGCTTCAGCTCACCATGGCCTCGAAAAAACTGAATCGATTTTCTGCTGCCCTCCTCCACATATTGTTACTGCTCAATTTAAAATAGAGATGGTATCACTGGTAGTCCCCAGAATCTGCTCGCTTATAATTCCACTCTCTCCAGCCATCATTTTTAATGTTTAAAAATCATGCTGACGTCTAGAATTGTGCTTATATGAATGCGTCCTCCAGGATGCTGAATCTGATTTGCATAAATCTATGTTTGGGATCAGGTTTGTTTACAGAGAACTTAATTGACATTTCTCTATTTAAAACAGAGACTTTCTTGGTACTTATTTGGGGCGGGGCTATATATAAGCTGGACCAATCACGTCCATGATTACAGCATGACATGGTAGCAACTCGTTGCAGACTCTAAATGTTAAGCGAACTAGCTACTTTAGCTAGTGATGAACAGATGGTGGTTGTCATGGTAACACTATATTTTGACAGATTTGGCTGCTGTTGAATAAATCGGTGAGACTGCAGATACAAACTCTGATACCAAAATTCCACTTGTGAATGAATAAATCTTGGATAAATCAGTAAGAAAATGGCGATGTACACAGAAACACTGACAATGAAATTATATTCGCGACTAATGTGACCTTGTTTACTAGCAGTTAACTAGCTAGATTAGCTAATGTTGGTGATATTACGCTACTGGGGGTGGCAGGTGGACCTAGGAGTGTTTCCAAACTGCATATTTATGGAAATTCACATATTTATTTATGAAGGTAAAGCTGTAAAGCTCTTCCTAGACCATGGGGCATTAAAAAGAAAAACATTAAACAATTTATTACTGTCTTTATTTATTTTAGATTTTTATAGGTTTAAATTACATGTTCATGGAGACTTTAATTGATTGTTGTAATGCAGTCTATAATACAAATATAATAAAATGTTGGCTAATTAAATGTAATAATTTTTATTTCTGCTCTCTGATGCGAATTAATATTACTAAACTAATTACTAAAGTATATAAACCAATATATTTATTACATTGTAATTACAGAAAGTGAGATAACACCACTGGTTTTTTACGGTGTATTACTATGTCATGTGAGTGGTAATAAACCCTGCAGACGTGAAGGCCGATGCTACACCGAGGTGGGAACCCCACACTGGTAAACGGTTATGGTTTTTCCATAAGCACTGTGGATGTGATATGATGTGAAATGGGCGCTTTTGTTTTTGTTTTTTTCTTCCTTTCCGAGACCCTGCTGTGTTCAATCAAATAGTCCAGTGCCCTCCTACCTGCCAGTATATGATGAGCGTTTCAGCTCACTGCTGCAAATATTCAGCTACGACAACGTGCGCTCTTGTAGGGACGCATGTTCTGTCATAAAAAATTTACTTCAGACTGCAGTGACAATAACCATAACCAATGACCAATGATGGAGACCGCACACAATGGTTCAGTTTTCTACCTGATTATGGCTTCATACAAAATAGGACCCATGTCTATATACAAGCACCTCTAACTCACCTTCACTGTAATTTATTTTTTTCTTTTCTGAAGAATTCTTTTTTCTTATTTTTTTCCCCTTTTCTGTTTACTTCACTCCCCATATCTTCAAACAGCTTTTTTTATGACTTGGATCTTGATACTATGCAATAGCCTGTTTTCCTTTTATTGCTTCACTAAGGCACCACGTGCATAAATTAGGGTGTGTGTCATGTAAATTAGATGTATATGAGGGTGAATAGGGGTGTGGATATGCATATGACATGTAAATAGTGATATTTTTGAATCCACGCAGCTGAAACTGATTCATCATTTGTGCTCAAGATTTATAACATTTGAAATGTATTTAGTGTAGTGTCAGCTCAGAGTGGACTACAGTGTGGCTAAATTAATGTGAAAGCGGCACTGATGGAGTTGTGTGTGTGTGTGTGTGTGTGTGTGTGTGTGTGTGTGTGTGTGTGTGTGTTGCGGTTTTGCGTCCTCCATCAAAATCATGCAGTGCGTCGCGTTATCAAATCAAAGCCCTACTCGTTATGAGGGCTCTTATCACAAGAGGCTGTGTGTGTGTGTGTGTGTGTGTGTGTGTGTGTGTGTGTGAGAGGGAGAGAGAGAGAGTGAGAGAGAGAGACTGAGACATAGAGAGAGAGAGACAATGACAATGATAATGGCTTCTCTCTGAGACACTCTGCTCACTAATATATCTGGAAAAACTCTCACTGCTTCTTCACTAAGATGACAGGAAGCTCATATGAGGTCCATTATTATATTCCTTATTATACTCCATTAATGTGTGTATGCGCGCACACACACACACACACACATATATCAAGGCAGACTGTAGCTTTGAAAACATCCCTCAGGAAGCACTTCTTTTTAACTCCCGGAGGGTGCGTCTGTTAAAGTCTCCCTGATCGTGTCATCTTAAACCGTTATAAGTAACGAGCTCGGAATAATAAATTGTCTAAAATGGTTGGAGAGGTTCCGTGTAAAGCTGTAAAACATTACCACTGAACCAGTTAAAGCAAACCTAATAAGATGCACTGTGTTTATATGTTCTACAAGCCAAAATATTTCTTTTCTGGTTAATGAGGTTAAGGTTCCGGTCAGATGTAGACACAGAATTAATTAGCTCCAGTAATTATAGCAAGGTTCACACAAATATATTAATAAATTTTAAAAAACTATATTTGTGTCTGTGTGTGTCTGTGTCTGTGTGTGTGTGTGTGTGTGTGTGTGTGTGTGTGTCCCCGCAGCTGGTCTGGCTGTTTGGTTTATGCCTGGCTTGCTAAGCTCAATCGTTTTGTGTCCAGGGACGGATTTGAAGCCAATGCTCAAATCTGGACACTAAAGCACCCTGACCGGTGTGTGTGTGTGTGTGTGTGTGTGTGTGTGTGGTGGGATGAAGATAGTTCCCCTAAGATTTTAAGCTGCGAGGGTTTGGTTCAGCTACTTCGTATCTGTGTAGTTTGATGGTAATTTCTCTCTCGCCTGAGGTGTTCCTGATGGCTTATCGTCCATGCCGAGCCTTGTCCCAAACCTACACATGCTCAGAGAGTTCCAAAATTCAGCCACCAAGCCTAACTGTGGTCTTTTGAACCCTGGTCAGCCTACATGGGCTGTGAGAATCACCTGGATACCTTCTTGGGCATGTTCCATGGAACCTTTTCACAGTTCTTGTTGGGTCGGAGCTGGTTCCTAATGGCAAAGAACCCTGGTTGTTATCCAGCTCAGTTATATATGCAACTAGCGTTCTACTTCATGCCTCCTAATCACCAAAGGTGGTGAGAATCACCTCGATGACATATGGTAAAAAGTCATGAGGAACCAAGTTGAGTGCCACACTCATGCCACTGGGAGTGGTGATGTCCTTGTAGATACCACCCAAGTAGGAAAAGCACAAACTCCATGCAACGGCATGCCTCTAAATATTGCACACTCAGTTACTTTAGAGCATGCCAATGGTGCATGCAATCTAATCTGGCAGAGCTGACCCAAACCTGTTTTGGACATGGAGTTGAACATGGTGTTGAACACAGCATTCATTAGCAGCCTGTAAAAATCTCCCAGGGAAACCCAACTCCAGCCCCAGTGATGTGTGTTGGCGGATCCAGCTAACATAACAGGCTCAGCAGTCAACATCGTATGGTACAGCAAGGGAAACTCACTCGACCATCTTACCAAAGCTTATCCATAGGCCCACTGGTTGGCTAGATGGTGGGAAATGTGGAAAATGCTGAGTGGATAATGCTGATGGAGAACCTGACATGGCAGAGATAAGGAAGTGACAATGGAGGGACACCAGACTCAGCCCCAGGATGTACGTTTAACGTCCAGCTAGCAAGCTCAGAGGTGTGTGGTATGGTGAGGGAGAACCACTCAACCAGACAGCAAGTTCATGGCTACCCCATGGACAGTGCTAACAATGAAAAAACTTGTGGACAGTGCCTAAGAAGGAAAACTCGTGGACAGACCTAACAATGAAAACTCGTAACAACAAAACACTTGAAATATATATATTTTTTAAATAAACTCACCATGTAAGAACAGATGACAGGATTCTATCTCCAGCTTTGGAGGACAGGAAACCTGCAGCTCTGACTGTAGTCACAACCTGTTAGCTCCATAAGGTGCGCATGTGGTTCGGCCTGTACATGGTGAGAAGAAGGAAAGGAAAGATGGCTGTAACACGGCATTATTTATTGCAAATACTGTGTCATAAATCACTTTGTGACATTGTTGGAAGGTCTCGAAAAAGCAAGAAGGTATCCCGGTGATTCTCACCATGCCTGCCTGTTAGATGGGGTGAAACAGAATCTGTGTTTCTGTTTCATTGTTTGGATTGCTGTGATGACTATTTGAATTGATTCTGTTTAATGGGGTGCATTTTGACTGATTTTACAGTTATTTAGTGTAATGGAGGTGAATCGGCTGTCACAACATTGCATCACCACAGGAGCTTTTCTCTCACTCATATATTATCATGGAAATCAGTTTCACACTGCTAATTGTTTTTCTCTTTAATGCCATCATTAAACTGCTGCTGCCCGTTTTCTCAGACACAACAGCTATAGGATGACCTTTCTCAAGCTGTTAAACACACACACACACAGATCTAAATTGAATACATTAGCAAACAACGCTGATCATGTTAACACGTAACCATGGTCAATACGATCACTCATTAAAACACAGCGGGTCTTGTTTCATTACGTGTTTGTTTTTATTTCCCTTGTAACTTTCGATAACGACAGACGTTGAAATCAGACAGAAATACGGATGCAGTGGGAGTTACTCAGCAAAAGTATTTGCTCTGAACTGACTGATGTTAGCTTACGTGCTAACAAGCTTACTGAGGTTGGGAAAAGTTTGATTGACTTGACTTACTTACCAACCGACAAAGTAACTTGATTTGTCAAGTTAACGTTACTGTAGCAACTAGTTACCTAAGATTAAGTTAGTCAGCAAACTTACCTCAGAATTGTTGTAGTACAATTCTGTAGTGGAAAATAATGATGTGTCATTCGCAAACGAGTCGGCTCTATGAGTCGACTCCTTTAAGTGAACGATGGGAGCCGCCTCCTGTCCTGTCTGATTTTTTTAGTAAATTAATACAAGACCGAATAAGAGGATGATCTTTTCGTCACACTGCTCGGCCACGCGCACTCCATGCACTGACTGAATGTTGTGATAACGTTCTCCATTTTAAAACATTTAATACATGCATTTTAACAACATCGACAACATAAAGGCAGAATGTAGAATTTGTAAGGTAAAAATATCATCTGGAGCAGGGTCTTTGTGTTTTGGATAGTTCAACATAAATAAAATGTTCAGTACACATGTTTAATAGTGTTTACACTATTTATTTAGTGTTTTTACATTATTTAAGGTTTTTATGCCAAACATAATGTAAAATTCTAAGGTTCGGTATAATTACATTGAATAATTTCAGTGATATATATGTGCACACATTCTAATCATAGGTCAAAATATTGCTAAATTTAGCTGAATTATAAAAGCTAGAAGTGGTACTAAATGAAGAGCCGTTTGGGAGCTGAGAGAGTCGGCTCTTATTGCTGAGCTGAGCCAAATGATCTGCCTCACTAAAAAGAGTCGGAATTCCCATCAGTAATGGAAAAGAAGACGATGCTGTTATGTTGATTCTGATTGGCCAAAAGACTCGAGGCACCCCCACTACCCCCATACCCCCTTCCCAAATGTGTGCGTGTCTTTGAGTCCATATATGGAAGTCTTTGTTTCACAGATTTTGCTAGCCAGCTAGCTTACTTTTGTGCCTTGACAGATTCAAGGCACAGTCATAAATGACATCTGACTAACATACGCTAATTATAAAACTGTGCCTAAAATGTTTAAAGAGCGTGTCTTTGAGTCCATATGCCATAATTATATAGACAAACCCTCCTCAGTTACAGTGCAGAGAGAAGTTTTGTGCTTTTTGCTGCTTTAGCTGTGACTTCATGCTGAACCTGTTAGAAATGGTGTGTGGGTGAGATTGGAGCAATTAGAGAGGCTTTTTGTTGGGCTGTGGGACGCTTTTTCATATTATATTCACACACACTCAGCTTTTCTACACACTCCTGCCTGCTTAATCTTCCGCCCTCAATGTTCTTTGTCTTCTTTTGTGCAACTGCCTTCCATATTTCCATGCTTATTTTTGGATCCTTGCTTGTCCTAAGTACATTTCTCCACCTTCTGCCTTGTTAAACATGTCAGGATCTACAAATACCAGCTGGTGCACTTGTTAACTGGTAGTAAATTAGTTTACATTTGGGCTTTCAGTATTTGGGTCTTGATTTACTTTGACATATTTCCATATTATTTAACAGTAGCTAAACCTGTAAAAGTATAAGATTACCACAGAAATCACCATTTGTTCAACAACAACAACATTAGCCATCTTACCTACCTACCTTACTATCATCCAATTAGGGACATTATTTGGCCAAAGCTGTGGATCTTATTTAGTGACATCATATGTAGCCCCACCCCTAAATAGATCAGTTTCATACAAGTACTAAAAATATCTCGGTTTTAAATAGCATGTTTGACCCAAACACCCAAATCTACAGTACTGTGCAAAAGTTTATTAAAAGAGCTGTAAACAGTAGTAAATGAAACAAAGTCAATATTTGGTGTGACAAAAAAATAAAAATAAAAATAGTAGTCTCCGGTACAATGTGTGCAGTTTTATAAGGAAATGAGCTGGTAAGTTTTATTGAGCATCTTGCAGAAGCAGCCACAGTTCTTCTGGACACTTTGACTTTCGCACTCGCTTCTTATTTTTGCAGCAAAACCCAGCAGCCTTCATTGTGTTTTTTGTCTGAAAAGTGTCTCTTATGTAATATGCTGCTTTCTTTAATGTTTGGGAATCTAAAATGTTTTTGTACTGACTTGATAATGTGGAAGTCATAAAATAAAAAACCTATAACAATGTTTGTACTAAAAAAAAAAAAAAAATAGGGTTCCTAAAACTTTTGCATAGTACTGTATATAATCAGAATCTGTATCCAAGCAGAGTTTATCATTTAAACATTATGATTTTGAGTTTAGGAGGATTTTGATATACAGATGGTGGTCCGTTCTTGGTTGTGAAGTTGCCCCAGGCTTTGTCAGTGTGCGCTTGGCAGGGAAAATAGTCAGCTTTTATACTGACAGGTCTACTGAGTTCTACTGGTAACTACTTTATCTCTCTGTCTCTCTCTCTCTCTCTCTCTCTCTGCAGCGGGTCAGCTGAGTCAGTCAGCACATCTCTCTCTCCAGCTCCCCTACACCGTCCTGGGCCTTGGCCGCAGTGCCAACTTCCTGGATCACCTTTTCGTTGGCATCCCCCGACCCCCTGGAGAGAAGGTACGTGCACATTTATACTTTTAATTCAGCTTCCTTTGTAGCTCTGCTGAGAGTTTAGCGTTTGGTGGAAACCCAGCTCAAGTTATGGAAAGCAGAGGTCATGTGCTCACGACACCCTGTTCTCTCTCGGCTGGTTTAATTCATCCTCTGCCCTTCATCTACACTCTGAGCGAGAGAAAGTCCAACACTCTTCAACATCCATCTGACCTGCTGACATTCTGTTCAGTCTTCTCTTTCCCCTCCTTTCTCTCCCACCTTTTCTTTTCACCTCTTTCTCTTTCTTTTTCCTTCTTTTCTCTCATATCCTCTCTTATCTTTTAATTTTTTTTCTTTTCTCATTTCTTTTCATTTTTTTTTCCATCGTGTTCTTCTCATCCTTACTTCTCCTTTCCTCTCTCCTTCTCTCATCTCCTTGCATATTCACCCATATCATCTTTTTATTTACTCTTTCTTGTTTTACTTCCTCTGTTCTGTGTGTCCATTTTCTTTTCCTCTCTCCTCTTTTCTCCTCTTCATCCTCTTCTTCTTTCCATCTCTTTTCTCCTTCTTTTTATCTTCCTACTTCAGTCTTCTTCTGTCCTTCCACTGTGCTCCCTTCATTTTCTCCTCTCATCCTCATTTCTCTTTCCTGCTCTGCTGTCAGTTTTCCTATTTCTCTCATCTCTTTCATCACTGTTCCTACTATTTTTCTCTTATATGCCCCAATCCCGTTTCTTCTTTTCTCCTTTTCTTTCACCTCCTTGCCTTCTTGACATCTCAGCTTGTTTCTTTTCCTCTGTCTTCATGCATTCTTCATCTCACCTCTTCCTCTCCTCATCTTTTCAGTCATGTCTCATTTCCTATTCCTCCATTCTTCCCTTCTCCTCTATCCTCTATCCTTCTCATTTCTCCAATTTTTTCCCATCCACCCTTCTTTTTCTTCTCTTTTTGCCTCTTTTGTTCTTTCCTTTCCATCTCTTCTCAAGCTCGACTCTTTGCACAACGCTTCATCCACTCTATTTCCCTAAAATGGAATCAGAGCTCATCCTAACTGCACACTCTCATTAAAGTGTGTGAGAAAACAGAGTCATAATGCATTATTGTTATAGATGCAGGTTCGGAAATGAAACTGTTTCCCCCTGGAGGAATTTGCAGAGAACAATAAAAAGATGAATGCAGTGTTGGAGTTAATTGCTGAATGAGTGTCTTTAGAGGCAATGATATCGCTGTAATTGATTGAGCTGCTGTGTGTTGTACATTAAAGCTCATAAAGGCAAGTTATGCTAATTTGCACTGCATGAACTGCTGCAGGTGTATAGCAGAGCTGAATTAATCAGGGGCCTGACTCTGCCCTCTCAACACCACACCTTCAGTACATAGGTGTTTGGGGTTTTTTTCAGCTTTTAATTTGCTTGTAATCACATGAGCTGCTTGGCATCGTTACAGTAGGACAGTAAAGCTATGGAACGATAGAGAGATTGCGACAGGACTGCAGGGATCTGGCAGGACACCAGGATTACTGTATGACAGCAAAGTTAAATCAGGACAGTGGGGTTACAAGAGGATGGTTGAATTATGTGAGGATGACGGGGTTATTGTAGCACTGAAGGAGATGTGGTAGAAAGGTGGAATTAAGTTAGGATGAAAGGGAATACAGTAGAACAATGATATTATGGTAGGATGGAAGGAGATACAGTAGAGCGGTGGCGTTATGGTAGAAAGGCAGGGTTACAGTAAGAAGGCAAGATTATGGTAGGACAGTGGGGTTATGGTAGGAAGGTGGGGTTACAGTAGGATGGCGAAGTTACAGTAGGAAGGCATGAGTTATGGTAGGAAGGCAGGGGTTACAGTAGGAAGGTGGGGTTACAGTACGAAGGTGGGGTTACAGTAGGACAGTGAGGTTATAATAGGACAGACAGGTTACAGTATAATGACAGGGTTACTGTAGGAAGGGGATGCGGTAGAACGATGGGGTCCCAGACCGACAGCAGGGGTATGGCAGAACGACAGTGAGAACCATAGGACAGAAGGAGATATGGTAGAATGTTGGGGGGATATGGTAGAACTGCAGGGTTATGGTAAGGCAGTGGGGCACTGCAGAATGGTGGGGTGTGGCGAGGAGGAGGGAGTGGCCAGGCTGTGAGGACGCACACCTGGCACTGATTTGTCTAATCAGTGCCAGGTGTGCGTCCTCACAGCCTGGCCACTCCCTCCTCCTCACCACATGGGGTTACAGTGAAACGATGGGGTTAGAGTAGGATGATGGGGTTATCTGGGGTTATATGATAGGACAGTGAAGGTATGTTACAAGAGCGGAATTATGTTAGTATTATAGCATTATGGTACAATGGAAGGGGATATAGTAGAACTGTGGGGTTGTGGTAGGACTACATGGTGATGGTAGGATGGCGGAGTTACGATAGGAAGGCGGGGTTACAGTGCGACAACGAGGTTAATTGTCCTGCTGATTTTTGCGTTAATGTTACTGTAGTGTAGTTAATATATGGTGTTATCTTCTGATCGTTCTCTCTTCTGTTCTCTCTATTTCTCTCTGTCTCTCTGCAGGACATGAGGAAACAGGAATGGACCGCCATCATCCCCAACTCTCAGCTCATAGTCATTCCTTATCCAAACAGTGACCCTCGCAGGTACACACACACACACACTGTTCCTTAAATTCTAACAAAGATATACATTCATTACTGCTAATGTTAATTAAAGTTAATTAATGTTAATTAGTTAGAGCCGGATCAAAGATTATCAATATTTGATGTTGCTGATGGAGTGTGTTAATGCAGAGTGGACTATAAACATAGTCTCTCGCTCTCTCTCCCTCTCTTCATCTATCTATCTCTTTATCTCTCTTTCGCCCCTCTCTCGCTTTCTCTCTCTATCTATCTATCTCTTAATCACGCTTTCCCTCTCTTTACCTCTATCTCTCTCTCTCTCCATGCATGCATTGAGTACGGATAGAACGTGTGAACAGCTTTCTTGGTGTCTTGCCAACTGTTCTGTATTTCTTTTTTTTTTTACTCCTTTTCATTAATTAAATAGTGAAACTTATGGCTATATGTGAGTTGTAGTAGCTGTAAATAGTTTGAGAGAGACAGACTGACAGTGAGCCGGATGCAGGGAGACGATCTCTCTGGCATGGCGTCAGGTGTGTACCGGAGAGTGGAGTGCTGGTGGATGTGAGAGAGCAGGTCGGGTGTGAGAACATCTACCCGGCTCCCTGCATGAACAAAGCAGTGGTAGTCTGGTGGTAGTAGAAAAGCAATGCCTAGTCAACATGCTGACTGAAAGCTGAATATTGGTAAAAGGAGTGATGGTTTAAACGTGCCTCCATTCTTTAAAAATGAAGGAATGCTTCAGGAAGTCTGCCAGCACAATTAAAACGATTCCACTTGGCTGCAAGAACGCCACAGTAAAACACGTCCTGTCTTTTGGCAGAGAGGTGTCTTATGTTCCTAAACAGACGAGATGAGAGGCTGAATGTTTTAAGTGCAAACATGGGGATAGCAATTACACTGTGTTTGCTATGACTGAACGCCTGAGATGTTTCAAGTTAAGACATCGGGCACAAAAAGTTCGGCTGTCCGCACAGAGCTGTGCAGCCGGGGAGCTCAGGGGACAGTCAGTGGGAGAGCACTGGGGAGCTGGAGCCTGGAGTGACTGAGAAAAGAGAGTTAGATTGAGAAAATGGACAGCTACTGTACAAAAAACAGTAGCGGGAGCAGTGGGCGGGGTGTCTGAGAAGCTTTTAAAATATGTAAATCTGCTAAACTGATGCATTAAAGTCATCTTAAAAGTCAAAGTCTCTCTCTCTCTCTCTCTCTCTTTCTCTCTGCCTTCACAGTTGGAGTGCTAAACTCTATCTGACTCCCAGTAATATTGTGTTGCTGACGGCCGTGGCGCTGATCGGAGTGTGTGTTTTTATCTTGATCATCATCGGAGTGCTGCACTGGCAGGAGAAGGTCAGAGCTCTCCACACACACACACACACACACACACACACACACACACACACACCCCTAAACTAGGCTCCAGAGAGGCATTCATAAGGGGAAGGTACAGATTCGTAAGATGGTACAGGTGCAAAATGTATGCTGGGGTACATGCTGTGTGTGTGTGTGTGTGTGTGTGTATGTGTGGGCTGAACAGATGGGTCAGAATGAGCAGATGGGTGTATGTTTCCCTGACATCATTCCTTCACCCCCAACACGTGTAGACAGACACACACACACACACACACACACACACACACACACACAGAAAATAATGCCACACCACTAATACAACTAACCATGCTTTCAACTGATTAAATCTGTCGTTCATTACCACCAGAACAGACCCGTGTGTGTGTGTGTGTGTGTGTGTGTGTGTGTGTGTGTGTGTGTGTGTGTGTGTTTGGTGTATACATGCCATCAGTTATTATACAGTACTAAATAGATTTTTGTCAATCTGCATTTCAGAAACAGTTTTTTCACTACAGTTAGGGGTCTGAACGCAGACAGGACAATAACACACAACACACAGAGCAGCCCAGATTAATATAAATGAAAATGAGTGGGGGGGGGGAAAAGGAAATAAAAAAAAAATGTAAAAATTAAATAAAAGGAAACTATCTGCTACAACATATTTGAAATCAAAATATAATGAAAGACATTTTTGGTTTTTGTACTTTTCGGTGCATGCTGAATGGATAATAAAACCATAAAAATGCCCAGGAGATGACCACGTCTTCAATAATAAATGGCTGCGGCCTGTTCATTAGGATAAAACGGCGAAACTAATAAGGAGGGAAAACAAGTCCAGTTTGGATATGAGCCATTTTCTGAATAAAACTAAGTGTGTCTTTGTTGGCAGTGATGCTAAAAAGAAAGAATCCCTCTTGAGGCTAACAATTAAACCAATTCAAATTAAATTACATTTATTTATGTACTCTTCAAGATGCAGCGGATACAAAAAGTAAATAAAGAACATAAGTAATTATATTTACATATGAACAGAACTGGTATCATTTAGGCTGCACAAAGCATCGAAAAAACACTGTAAATGAGAATGACTCGAGTGTACTCTAACATAACCATGCATCAGCCAGTTGAAAATGGTCAGGGGTGAAGTGTGTACTTGTCCATACAATAAATATGATTATAATTGACATTACGATGTCCTTGTGAGACGACATTTAACACTGTATTGGGAGCTTGGACATGTAGGTGTCGAAACATTGAGTCACAACACTTTTACAAAAAATGTTTCATAGGAGTGTCAATCTCCCTCTTTTAAACAATGCAATACGCATAAGATATCTTATATACCTAGTGTCTGGTATGATACAGTTGCTGTACCATGATACAGCACTGATATGATTCGATTCAGGACAGAACCAATATGGTTCTATTTAGTTAAATTTAAGTTTTCCCCCACAGGAAAGTCTTCAGGACAGAAGACAGGTTTCTCAGTAACATGACTGTAACAATTTAAAGTCGGGCAAGGAGGAGGCAGGAACCAGCTGAACATAAACATAAAGTTTAATAATAAACGAAACAGAAACAGAACATAAAACACCTCCTCACCACACTCCTCCGCCACCAGACGTACACCCCCTCCCACCCTTTCGGGAGGGCGGTGCTGGCACTTTACCTGCGAGTGAGAGGAGAGACGAGGAGGAGGAAGAGGGGAGAGAGAAGAAGCAAGCCGGAGAGAGAGCCAGAGAGAAAGAGGAGAGAGAGAGAGAAAAAAACACTCCGGTCCCCAGACACGCTGTCATCTGGTTCTCAGCCAGCTGGGAAGCGATCCCCCACGACACCAGGCGATGGCACTGGACTTCCGAGCGGGCGGCTGCGGCTCCTCCCCTTTTCCGGCAGACGGCAGCCGCATCTCTGCTTCCCTGGCGGACAGCAGCGGGTCCTCCATCCCCTGGCGGACAGCAACCGCTCCTACCCTTTCAGGCGGACGGCAGTGGGCGGTTCCTCCGCATCCCGGCAGATGGCAGCGACTCCTCCGTCGTCCTCGGCAACCGCTCCAGCACCACCGCCTTCTCGGTTTCGCGATCCTCCCACAGCGGCGAGAGCTCTTTGACAGCGCGTCCCTCCTCCTTCCCGGGTTTCGGCACCAGTGTAACAATTTAAAGTCGGGCAAGGAGGAAGCGGGAACCGGCTGAACATAAACATAAGTTTAATAACAAACAAAACTGAAACCGAACATAAAACACACAACCGGAACACAAAGTGCACATGCATCTCTCTCCCTCTCCCCGGCACTTCCAGCCGCTCCTTTATCCCTTTCTCCCACTGATTAGACAAATCAGTGCCAAGTGTGCGTCCTCACCGCCTGGCCACTCCCTCCTCCTCACCACAATGACGAGCTGCGTTTTTGTTTTTTGTTTTTGTCTTATTAACTTCAAGAGAGAGAAAAAACGTGTGGAAAAGACTGTTTATAGTTATTATGCTTGTTTCGCCAACGTCCCTAGCATTAAATGTGCAACAGTTGATTTTTTTTTACTTGCTTGTACAAATAACCTGCAATATACAGTGGGAAAAGAATCCACCCCCCTTAAAAATAATCATATTTTGTTGCTTTTCAGCCTGAAACTGACAGTTTTTGTTTTATCCAGCCGTATTTACTCAGTGCAACTTATAACATCCAAGTGAAAGATATAACACCAACATGACAGAATTTTTATTTTTTTAAATTTAAAAAACAGAATCCCTGAGTTGGAAAAAGGATCACCCCCCTCCAAAAAATGTCTTGTAAACTCAATAAGGTGTAGCTAATCACCTTCTCAATGGCACACAAAGCCATTTGACTTTCAACTGTGATCAGCTGTGGTCATTTTGATTAGCTCAGCATGAAAAGAGCTTTCCTGGAGCATTTTGTAGTGCAACTGAAGCAAACAATCAACTATGGGTGGCAAGGCACTGTCAAAAGATCTCTGGGATAAAGTTGTGGACAGACACAAGTCAGGAGATGGATACAAAAAAAACTTCAAAGGCTTTATCAATGCCTAGAAGCACAGTGAAGTCTATTATTAAGAAGTTGAAGGTATTTGGTACAACACAGACCCTCCCTGGATCAGGACATCGCTCCAAACTGGATGAAAGAGCCAGGAGGAAACTGGTCAGAGAGGCTACGAAGAGGCCTAGAGCAACTCTGAAGCAGTTGCAGGAATTTATGACAAAGAGTGGTCATTGTGTGCATGTGACAACAATATCACAAATTCTACACAAATGTGGCTTGTATGAGAGGGTTCCAAGAATAAAGCCACTCCTCAAGAAAGGCCACATGAACGCACCTTGAAGATTCTGAGGCCACATGGAAAAAGGTATTATGGTCAGATGAGACTAAAATGTAATTATCTGGCCTCAACACCAAACGATATGTCTGGCGGAAATTCAATACAGCTCACCATCCAAATAACACCATTCCTACAGTAAAGCATGGAGGTGGTGATATCCTGTTATGGGAGTGTTTCTCTGCAGCAGGGACTGGAGCACTTGTCAGGATAGAAGGAAAAATGGATGGGGCAAAATACTGTCAAATTCTTGAGGAAAAACAGCAAAACTGACCACACAGTGGTTGAAGGAGAAAAAGTTGAATGTCCTTGCATGGCCTAGTCAGAGACCAGACTTAAACCCCATTGAAAATCTGTGGAATGACTTGAAGACTGCAGTCCACAAACGGTCACCATCAAATTCAACTGAACTTGAGCAGTTCTGCAAAGAAGAGTGGGCAAATATCCTAACATGGGGTGATTCTTTTCTATACCCACTCTATGTAGAACATGATTTTAAAAAATAGTAGTTTAAGCCATGACTTCATGCCAGAAGTATTACGTGGCTGAAAAAACCCCATCTGGATCATGTTATTCATTTTATAGACACTCTACTCTACGGGCCACTGTAGATCCTGGGGGTGGAGCTTTGTGAAAATGGGCGGGAATGTGGGATGGGCTCAAGGAGTTTAAATAAAATCTTATCCTACCTACTTAAAGCTGCAGTACTGAACTTTTTTTTTTTTATATGGGTTGTGCTTTGGCACTGTTCCTGATACTGATGGTTTGAGGTATTCATATGGGTGTGTGTATTAGCTCCAACACTTGACAATGGAGGTGGCAGCAGATACGATTTTCTTGGAGTAGTGGTGAGTTGTTCTCTCTCATAGCTAGCAGAAAATAAGTGCAATTTACCACATTGACCATAGCAAAACAAACAAACCAACCAAAAAAAAAAAAAAAACGAAAAAGAAACACAGGAAACTCTATACCTAGCTGAATCAAGCGAACAAGTACGCTAATGTTAGTTAACTACCTATTGAGCCACTGAAATGTCTGGCCTGTTCAGCAGAAAAAAACCCATCTCTGCATCAGTCTTCCATCCTTTCAGTTTTCGCCACCTCTCAAAAGCCACGCTGATATTTATTCTTGTTTTAGCACAGGCTCTGTGGCTTTCCCTTTATGACTGCAGGCTAGAGGCTTCTTGGTTTTGATAGCAGCTGATTCCACAGACGTCCACAGATGTTTAGAACTATCCAGATTAAAAGTAGCCATCTAGAAGACAAGTGTAAATTCTAAGCAACTCTTGTAAGGACACGGGCGTACAGTAGCCGGCTCTTCTTCTTTCGGTTAACGGACATGACGTCACCTTTGCGCAAATGACGCCAAACTGACGTTTCCCGCGAAATCTGACCCGAAAGCTCAAATTATAAATCATTATTACTAGCTTACCATTTGTTTCAGATAATGTGCTCTTGAATAATAAAGATCGTTGGAGTAATTAGTTTATGGCAGTTTGCCTGCTTAAAAAAACAAAACAATGCTGAAGGAAAGAGTGGAAACTTTTGCTTTCCATCCACCCACAGTTTCAGTCTGGCACAAATAACACGCACCAGAACTTGTTAAATCAAGCTCTTGCCAGGAGCGTTTGGAAGAGGAGTGAAAACATATCCATCTTGCAAAGACTTTAGAGCAGAACGGCGCTGCTTTATTCAGTTGTCTTCCAGTTTTGTAACCGATAGAAGTGCGGAAGAGCTTCTGCAGTTATTTGCTTATATCTTTAGCAGATCATCAGTGATCCTTTATGTGTACGTTTATTAAAATCGCACTCTCTACATCTCTACACCTTTACTTTCACTCTCATGATCTATGAACATATATGAATATGTAAATTAGAAACACCCCCATGCCAACCCCAAGTCCTGCCAAGCTTTCTAGCCTAATATCTCTTAAGATTACCTATCTTAGCTAGCTGGCTAGTTAACTAGCTCGTGTTTGTCACGTTTCTGATCTTAAGAGGACTTTTATGTTGACAGACACTTTTTATGCAAAGGGACTTTGGCATAAGTAAGGCAGGGTCCAGTACAAGCACAGAGCCGTTAAAGGCAGAACTGAGATACAAGTGCTGCCAGAGGAGATGCCTCAGGCCCTTCCCTCAGTGCTCACTGAAGGCCTGAGGATGTCTCCAAACTAAAAATTACAGACATGTACATGATGTATTTGTATTTTACTTTTATATCTTCTAATCATCATGCTTGTTGTAACTAATCTGTATAGTAATTTAATAGTGGTCTCTGTAGATTGGAAATTAAAAAAAAAAAAGAGTTGAAATGTCATACTGATTTTTTATTTATTTATTTATTTTTAGAATTTCACACACCATACAAAAGGCCTTAACATAATTATGATGTACTAGTCCGCCATTTTGAATTCCATTAGTCCCAGTGGAATTTAGCCCTTGCTTCAGTTCTCCATGAAGAGAGCGATACTGATCAGCTTCCAAAGCTTTAGCTTCAGCTAAATTCACTAACACGCTGAGTCGAGTCTCTGCTGTAACTCAGCTGCATTGCAAATATTCTGGGACTTTGGGTCCAGAATTTGCACCAGGGTCTCCTTTCCTTCTACAGTAGAATTTCCATTAATACGACTTTAAACTTCACTGGGAAATGGCGATGGTGAATTTTTTTTCCTCCTATTAAACGCCACTGTAACTGCGCTAACAATAACCATGTCACGTCGGCGCAGCACACAACCGCTAACTTCTCACAGGAGTAATGAAAATACAGCACCGACCAACAAATTAGCACCACTAAACAAAACACATCACAGATATTTCAGTATAAAAATATAGTTAATGTGTTTCAGGGTGGAGATTTCTTTTAATGCTGTCATTTCAAGCAAGAAGATTTGAGTGTGTTTTGACAGAGACCGAATTCTATTTCTTGTTAGCTACATTACTGTCAGACTAAATATGCCTCCGATGTCCGTCTATATTGGAGTAAGTGGACATCACAGGCATTTTATATAAATTTATTTTTAACAAACAGAGTATATAGAAAAGCTGTTTCCACTCACGTTAAAGTGAATATTTAGAAGAAACAAAGAGAGATCTTACTCAGGATGGTTTTTACAGCAGGTCTGATTCAGGCTGTGTGTGTAACTGAGTGTGTCCAGGCATGATTGTTTTGTGTGTGTGTATGTGTGTGTATGTGTGTGTGTGTGTGTGTGTATGTGTGTGTGTGTGAAAGTCTCATGCATGCTCTGTGTGTATGTGCGTTAGTGTTCTCTCTCTCTCTCCATCTGCTCTCTTGATTATTCATGCTGAGAGCCGTAATTACTCAGAGAAGCACTCCACTCTTGCACAACTACATTAAAGTAACTGCTTATATATATGTGTGTGTGTGTGTGTGTGTGTGTGTGTGTGTGTGTGTGTGTGTGTGTGTGTGTGTTTGTGTGCCTTCCACTTGACTGCACTGAGTCTGTTTGTGTCCAGCTCTATTTCAAAGACACATTTATCAGTGTGACCTGATTTCCATTTCTCCGTCTCCTAGTATTTCTCAGTAATATATGGCCTGTGTTCCAAATGGGACACCTGGTATATAGTGTATACTACACACTGTTCCCTTTGGTGGGCATAGTGGGTGTGGTGAGTGAGTGAGTGACACGATGTGACTTGAGACACATTTATGCAAATGAGAAGTGAAATAACCGACGGGAGCGAGGGACGGTGTTGCGGTGAAAAGTTATCTCACTGATACTCACTGTGATGCTTGAAGTGTTTGATTTACCCAAAAGCGAACAGCGCCGGTGTTCTACCTGTTAAATAGAAAGCAGAGGAAAACGTTTTTACCTCATGACACTAGTACACAGAGATGCACTACAGGGATGCATTTTATACTCAAGCATTTCTCTCCTGTTTTTATTTTTAGCATGAACGTATCTGATTTAAGCGTGAAATATGGCCCAGGAACATCTGCGCATTTTTACCATCGTTAAAATATCAGAATCTTTATACATTTATTTATATTATAATTCATGAGTATGCAAATTCGGAAACGTCTCCATAACAGCTAGTAAACTATCTTGCATTTTTTTCGCAGATGAACACGAGAGTGATTTCAGTGTCTGAGCATCGATGTGTATTGTCATTGTTCTCTAGTTTTTTATCAAAATGCAACGGTATCATAGCAACCATGATCTGATCGTATCTTTTGAGGAAATATACATATTAAATGTATTCGTTTTTTTTTTTAATTATATATCCACAATCATCATCACTACAGACTAGCAAGCTATTGAGTCGTTGCTAACAGTTGTCAGTTAGCAGGATTTAAGATGAAATAACCGTGTTGCACTTTTGGTCTACTGAACATAATCGTCATTCACGTATTGTTTACGATGTACTGCTGCTACAAACTTGTCTTGCCTTCTCTCTGTCTGCTTCACTCTCTCTTCTTTAATATCTCTCTCACGCTTTACTTGGCTTAATATTTCTCAAATCCTACCACACTCTCCCCCCCGCACCCACCGTGATCGAAATGGCTGAGGGAGATAATATTACAGCTTTAATTTCATACAAATGTTAGACGTAAATATTGCAATTTTCTAGACAAAAAGAAACAAAAATTTAGAGACACGAAGTATGACACAAAATGTAAACTGCAGCACATACCATAAAGTATACAGTATAACGTCTTTTTATGCCTTTGTGTCTGTTTTTTTATTAAACTAAAAAGGGCAACACTTCACATTAAGGTTCCTTTAATTACTAATTAACGTAATTAATAATCTTTAGCATAAAATAAACCATAAATAATGCTGACAAGTTAATGATATTTCTTCAAATGAAAACAAAATAAACCTTAATTAAATGCTTAATTAATCCATGACTAAAAACAGGCACGTAAACAGGCAACAAAGTGTTTTACGCTATTTTGCTAATGTTGTAAATGTTAAAAATAATTTTAAAAAATAATTTAAATCTCAGTTCTTAATTTTACCAATTAATATCCGCATTTAAACATTTATTCAGGTGTTAGTCATTGTGGGTGTTAAATTTACTTGTTGGTGATAAATGCAGGTGTTGATTATTTGGCTTATTTGGTTTATTATATGTATATTAAATAAAATACATACATTGAAATGAGTCTTAGTTACTTTGTTAATGGTGTATTAATGCTGTATTTTGTGTTTTGTTCATTTAAGGGAATCTTAATGTAAAGTGTTATAGTAAAAAGACTTTTATATATCATTATATAAATGATAATCCTGGAAAGTCTGTGATGGTATTGCACAATTAGCTAATGGTAAACAGCGAGCTGACATTAGCTAACCTGACAGGATTTTGATTTAACTATCTATTCATTCATTCAATAATTGAAATTTTTAATATAAAGTTTTTAAAATTAATTATTTTATTTTGGTTTGAGTTTGTAGTGGATTCCGAGTCTATTCCCGTTTAGCAAACTACATAGTTGGAAAGCTAGCTAGAGATTATGTTAAATATTATAACTAAAATACACATAAATTCATCTAGAACTCATCTAGATATAAATAGGTAGCATTATAGTTATTTTAGAAACTCAGAGGGAACGAATAATCTTAATAACTTTCTCACCACAGTAATCTTCGACGGTTTTTGTTATCCTCTGAGGTAAAAGATTTGGCGTTCGCAAACGAGTCGAATCTTTGAGCCGAGTTTCTTAGACGGATCTTTGAATCAACGTATCTTATTATTAGTGAAGGTTGGGAACCGACTCACAGATCTGAAGAGCCGTTTTGATGATTCGGCAACCTAAATATAACGGTCGAAGTGATTTTGAATTTTTAAACATTTGAATCGTCCTGAGATATATATATATATATATATATATATATATATATATATATATATATATATATATATATATATATATATATATATATATATATATATATATTAATGTATTGAATTTTTAATTTTGACAGATAAATTGACATTTATACTCAAATTCGGTACACTCTTCTTATAGTCAAAGCGTGATTTTATATTGATTTCCTTTTTTGCAAGTGTATCTGAGGCGGTTTTTTATACTGGCACGAGCGCATTTAGGCGGGAAAAACAGGTCCGCGTGCGTCTAAAAAAAATTTCAGATGACCCTTTGCTGATTAGGAAAGACAACACACACACACACGCACGCGCGATGTGTGAGTCAGTTCGTCCCAGCTGAGAATAGACACCATTTTTGTTTTGGCTGAGGCAGACAATTATCACACACACACACCGCCATTACACACAAATACTCGCGCGGCTGTGTGTTTTATCAGCGCGAGACAGAGTGTGTCTGGTTCAGGCTCTATCAGTGATCGCACCCAGAGGTTTTATGCTGCTGTGAAGTGCGCCATTGTGTGTGTAATGAGTTCTGCTCTCTCTCTGTGCGTGTGTGTGTGTGTGTCTGTCAAGAAGAGCTCTGTGTGCTATTTTCCTAGTTGTTCATCACAAACACACACTTCATTATTGCCATTAAAGCACCATTGAGTGTTTTCTAAACGAGTTGACTGAGCATTTTTGACTTTCTCACACTGACCTACACATTACAACAAGCAACAATTACAAGAAACATTTCTGCAAGAAAAAATAGGACTTACACAATGTCCCTCTTATCCTGAATGTAGTCGAAGACATTTTCATCTGAGATTTTATTGGGATCTCACAGTGTGGCGAAGTAATAATCTGAAAAGCCTGCAGAAATCGCGCAGTCTAAACCCAGCTTAAGGGAAGCTTGTTGGAACTAATGCTGCTCGTGTTCATAATGTTTTCACGAAGATGACTAAATTCAGTAACTTTTGGCAGGGTTGTGATGCAATTTTGTAATTTCTCAGTATGGCAAAATGCTCCATGCTACTAAAATTACACCATAATTACACGTAGCATCGCTAAACAAATATTTTTAGCAATTCTTATTGCAATTATGGTGTAATTTTAGTAGTATGGAGCATTTTCTTAGAAGTCTACCCACATATCTGAGGTAAATGTTCATATTCCGGATGTTTCTGTCTCGTTTCTGCTTTTTTTCATTTTCTGTATTTCCTAAATCTTTGACTAAATCTGTGTATTTGCTAAATTTATGCTTGCGGCAGCTAATGTATAATGCTAAGCTAGCAGCTATAAGCATCCCTTACTTGTTAGCAACATAACATCGTAGCATCCAGTACAGAACCTAAAGTACCTAATGTTTGGTCGGGTTTCAGCAAAATGAATAGATTTGTACATTGTGAGGTTTTTTTTTCACCAGACTGCTTCTTTAAGAAGAGCAGTTTTCAGACATACAGTATTGATATATATTCTCTGAAGATTGTTGCTATTGGTTGTGTTGCAGAAAGCAGATGACCGTGAGAAGAGACAAGAAGCTCATCGCTTCCACTTCGACGCCATGTGAGGAACCGGAGTGCATCATGGGGGGGAAAAAGAAGGTCCATCATAAGCATTCATCTCATTGGAGAGTTTATTTATTAATTTATTTTATATGTTTTCCCCACTGGATATGATTTATCTGTTTCAGTTGAATGTGTTATTGAATGTGTGAGATCTCGGGAAAGTGTGGCTGTTATTCCTCACTTCTGATTCCCCCCTCCCCCCTTTATATTTGTATTTGATGAATGTTTACTTGAACAATACAACATAACAGTATGTGTTTATAGGTGAAGCAAACAGGGAGTATTGATTTTCACAAAAAAACAAAGGAATGTTTTGGTGCCATTTTATTTGTCCTTCGGCATAATGTGTTGTGTTAAATGTATTTCTTTGTCTCACATTGCAGAAGGGAAAGATTGTGTCTCTTGGGCAAAAGCAAAGCACCACGACCAGTTATGGGAGCTTAGTCTTTATTTTTGGTGCTTGTTTTGATGTGCTTTAACAGAATGGCTGCACCAGTCATATTTGTCTGGCTTGCTTTTCAATGCCTACGAATAAAAAAAAATCTTTCCTGTGCTAATCAGTGAGGTATGTGGAAAAAAAAATATATTCATGCAGTTTGTACTTTTTTGGCTTCCTGTAAGAGCATGTTTCTTTTCCTCTTTGGCAAATGGTCTTCAATCAACTATCAGGCTAGCCAGTAATGGCATCTCACACCATTTTAGCATCATGTACGAACACCATTTGTACATGAACAGTCTAATAAAACAGCAGATTTTTATAAAGCTCCATATTAAAAAAATAAATAAATAAATATGCAAATCAAATTCGAAATATCATCATTTGAAACACTTCAGATATATAATTCTGCCTTCGGACTTTGGGTAGTAGTTGTACTGTGAGTACTGTGATATGAAACTTAGGCCAATGAGGAAATAAGTTTCCATTTCATAATGAAAACAGCACACTGGAAATGCACACAAGGTGTCTGACCCTTGACCTTTACATCATTTTCTCCATTTTCATCAAACATGAAAGTAAAATACAGTATATCTTATACAGAAAACATCACAGTAAGCTTCCATTACTTCTTAGCTACATTAGCATCAAGGCTTCAGTGCAAAATTTATAAAGCAAACATATCTTGGCTGCATTGCCATAAGTAAGTCCAACCAGTCATGTGCATCCTCTCAAGTGCACAAATGAGAATATGATGGAATTTTTTGCAGAATATTACCCATCATTCCCTTTGTTCCAAACAGGTGGTCCTTTAGCTTCCACTTAATAAATAATAATAAAACATAATAAAACACCAAACAATGCATCATTTTTGTTGGGGAAGTGGCAATGAAAATTGTTTGTCATGAGATATGGATATGATTTTTGAGTGAATGTGTGTGTGAAAATTTCCTGTTAATAGATTATTATTAATAGATTTGTTAACAGATCATGTGTCCAAAATGTTATGTCCCCAAAGGACACAGTCTTACTTTTAATACAACTTTCACTTTATTGCCTTATTGAATTACCTGCTTTTTGCTGTGTGGAGGTCATTTCTGACCAGTACAAGTCTGTCATTAACACTGGTGTTATTGTTTGTATTTTTGATGATTTCGAACTGTATATTAATTTTTGTACAAAATTGGGTTATGCGTGTGAATTAGATTCACTAATGATGAAATGTTCAGCTTAGGAATGGTTTTCAACATACTGAATTAGTCAATACTTACAGGTCAATATTATTGATTCTCATTTGGCTAAATAAAAGGGTTTTTTGTGGAGCACTTGCATGATAATAGTACTCTAAAGCTGCTGTTGGTTTTCAGGACTAAACCTTTCAGGTTCTTTCACAACTTTCAGTCTGTTTGCTGTGTCTGATATTATATTATATTGATATTATTTGGTTTGGTTTCACACTGCACATAAATAAACAAATCAAAAGGGGAAAAAATTGTCTGAGGGGTGTGTAGGGCTGAAAATGCCCCCATAGAGATCTTCCAGCAGTTATTTTCACTTTTTTGTTCATAGGTCCATATCTCCAGAACAGTACAGCATAATGCATTTCTGCAGTGTTACAGCTCTGTCATTTGGTTCAGTCTGGCCTTGTGTCTCAGTTTAGTAGCTCACACACAAAAAATAATGTTGTGTTCCTACCTGCCTAATGAACCACAACGAGGTTGGGAATACATCAGGATTCCATTAATACGGACTAAACACTGCATATGTGATACCCTTAGGGTGCTTCATTCATGCAGTGTTTTGTCCATTAAATGGATCCCTGGTGCAAACCCTGGAGCTGTAGCACTGCAGAAATCCCATATGCTGTGGATACCAATGAACAAAACAAGAAAAAAATAAACACTGAACATTATATGCAAAATGTTTAAAACTAGTTATTTATATATTATCTAGCAATTTATTACATTTTGTTGGTTTGTGTGTTTATCACTAATGAATGAAAGAGTTTCAGGAGGACATATGCAGTGTGAAACCAAACCAAACAATGTAGCAAACGAACCAAAATGATAAATTTTCGCTCTTATTTGTCAGATTAAAGAACAGATTAAAGAGTATAGAAGTGCCCTTTGTGGTTAAAGTGGTCTGTGGCAGCATTAATGGTGTAATTGAAACTTGCTCTCTGGTCTCTTTACGTTTTTAGGTCTGTGATGTACATAATACATTTGTTTTGTCTAAGCTGTATTGTAATAAAATACTTTCAACTGGATTAACCGTAACATTGAGAGTCATTAAATGTACATGGATTCATCAGTGGAAAATAAACATTACCAAACATTCACTATCCTCATGTTGACTCTTGTAAACTGCTAATCTATTTATCAAAATTGCTTTACTTCTAGTATGACAGACTTTCCAAATTATGTTAAAAGAGATGTATCTGTTTAATCCTTATGTAACTGACCACATTTTCTCCAGTAATCTTTCCAGGAAGGATAGGCACTGATCCAAACCAATCACAATAAATTACTCAGAGAATATTTTTGCTCCTGTTATCTTGCTTTTAAATCAGAACTGAAGTCTATGAAGGGGACGATGAAAGGAGGACGGCCACACCAGCTGTTTATTGGGTCATTCTGTAGTGAACTGCTGCAAAACAAGCAGTTTGTAGAGACCAAGGCTGCTCCTAAAATTTTTGTGGTATTTATACATGGTGGCAGTAAATTACATTTCACCAGTAAACACAGGTCAAGTTCAAGTACAAAGCATATTAAAACAAAGTGGGTAATGTTGTTGCTTGACTGTTCTAGGGTCCCAGATTCAATCCTGAGCTCAGATTACTTTCTTTCTGGAGTTTCCTGTTCTTTTGTGTCCACGTGGGTTCCCTCCAGGTTCTCTGGTTTTCTCCCACCTTCCAAAAACATGCTAATAGTCGGTGGATTGGCGATGCTTAATCCAGTGTGTATTCAGGCCTCAAGCCCCAGGATAGACTCTGGACCAGGAAGAAAAGGTAACTGAAGATCTATGAATGTCTCAAGCATCCCTGTTATGATCTGTTTTCTAAGACTCTTCTTTATAATATTTCTTTGTGATATTCTATCAGATTTATTTATTATTTGTTAGCATGAAATCTAATAAAACTCTTTTCTCAAATTCAGCATTTGGGATACACCTCTTGTCATGAAATGATTAATTCTATCTATTTGAGCAGGAAAATAATACATTTATGCTTCAATCTAAACATACAGGACCAGAGAATAAAAAACTTGCTATATAAAGAAAGCTTAACATTAATATTTGTGTAGATAGTTAATCTCAAATATCCGCCTCTGTTTCTGTCACCATTATAATTTTATAATCATGAACCATAGATAGTGTATTATAAGCACAAACTAAATGTATTTTGAATAAGCTGTATTTTAAATAGTATTAAGTTCATGCTTGAATCAAGTTATAATTCAGACTCTACATATTATGGAGGACTAAATAACTTATATTGATGTTAATAACAACCTTTACATACCTTTGACCCAGTTTAAAAAAAAAAGAATTAGAAAAGTTTTTTGCCTGTGTTGCCAGGAGGCATGACTCTAAATATCTTTATTGTCAGTGGGATGTTGCCTAGGCAACCATAACTACCTATGTTATCCAAATTGATAAAGTGGAGCATCAGTGTAGTTGAGTGACTGAGACTGAACTTGAAACGTGTTTTTCTTTTTATTATCAAATTAATCTGCGGTTAGTCTGAAAATAAGGGAGATTTCTGACCAGGAAATAACAGAATGGAGTTGATTATAAATAAGGGGTTCTCCAGCAAGAGAACTGGGGGAGTTTGTGACAAATATGGCTACTGTTATAATAGCAAATTAGTGGAGACATTTCCGGGCCATCTGATGGTTCTCGTTTAAAGCTGTTCCTCCCTCCAGTGGCTGCGCTGGTCTTTACTTATGAAAAGCCAATGGGTCATAAATATGACAAAATTATTCCTCAAAGTAAAAAAATAAATAAAATAATAATAATATTTTTTTAAAATAAATAAATACATAATAATAATAATAATAATAATAATAATAATAATAATAATAATAATAATCGCATCATCTGGACCAGTTTTCAGGTTTACATTTGTGTGAAAATCTATGGAACCATGTACAGCCCAAACATTTGTGTCAGTATTAAGTATTTTACTGTATCTGTATTTCCCCCCATTTTTCACACCAATTTGGTCACCTGTAATTCCCCCACACCAGCCAGCTCTCCTCTATCATACAACAGCTACCAACCAGGGACAGTAAAGGCTAACACATGCTTCCTCTGATACACATGAAGCCAGCCAAGTACATATTTTCAAACTGCTGCTTCACAAGGCAGCATAACACACTCCGAGGAAAGTGGTATCCATCATCTTCTGCATACATGAGCTAACGAATGCACACAATTGGCTAATGTCACTGTGATTGACAGAGGAGGAGAGTATGCCCCCTCCTACCCAGAGAGCACAGCCAGTTATGGATTGAGTGAGTGAGCGAGCGATCTTCTGCTGCACCACTCAGGAGGCAAACCTGTGTTGTTGTTGTTGTTATTGTTGTTGTTTTTTAATCGTTGAATAGTGCTAAATTCATAATTTGCTCTAAATTCATGAATAATTGCCAAACAATTTGTGCAGCAGAAAACCTTACCACTTCACTGCTCCTGGGTCCAGTTTTCCTCTGGGTACATCGGTTTCCACCCAATTCCCACAACATACCAGTAGGTGTATTAGCTATACTAAATTGCTCCTACATGTGTGTGGTGTTCTGTGGTGAACTGGTGTCTCATCCAGGGTGTTCTCCTGCCCTGTGCTCAGTGATCTCAGTACTGAAAGACTCTTCGCAACCCTGACCAGGATAAAGCGCTTACTGAAGATAAATAAATTAATAAATTAATAAATACATTTTTAAAAAGGACATGAATTGTTAGTTTGTAATTGTCTGATGACCAATGTGTGATAATGTTTGCACTTAAAAAGTTTCATTTAATCTTTTTTTTTAACTTCCTGTAGAACAATTTTATCTCACCTACCAATCTGCCAGAGCATCATCCTGATATTTTACTTCTGTGCCTATTCCTTCTGCTTCTTCATCATGAAATTATCATGTGCTACTGTACTATCTACACACACTCACCAGAGGCACCAGCTATCTCTTCTACTTCCTTCCAAGTTTTATTTTTCTTCATAATGTCTCCATGCACGTAAGAAATCAGGATATGATGAAACAGCATTTATAAGTTTCACTCGTGTGTCAAACAGTAAATAGGGACTGATTGCAGATAAAAACTAAACTTCTAAGCAAGGAACTGAAGAAACCTCATACCACAGGTGTCATAGAATTTGTCTGAGGAATCATTTGATACAAATGTTTGGATTTGTTTATTTACCCCATAATATCTATGTTGCATAGAAACAAGAAAATCTCAGTTCAACTATCACTTGTCATGCTATCGATTTGTAACTTGCTGCTGTTGCAGAAATTGTGGTTCCATGTTGCGCACAGGTGGCTATCACGTTTGCCTAGCACCTCCAGGGTTGGGGGTTCGAGTCCCGCCTCCGCCCTGTGTGCGTGGAGCTTGCATGTTCTACCCGTGCTTCAGGGGTTCCTCCCCCAGTCCAAAGACATTGAGTTGTAGGCTGATTGGCATTTCTAAACTGTCCGTAGTGTGTGAATGTATGTGCGATTGTGTCCTGCGATGGGTTGGCACCCCGTCCAGGGTGTTCCCTGCCTTGTGCCCCAAGTTCCCTGGGTTAGGATCCAGGCTCCCCGCGACCCTGTGTAGGATAAGCGTTATGGAAAATGGTGTGCACATACTGTACAGAGAAAATAAATGGTAATCTCTCGCTTTGTTGCTTGTTACTGTTAACGTAGGGTCACTTATGCATTCGCCGGATTTATGGATCCTTTGGCTTTCCACATCGCCCAGCGATTACGCGTCCATTTCCATAGGCGGAGACTCCAGCTCAGAGTGTGTGTGTGTGTGTGTGTGTGTGTGTGTGTGTGTGTGTGCTGTCTGTGGTATAAGGGAGCTGCATGCCTACAAGCAGCTCCTCATTCAAGCCAAACAGCGTTTTCTTCCCCTGCAGCACCGGAGGTAGAGGCAAGACCTTGTGTTTGGAAATTTCAGAAGCACATTTCTAAATGGGATTAACAGCGCTGTCTTTCACAGCCAAGGACTCGTTTTTGCATCTGGAATATCATCCGAGGTGTCTTCTGCCATCTGTGGAAGAGATGGGATTAATCAGATCGCAGAAAAGTTGGGATTTCTGAGACAGTCTGCACTGAAATGCATTGGATTGCATTACAAAGGATGGAAGGATAAAAAAAAGGCTTTAAAAAGCTACAAAGGAAACAAACGGGTAAAAAAGCAGCTTATAACAGGGAGAGGAAATGCACAGAGGTGAGTTTCCTTACGTGCATTACATGTGCAGTAGCCTAATGCGTCCTAAAAGAGTTGTTGCTGCAAAAAACCGCATCACAATGCAAGGCTGTGCATTAATAATATTTACACTCTATTTATTTACGAAACCTGCCTCAATATATCCAATAGTAGCCAATTTCCACGTCTAACAAGTTGCTAATGATTATAAATCATGAGTCGCCACCTACAGGTGTAACATACTGATGAATAAACAATGCATTTGCTCCTAAATGTATTATTTGTAGTATGTTTATGATGAGGGTTAGATTATTCATTTATTTCTCTCACTTGTCTTGAATAAAGTCTGTTCACTGTGCCATGAAGAGAGGCACTAGTGCGCTAAACTAGCCCTTACAAGAATAGGGAGGAAAGGAATGCAAAAAGATATTAGCCTTATTATTTCATGATATTTCGATATAGATCGCAGTTAGGGTGAAAGATGATGCATTTCATGTCGATACCCTCTGATTTGTTATATTTTATGTTATTATATCTGAATCAGCATGCATTCAATTATTTTTCTTTTGTCTAGTTTATCAAAATCAGTTCGAAGATTATGAACAGCAATGGATTGCACAAGCAGGATTGGTTATTTCTCTCGGAATTATTTGCACACGCGCGAGAGCGCACGGATTGCACAGCGCCTCTGTATCGTATTGCATGGAATGTAGCGCGCTATTATGGTGTTTTAGGTGGTATTTATTGGGCAGCTGTATTTTTAGATGGTATTGATTGTGGTATTATGTGATTTTGAATGTATTACGCGTGCTTGGTCGTGTCCTTTGTGCAGCGCTTCGTGGAACTTTGCCGCGCGCCACATCGCCGGGAGCGCGTGCTGAAGTGACAGCTCCCGCTGGCTCGTGCGCGCACTTTGCCGTTAACCCTCCCGGGATTGTGTGCCAGGTTTCATTTCACCGCCTCACCATCTCTTTGCTCTGTTTAAAAAAAAAAAAAAAAGTATCCAGAAGCATGAACACAAACAGGGTGGTAAGAGAAATAAGCTTTATCAGCCTAACTTTGACCTTAAAGGAAATCTCCACCCTGAAACACATTCTCTATGTTTAGATTCAAATATTTCTGATGTGTTTAGTGATACTGGTGCTAATGTGTTGGTTAGTGCTGTATTTTCCTTATTGCTGTGAGAAGTTAGCGGTTGTGTGTCATGCTGACGTCACACATCGTCGTTGCTTGCGCCCATACAACAAGAGAAGAAATTTCACCGATCTCACACATGAGGCATAACAGTTAGTTTTTGCCGTTAGCTAAAAACAAAACAACAAGAGCTTCTTGTCCCACTCACCATTTTCCAGAAACGTTGAACATCACATTAATGAGAAATCCAGCGTATAAATAATGGAATAATACTTTAGAGCAAACGCTGGAGTCAAACTCCCAGAATGCAATGCTGTTGTGCTGAGTTATAGCTTGGCTGTTCGAACCCGATGGGGTTGATGGTGGTATTAGCATGAAAATTTAAGCTTTGGAAGCTGATATATTTGAGCAGAGTGTTTAGATGTAGAGGTGAGAGAGCTGGACAGAGTAAAGGACTAAAGCGCTGCTGCATCGCTCTCTTTAGGAATGACGGGTAAATCCCATTGCACCACATCAGCAGGTAGAGGAACAGCATTGTGGGTAATGTAGGAAACTGTTAACCAAATGGAAAATCGAGCAACACGATAATTTTTTTTTTACAAAAGAAATCTTTTGCACCATAAAGAGCACACATTGATTATAAATATTAATATTCAAGTCATTCAAGGTGGATTATTTCCTTTTAAATCACCAAATCTCTGAATGGTCTATTACTCCTGTGCAACTCATACAGACTTAAATTACTCATATTAAGCTTATATTAGATAAGCATGATTATATTTTTAAACATTTTTTTTATGGCTTCATAGTTGTGTTTTCGCTCATAGTACTCAGGCTATGAGCGGAAACACAACTATGGAGCCGAAACAGTGATGCAGTTATGGGAATGTATATTCTGCACTGAAGAAACAATAAGATTTTCTGCAAATGCAGATTTTCCTTGTTGCTGGGGTGGTACCCTTATCTATATACGTGGAAACATTTATAGAGTGTACATAGATATATAAATGGACCAGAATTACCTTAATTTTAAGCTACAATACATGCACCTTTCAAGGTAAAAGTTACAGAATGTCATGACAGTGGATATCATTTAATCAGTACAGGAAATCTACTGTACTCAACCGTGTATAAATCAACTCTGTGGTCATGACACAAGTCAGATGATTGGCACTTCTGTTTGATCCCCTAGACAACAGGCCACACCCCCTGAACACAGTGGCATTGGAGAGGCTGAGAAATGCAAGAACTCCAGGATCTTGTGTAGTTGCATGTTGATAAACTGAGCTTAAAAGATAGAGCATTAAAATCCAATAAATGAAATCAGATAAGCCTTAAACTAAACTTCATCAGCGTTAATGTGAGGAGGGGACGATTGTTTAGGCTTAACTGCAATTCTGCTCAATTCTAATAGTATAAAATGGCGCTTTGAAGTTGTTCTCATTATATGCAATTATTTCAATGAGTTTGTTCTGAAGAGTCGGGAAGAACTGATACAATCCTATTACACAGGAAATAATGAATTATATTCATATAATCGCGTGCAATATATTGTTATTATTATTATTATTATTATTATTATTATTATTATTATTATTATTATTATTAATAATAATAATAATAATAATAATAACAATAATAATAATAACAACAACAACAACAACAACAACAATAATAATAATAATAATAATAATAATAATAAATGCATAACTGCACTATTTAAAAGAAAGAAAGAAAACTAGAGATGAGTGTTTATAGAGAAATTGGCTGTTCCTTTAGGTGTGAGCCATAGATTCATTATCTATGATAGTCATTATTGTTTAAATAGTTTAATGTTTAAATATTAATCAGTTTACATTTTACAGATTGCACATTTAAGGCCATTTTAGGCATTTAGTAGGAATGTTAATTGACATATGTAGGTTAATTGTGAGTGGAATTATTTTAAAAATAATTTTCTGATTGCATTAAAATGTCCTAATTGTGCTCTATTTATTCTTACATCAGGTTAAGATTGTAATGTTAATTATTACACAATCAGTCTTTTTATTATAAACTTTTGAAACAAAGCAGGAACGGGGAACACCCTTACATCAAAATGCTTCAAGCAAGAAATAGTCCTCATAAATAACTAGAAATGCACCAAATGTAAGTGAATCTAACTATAGTTTTGTTCCGAATGAATTAGTTTCTCATTTAATTAGTGTCTCTCATTTATCATTTATTTAGCGCTGAGTAGCTACATTAAGTCAATATGTATAATTGAAATGACCCATTCAGTGGAAAACTGCCAGTGGGTTCATTAGTTCAGAATTAGTTTAGGGTTTCTGTTATAGCGCTTATAGCTTTTTTCAATTTGCTGATGCTTTTAATCAACTTGCACTTTTAGAGCTATCTAAAATAAATAAATCAGAGCCCTATAAGCTAAAAGTTTTAAAGCAGAAATAAATGATAACTTTTCTGTAATCAGAGAAAATTTAAAGCTGAAATTCGTATCAAATTTATATTCCATTTCACACCCCTGTAGGAAAAAACTCACCTTCGACTAGGTCAGTGCAATTAACTGAATCATATCGACTCATATAAGTCCATAAAAGCCTGACAAAATCTCCCTTTAACCTTGTAGAAATTAAAGCCCCAGTCCTGTCGCTGTCCCCAATCCAAAGCTGTCAGAGCTGTTATTTCAGAAGACGTCTCTGATTTCTGCACCGTCTGCCGGCTGCAAAAGGTCTGGCCTGATATTATCCTGGCTTTCCACTTGATTTGCTTGTGAGTCTGAGACGGTCGGTGCGGTGACAGATAAATCACAGATAGTTAGAGGCTTATCAACGAAACACACGGATAGTTTGGCGAAAAGTGAATATGGGCATTAAAGCTTATCGCCACATTAGTGCTCCGTCTCACACAGGAGAGCTGAATACAGAATGGCCTTTAGAGATATTTTATTGACCTACTTCAATTATGCTCGGGCTGATTTTAGAGCAAGGAACGTACTCAACAGATTATCTCTTATGACTCTGAATGTTCCTTTACCATCTGCTTTTATATCCTTTACTGCCAGAGGCAGGAGCCGCGACTAAATATAAAGGAAGTGTGCAGTACAAAAATAGTCTTCTATATACAGTGGAACTCACAGAAGCAGAAGTTGACTGGAATTGGCTAATAATAATTTATAATTAGCATGTTTAATCTCTGTTGTATGTGACGTGACATAATGTGACATGACACGTTATGTTGAAAGCAGTTGAGCCACGTCTAAAAGCTTCCTCGTCTGCCATTGTCATGGTGTGTGGGCTGTAATAGGAGACTGAGTCGTGATCGATGTCCTCATATGTTTTCTCTACCCTTAATGCCTCTGGCCTCTGACCACCGAATGGATCAATCCTGTCAAACGAAACCCTTCACACACACATCGAGATTATGGAGCTTCATTTTAGTGTAGAGCAGGTTGTGAGAGATTGAGGCTGCCCCACACACACACACACACACACACACACACACACACACACACACACACACACACACACACACACACAAAGCTATCACTTATCTCTATTATGGACATTAAGGCGAGTCCACTGAGACTGTTAATTTGGACCACGGAGAGCTAACCCTTTTTTCATTCCAACATTTTTCACGGATATGTGCACATTTTTCATGGATAATCACACAATGGATATCCTGATCCTTGACCACACCCACTCAGTAAACAGTGGCATGACGTCGAGTGTTCCAGTTGGACCTGAACCGAGTGCAGCAGATATCTGCACCAAAGAAGTCGTGTCTGAGTTCATATCTAAAAATGTTGGCGTGTCATCGAGCCCTTATATGCAAATGAGAGCAGCTGTGTGTGGGTGTGCCTTTAAGACGATATATGGGAATGACAAGAAGAAGATGTCTTTATCATCACTTTACATTTATAGTACAATTGAGGTAGTGATGCAGATGGGGTGAGAGTTTAGATGACCCAGATGTGACATAGTATTCTGCTGATGGAGACCTGAATTTTTATTTTTATTTTTAAAATTAGACATAAGGTATTTTTGAATAATTTTGGCATCTTCACTCTTTCACCTCTGAAAACTGTAGCTCTAGTAGTTATAGTCTGTTCCTTTTGCGTACTGTTATAAAGCAGGTCAGGTCATAAGTATTCACAAAATGTAGCACCAGGTCCTTATAATCCAATAGAAAAAAAGACAGAAATGTTCTGGACATGTTTTGATAAATAATTGATCTACATCATCTTACACAAAATGTGTCAGATTAGGACAAATTCCCAAATACCAAAACACAAAGACAATTTGTCAAAATGCCAAAATGACTGAGAGTTGAGGGTCTTGCTCAAGGGCTAACAGTGGCAGCTTGGCTTCAATTCGAACTCACAACCTTCAGATCAGTAGCCCAATGCCACTGAGCTATCACTAACCCCTTTGGGTTCCTACAGGTTCTCTGGCTGCTTCCCAAAAAAAAAAAAAAATCCCATCCAAGGTTTTATTCCTGCCTTGTGCTCGATGTTCCCAGGATCCACTGCGATCCTGACCTGAAGATGAATAAATGATATCCGCTAATTAGCATTATTATTAACAGCAGATATGAAAACCGTGAATGAGCCATGCAGATAGAGTGAGTTAATTAATTTGCAGTCAGTTTTCACTTTGTACTTTGGAAACTACACTGTAGAATTGATTCCTGTTCTATTTTTCCCCCCACTGCCGTTGCTATTTTATGCATTGATGCTGTTGACCAAGTTTCTTTTTCCCACAGCTTGGATTCTTCTCATTGTGATAGAAGAGGGCTTTGCTCTGGCACAAAAAATCAGAGGTACGGTTCACAGCATCCTCAATGCCATATCAGCATCTATATTAACCAAATGTGTCATTATGTAGATTGGACAAAGTGTCTTCATTGATAAACCAGACAGTGGCATTTAGTTACTGATCAAGTAATCAAGTATTCTGTTGACTGGTGACAGAATTGCAGAAAAATCATCCTGGTTTGATGAAAAAAAAAAAAAAAAACTCTGTCAGGTCTGGAAATACCGTATGTCTGCTGCATTATTGTTACCCATTCAGACCATTAGCTAATGTTCTAATGTTCTAATCTTCTTGGATGACTAAATAAATCTCTGTAATCCTTCTTCACAGAGACGCAGCATGAAGATGGACCTCCAGCCAAGAACGAGCAGTGTGGCATCTGGACCAAAACCATCAGCGGAGGCCAGTTCATGTCCCCCAACTACCCCAACACCTACCCACCTAACAAGGAGTGTGTCTATGTCCTCGAGGGTGGGTAAAATAAAAAAAAACACACCTCTATGGATCACTACATTAGCCAATGGCCTAGTCTTTCTCCACTGTCAGACAGACAGGAGTTATTAATTAACACAGAGTGATTAATGCTGACCTCAAATAAACAGCGACGACATCATTTATAAAAACCTCTCCAAGGAAACTTTGCTCCACCATCGTGACCAATCAGGGCCAACCTCACGTTTGTGGACCATATGGTTCGAGGTTTTTTTTTTTTGTTTTTTTTTACACTTTCTACCAAAAGCTGTGCTTTTCTAAATCTGTCTCGGCATTGTGTGACACAATCTCCATTTACAGGTTAGACTGTTAGTGTAAGAGCGCCCCCTGTTGAACAACTGCTAAATAATTCAGCCCTGAAGAGGGTAAAATCATCATAATATTAAAGATACACTATATGAAGTTGATTAACATGACCTTTCGACCCTCAGATGGTATTTTATTTTATACAAAGAGAAACTGTAGAGTTTTACACACACACACACACACACACACACACACACACAAGCAAAAAAAATGCAATTTTTTTGCCAGATGGAGCACAAATGCCCCAGGTATGATGACACAGCTAACAAGAAACTTATGAATTGAAAATGTCATTTTATACTAAAGGCCAAACTCAGGATTTTATTTTATTTTATTTTATTTATTTATTTTTAAGAAAAATCCTCAGCTTCTATTCTGGACTGGAGAATGTATTGATACATAGGAATTCATCAAGATGATAAAATTGGTTTTTATCTCATGAATAAGAAAACAAGAAGAAGAAGGATGATAAGATTGCACAAAATGACACAGAATACGTTTTATTTAATTAATTAAAAATAATGTAAAGAATACATTTTATTTAATAAAATCAGTTTGTTTGTGTTTAGTACATTTGAGATGTACACAGTTAAGTGTATATGGAGTGGTAAAGTTTTGGGTAGAGAAAATCCTTGAATTTAAAGTACTGTTTATCTTTAAAATATGACAGATTATCATGTAGTTATTGAGTTAATATCTTCGTTAGAGTAAGAGTAAAAAAAATATGTACTATATATTGCATTTGTGTAGTAACGAATTAACCAAAACAGATTTATTATAAGAATAAACTTGTCTCAGCTCAAATATGAGAGAAAAAAAAAAAAAAATCTGCTGTGCAGATTGCTTTAGTTTCCTCACTAACACTTTATAACAGCTGACTATAAAGGCTTATAAAGGACTATCAGATGTTAGCTGTCATAAAGGCTGAATCGAGTAACATACAGAAGGTGTTTCTGGGCTGGCTAGCTCAGTGTAACCTGCTTTCTGTCAGACTATGGTAATAATGCGATATAACCTGCCAAATGAGGTTAATAGATAATTTAAACAAAGATAGGGACACTGAAAAGTCTTTAGATCTGACTTCAACAAACAGAAATTAAAATATAGTTTAGAGGGTGAAAATTGTGGTGTTAAATGGTGTCATGGTGTTGTAATAAGTATTCATAAAGTTCATATAAACTGTAAAATATACAATCTCCAGAACTATTGGTGCTCTTCAATAGAATGTATAGAATTTTGTTCAAAAGTAATTGTTTAAAATATTACACAAGTAATATTTTTGAAACAAAAGTTAAAAAAAGGGGGGAGAAAAATAACTATGACATCTGTGCATGTTTAAGCTCAAAATATCACTCATTGCATGTGTCATTCATTTCTGCTCATTTTCTTGAAGGATGCCAATAATCCTGCAGATGATGTTGTAATGAGACTTATTGGATCTGACTATGCACTCACAGTGATGTGCATCATTTTTGGAATACATTCCAATATTACCATATAAGTGCAATACAAAAGTTAGCACACGTTGCATCATCTTTATAAAAGTGCATGTGTGTGCGTGTGTGTGTGTGTGTGTGTGTGTGTGTGTGGGCAGAAGGTTGAATCCATTGGTATTATTATATTGACCCCCTGAGTCTGTTGAAGTGTGCTTTAGAGTGATGTGAGCATGATGGCCTACAGCAGTAAAAGGTTAAATCACACTACACGGTGCGGCTGTGTGCTTCCCACGCATTCATCGAAAAAAAGGAAGAAGCTAAATCCCATTTTCCATTCTCACTTTGCCTCACAGCTTTGCCTCGCCAGAGAATCCAGCTGGTCTTCGACAAAAACTACTACATCGAGCCCTCGTTTGAGTGCCGTTTCGATCACTTGGAGATAAGAGATGGTCCCTTCGGTTTCTCCCCACTCATCGATCGTTACTGCGGTCCGAAGAGCCCCGGCGTGGTCACCTCCACCGGCCGCTTCATGTGGATCAAATTCACCAGCGATGAAGAGCTCGAGGGCCTTGGCTTCCGCGTCAAATACACCTACATAGCAGGTGGACCATTGAGTCATCTTCTGTAGCACTCAGATTACAAGAATTATTGTATTAAGGCTTGTTAATTAAATATTTGTACTGCTTTATAATAATATCACCTTATGTTATGTTTGTAAGCCATTAATTGGTGATGATGTGTAATAAAAAGTTCTAAAGTTTTTCTTATTTTGGTTTAGGGTTTACATGCTGTAACACTCAGTTCAACTCTTGTTAATAAACTGTTGAATCATGTGTTTTGGCTAAAAATGTTAGAAATAAATATGCATTAAAATATAAGCTGTCACACCAAAGAGTACTAAATATAACAGTATATTTTGCTATGCTGCTGTCATTTCAGTGTGTTAGCCTCCTGCATGTTAAACAGGTCAAATAAGTCAAACATTAAATGCAGTCTATTTAGATCGAGCCTCAGGTTTTCTTCTTGAGCTTCAGCGCCTGCAGCTGTTTTAAACGTGACTTTCTCAGCAGCTTGAAATTCCGCACTGCGATATCGAACTGATGCCATGTCTGTCTTATCATTTCAGACCCGGATTTTAAATTGCACGTGGGCGGACTCCTAAATCCGATCCCGGGTAAGCCTTTCCATCTTTCACCGCCTCATTCAATTCCTCCTGAAGAGCCCTCTGTGCTGTGAGGCCGACAGCCGGCTATCTTTTACCAGCACTCTCCACTCCTCCATCCATCATGCTGGCTATCTTTACTTGTCTGCGATTCTGTCAGTCTTATTTTCACCCCCTAGTCTACGATTTCTCTTCCTCTCTTCATCTTCAACCTCCATTTGCACTCGATTCTTCCTCAACCCTTCTCCTTCCCCGATATAACTGCTGTCTCTCTCTCTTTCAGTCTTTTGTCTTTACATTGATGATTTCAGATTGTCAGTTCGAGATCAGCGGCTCAGACGGGTTTGTCCGCTCCAGCCAGGTGGAAGAGGAGGAAAAAGTGAAACCCGGTGAAGCTCTGGACTGCATTTGGACGATCCGAGCGCCTCCTCATTTCAAGGTGACCTTCATCGGTTCATCTCTGTCATTCCGCACACCCCAAACCCTGGCCATCACAAATCCCAGCCTTGATTAGACCACAGGGGATTGCCAGGCCCCCGACTGCTTGCCTGTGATGAGGAGACTGTTGAAGGCTTAAATTAGCAGTGCAGAGCTAGCAGGTATTCAGCCGATGAGGCAGAAATAATGGAAGAGCAGACTCAGCAGGAGCAGGAATAAGAGTTGGGGTGGGAAGATGTAAGATGACAATGGGATTGCACACATTTACACACTTTTACACTCAACAAACCAGCCAGAGGAGAACAGTCAGCATGTTTCAGACACATTAGCAAAGAACTAACAAATGTAATCTAGCTCATACTTTCTTTTATGAGTGACAATAACTGAAACTGAAGTGTTTAAAGCTTTGACTCTTAGATAGACATACAGAGACATGTGTAGAGAAATAGAGGCTGGATGGATGGATGGTTGGATGGATGGATAGAAAAACAAATAGCTAGACAACCTCTCAAACAGACAGCTTGATAGTCGAAAAGATGGCTGGATGATTGGACAGATGTATAAATGATGGATGATTGATGGACTTATAGAAGGGTGGATGGATGGATAGACAGAAAAGACAAACAGATATTCAATTCCTGTACAATTCTCAACAGTATAGAGCACACCGTGATTCACAAAGAGACTTGCCTAAAACACATTAAAGATCCAGGAAATACAATAAGGAATGGTGTCAGAAGTTTAGACAACTGTCATGGAGAACCTGCATGACGTCTACAGGATGATAAATGAATAGGTGGAACAATCAAGTATTGGAAACTCAACTAATTTGAAGCTCATTACACAGCCAGGAGCATCCTGAGGGTGGAAGACACACTCAGTTGGTTCAGAGTTGCTCTTGGCATGCATAATAGTTGATATATAGTGTGTATGATAATTATATTGCAAGCTGAGCCTCCTGTAGTCCTAAGTCTAATAATCATGGAAAATCCTGCTTATGCATTTCTTTTATTTCAGTGCAGTGTGTATTGTAATACAAAAGTAATAAATCATAGTGTGATTCTCCATTTCACATATGCAAGTCCACCCCATAAACCAGGTTGTTTCCTATCTTAAGAAGTTATTTCATGCCTCCAGATCTACCTGCGCTTTCTGGAATACCAGATGGAGAACTCGAATGAGTGCAAGAGGAACTTTGTGGCCATTTATGATGGCAGCAGCGCCATCGAGAACCTAAAGGCAAAGTTCTGCAGCACGGTGGCCAACGACGTGATGCTGGAGAGTGGAGTGGGAGTTGTACGCATGTGGGCTGATGAGACGAGTCGCCTTAGCCGTTTCCGCATGCTCTTCACCTCTTTCGTTGACCGTGAGTATATTTTTAATAGCTGTGGTGGATGAGGAGCTATAAATGAAACATTAGAGATTTCAAATATACAGAATGGATAGATAGATGGATGAGCGGTTGGATGGATAGTTAGATGGATGGATGGCTGGGCAAACAGGCAAACAGATATCTAGACAGACAGCTTCCCAGAAAGTCAGATCAAATGGATGGATGGTTGGATGGATGGATGGATGGATGGATGGATGGATGGATGGAAGGATGAATTGATGGTTTAATGGACTTATAACTAGATGGATGAATGGGCAAACAGATAGCCTCCTTGAAAGACAAATTGAGAATCAGGTGGATGGATGGATAAATAACTAGATGGATGGATGGATGGATGGATGGGTAGACAGACACCCGCCTAGAAAGACAGACTGACAACCAAATGGATGGATGGATGGATTGGTGGAATGAATTGATGGCTGATGGATGGGTGGATGTATGAATGGATGGATTGATGGTTTGGGAACATCTAGTTATTCATCCATAAACAATTTTAGAATCAGACAGAATCAGATGGATGGATGGATGGATGTGTGGATGGATGGGTGTGTGGATGGATGGATTGATAGACTTATGGAAAGATAAATGAATGGATGGTTGGATGGATGGATGGATTAATGGTTTGATAGGCTTATGGATAGATGGATGGTTAGATGGTTAGTTGCATGGGCGATAAATGTATTTATGTATAGACAGATGGATGGATAGATAGATAACTAGATGGACGGATGTGCAGAAAGACAGCCTCTGATAAAGACTAAAAGATTAAAAAGCAGATGGTTAGATGCATGGATGTATGATAGATGGATAGGTGAATAGATGGATGATTTGATGGACTTATGTATAGGTGGTTGGTTGGATGGCTGGTTAAATAGATGATAGATAGATTCATGGATGAATGGATAGATATATAACTAGATGGATGATTGGGCAGACAGACTGCTTCCGAGAAAGACAGATTGGCAATCAGATGAATGGGTGGTTGCATGGATGCATGCATGGATGGATGGATTTTATTTATTTAGTGCCTACTTACCATTAAGCTGATATCTTTCATTTATCTATGCAAACATAAAATCAAATTTGAGGCAAAATCCTAAATAATGTTAATAAAATGACTCCATGTTAAAAGAAAATGTCAGAACATTTGATTTTTAAGTGATGTCCTTATTCGGTCAGTTTATTAGTGGTGTACGCATCTTGTATTTATAAATAATAATAATAATAATAATAATTAGTTACGTTTATATAGTGCTTTTCTAGACACTCAAAGCGCTTTACATAAAGAAATTAGATTATTTACTGATTCATGTGGACCTGGAGGGTTTTATTTTTTTCATCATCATATTATTTTAGTACATAAGTGTCCAGAACTCCTGATGTTTGTCTCCTGTTTTGGATTGTTTTTCTTTGACAATAAAAACCTATTTAAAATCTATTTAATAAATGAACAATAAAATTGACTGATGCCATTTGCTAATGATAACCTCCAAATGAACTTTTTTTTTCTCTTGGATGCGATGCAAAAGTCTTTCTCTAACAGTATGCATACATAACTTCATCTAAAAATTGCTGGCCATTAGTTCCTGTCACTTGCCAACCAGGCTTCATGCATGATTCATTGTTATGAATACTTTATTTGACTTTCACACACAGGACCATAACTGATAACTCTACCTGGCAGAACTGAAATTAAGATGTATTTTGTTTTATTGTATTCTACTTTTTTACTGGCTTGTTACTGGTATGCTTGAATATGAAAAATATAAGTGATTAAATGCATAAGCGTGTCTTCAGTATACAGTGCTGTGAAAATGTATTCAGCCCCATCCTGATTTCTTCTGTTTTTGTGTATATCTCATACTAAATAGTTTTAGATCTTCAAACGAAATACAAAATAAAACAAAGGCAATCTGAGTAAACACACAATACAGTTTTTATTTATTTATTGATTGATTTTTTTAATTGAAGCAAAAAAAATGTTTCCAACACCTATCACCAATTTGAAAAACTAATTGCCCCCTTAAACTTAAAATCTGGTTGTGCCACCTTTAGCAGCAATAACTGCAACCAAATGCTTCCGATAACTGGAGATCAGTCTTTCACTTACTTCTAGGACTTGGACTTACTCAGATGCTTCGGATCATTGTCTTGCTGCGTAATCCAGTTGTGCACAGAATAAAGAGAGGCTGGTGAGGGAACAACTGTTTATAGCTGCTAAAATGCAAGTGAGAACAGAAACTCACTTGTTTAGTGGACTTTCCTCAACATTAAATGTAATTACAATTGGTTCAAAAGAATGATGTGTTGTTCATTAATAAATCAAAAATTGGAATCTTTTGGCAAATTGCTATGGTATAAGAAGAATAAAACTGGTGATTAGAACAAAGTGGATTATTTTCCCGTAACAGCACAACCCGTAGTGTTATTCCTTACTTATAAAATGGTGGGATTGTTTTAATATTTAATTATAGTATGTTGCATTAATTAGGCTGTTACATCAGTAGACCAGTGAGATAACTGGTACAGATGGATTTTTCTTACACATTTTTGGCATGCACCATTTTAAAAAGGCCTTTAAACTATAGTATTAGCTGTATATATCAATTAACTCACAACACCTGAACAGAACTAGCTGGACTTGACCAGAGAGCTCTAATCCAGGTCAAATCTGTGAGATCCAGTACACAGTCAGATTAAGAAAGTTCTGAAACCTTATTCATATTTCATCCTTTAATGTGCTCCAGGCAGGTGGCACTGCAGCACATAGGAACATGAAATATATAAAAGATCTGCCTTAGCCTGCAGCATTGCTCTCTGATTTTAGCTCTCAGTTATACATTACCACATGCGAAAGGTAAAGTGACATAGCAAAGTGCAAAGGTTTTCTATCTGCGTAATCAAAGCCAACGCAGCTTTGGGTTGTTATGTAAAGTGATGTTATGGAACGCTCTAAAATGTTTAATGCGGTTTAATGTCTACATTAAGTCCACAACAAGGACTAAGTGACAACAAATATCTTTGACACTTATTTTTTTCCATGAACACTATCTACTACCCAAAGGACAAAACAATAATCGAAAAGGTCAATCGAAAAAAAATGGACCTTAAAGCACCTACGTACTGACAGTAGACAGTAATTATGATCAAAAAGTGTGAGAGAAATTTGGGGGTTTCAGGTTGGTATTTACAGGTTAAGCCACGTTAAGCTGTTTATTAAAATAATTTACAAAAGCTTATTGTTAAACATTGTGCTTATGAGTTCTTTCTTGTAATCGTAGACAAATGTGGTGTTTCTAGGTCTCTGTTATAACACATTAAGACACGTTGAGCTGTTTCCAGAAATGCTTAACATGATAAATGATATTCTTTATAAATGACTGTTCTGTTCTTTGAGCAGTGGAAATATTTGGAGATATTCTTTCGTTTGAAGCATCCCCGTGTTGTTTGCTTTTAGCTTACCTGAAAATTGAAATGCAGGAGTAAAAAAAAAAAAAAAGAAAGCTCAGAATTATAATCCATTCTGAAAAAGTGTAAAGTTAATTAAACTTAATGCCATTATACAGCAGCGATATTGAAAAAGGCCATTACTCTCGCTCAGCCTTTTTTTTTTTTTTTTTTTTTTTTTGCAATTCAGAAAAGGGCTAGCACATTTTCCAGGCTAATGGATCAGATTTAATGGAAAGCAGAACATCATTTATCTGCCTTTGATGAAAGAAAAAAGGTAAATGAGTTTTTCCCCCCCACAGTGTAGTCATTTGGCAGAACCTGTGTTTAATATTTGTATTTTTTTAAATGTTGTGCATAAATTGCTGATAATTACAGCTAAGCGACTTGCTCTATTGCTAGTCTGTATTATTTGTATTAAATGGCTGGATAATCAGTGGAATGAACGCAGCATTCTTTGGTCAGTGCTGTAGCTCAAAGTGCTCGGCGTGACCTTCATCTCAGAGGCAGTAAACAGCGTCGGAGCAGCATGCTGAAACCTGGCAGCTGCGGCTGGATGTATTGCCTCCATCAATCAAACAGTGAACAAAGTCCACCTCTAACTGTGTCAAATGAAGGAAAGAGAAAATAATATCACTGCAGCTTGCTCTCCGTGTTAGAGACAGATGTTTTTGTATTCATAATGGCTCCTGTTAGAAGCTGTATTCTGGAGGAAACGTCGTAGTCCTGTGGGATGTGAGGTCAGTTTGCAATGTGTTCAGCACTGAGAGCGCCATTTGTTCCTCTCAGTGGACGAACAAAGTCCAATCTAAAGCTGTAACAGACACATTAATCTTTATAAAGTTGAGAAGTGGCTCGGGCTGTCACTGTGAATCTGCTGCTGATATGCAGACAGAGGCAGAGACAGAGAGAGAGAGAGAGAGAGAGAGAGAGAGAGAGAGAGACCTGTATCTCTTCCCCATTTTCTGTCTTTCTCTTTTCATCATTTTCATCTCTTGATTTATATTCTACACTCTTCCACTATCCTTCTGGGGGAACCCTTAAAGATTCTGTGTAGAACCCTACAACAAAATGGTTTCCTATCAGAAAAGAAACCTTTTTTTTGGAAACTAAGAACCCTTAATTATCCAATAAACCCTTAAAGAACCCTTAAAGAACCCCTCAGACTGTATGTATTCACTTTGTAAGTGTGTGGTAGAAACAAATTATTGCTCATTGTTTTCTTCCTAATATCTAAACCCTGCCAGACATGTAAGATTTAGCTAAACTGTCCTTAAAACAAAAGTGTTCTTCAAGGGTTTATTGGATAATTAAGGATTCACAGCTTCCAAGAAAGGGTTCTAACTTTACTTACTTTTTTTTTTTTTTTTTTGAAGGTTCTACTGATAAGGAAAGTCTTAGTAAAGTAAAGACCAAAGAAAGGGACAACTGAAGAACCCTTAAGGGTTCTAAATGTGTTAATAGTGTAGAATATACATAAGTTGTTTAAAAAAAAGAAAAGGGAAAGATAAAGAGAAAACAGGAGAGAGAATAAGAGAAAGAGAGAGTGAGAGAGAAGCAGAGAGATAGAGACAGGCTTAAATCATCAGGTTTGCTCTTTATCTCTTCATGGGTTCACTCAGAGGGTTCACTTTTTAATAGAAATCTGTAATAAAAAGATGTGATTTGTAATAAAATCTTCTTCTTCTTCTTGCTTTTCTATTTCTATCATTTATATTTCTATCATTAGAAAAGATGCGATCTATGCTTATCTCCTCTTCTCTTTATTTCTCACGATCTTTTCCTTCTCTTCCATTTCCTTTATCTCTCTGTCTTGTCTTCTCTCTCTCCTGCTATCCTTTTCTCTTCCTCCCTTTCTCTTCCTGCTTTTGACATTATCTTTGGTTTCTGATATCTTTCTCTCTCTTTTTTCCCCTCTGTCTTTTATCTGTTATTCTTTCTCTCCCATGTTCACTCTCTCTTGCATATGATTCTGCTCCCAACTAATTTATCTCAAATTTTGTGTGCTTTAATTTTTTCTTCCCATTTCCCCCTTTTCCTTTCTTCCTCTCTACATAACCATTTGCTCCTGTATATTATATTCAGAAGGGATTCAGGCCAGATTTCTATCTCATATTTTTTCATTTCAAATCCTCTCTCTCTCAAATTCTTCTATTTTTTTTTCTCTATCTCTTATTCTCCCTCCCAACTTTTTCTCCCATTTCCTGATTTTTTATTTTTATTTTTTGCTTTGGCGTTCCTTCTCCTCTTTTGCTATCTCTACCATTCTTTGTCCTTATTGTCTTTCTCACTTTATCATTATCTTGTCTGCTTTCCCTTTCTCTTCCTCTCTCCTTATTATCTCTCTCTCTCTCTCTCTCTCTCTCTCTCTCGTTTAACTGCACAATGCACGTTGTCTCACACACATCAGAGTCAGTGTTCATTTAGAGGTGAGAAGTGGTTAATGAGTTTGGAAGTGAAAGTGGTGGAGAAGCTGCAGCTTGCTGCATGTTACGACCTCTTCATCCCGCTGTCACATGCACTCAGTCACATTCGAACAACACGCGTTAGAGAGTAGAGTTGTGTGTGTGTGTGTGTGTGTGTGTGTGTGTGTGTGTGTGTGTGTGTAGCTGCGGCTCGTGTTCAGCGTTCAGCATGGTTTTGATGGCGGTGAGAGAGCTTTGCTGTGGCGAGAGAGAGAGAGTGAGGAAGAGTGTGGAACTAAGAGAGCATGTGAAAAAGAGATGGTACCTATTTAAGATCCATGACAGAGAACAGGAAGAGAGAGAGATGAGAGTGAGGGAGAGAGGAGAAGGCGGAGGAGGTGCAGGAGTCGAGGTTCGCTGAATCAGCCAAGGTTTTTTTTTTTCTCTACAGCCGACACGTCACTTTCCATTACCCACGCATCTCTCTCGTTCTCCGTCGCTCTCTTGCTCTCTTTCACTCGGCTGCTTTTCTGTCTTCACTCTTTCTGATCTTGATAAGTAAACCTACCGTACAGGTCACTGTGTAGGTGTTCAATTACTGTCTGTAGCCCATCTGGTGTGCCACAGAAAGTATTGGCACCCCTCTACACCGTCTATCATATGAGAGGGACTACCATAGGAGCAGCACATTGACCTTGACATTTCATCAAATCATTCCTTTTTCAGTTTTGCATTTTATTTTTTTATATTGTGCATCCACAGTAAATGGAACGATGCCCCAAGATACTAAATGATGGTCACAGATTTGTAGTGTGTGTTTATGAGATGTAGGCTATTATGTAGGTTATCACACTTTAAATTCTCTGTATTGAGTTGTTGAATAAATAAAATAATGTCAGTGGTTTGGATAATTCGGTGCTTTCTCCTGTAAAGGAAACATGGCCATGGTTTGAAGGATAATCTGACTGAGAAAATATCTGATATACTCACAGCTCACTTTAAGTTCATTCATAAGGTTATGCATAAAAAATATTTGAGCCGAGCAATGTCTCTGAGTAAGTTGTGTCTCCTCTGATGTCCTCCATGTAAAAAAAAAAAACCCAAAAACTGTTTAAAGTGACTGTACAATTAATTAATAGTGTCATATTTATGGCCTTGAATGGCATTTCATAATATTTTTTAGTATTACAGCCAAAACAGAAATTTCAGACATATCGTGGTTACATCAAACTGTCAGAAGGTGGTGCTGGCCTTCACTGCTCCTCACTTAAGCCGATATCACGCAAGTTCAAAATCTTGATTAGAATCTTGCATAAGTGAGACACACTTCTGTTTTACTCAAAAACATCCCCATGTGTGTAATTCCCACGCAACTTCTGAATAGTGCTTAAGTCTGTACTTACAGCCCCTGGACTAAAATTTACATTTTTTGTCCCATACAATAAACCCATGTACAGATCACTATACACAGCCTAAACTGAAAAGCTATTTTGCTGTAGTTCTTATTTCTACATCTTTCTCCTCTCAGTTTGCCATTTTGTTGACAGTGTGCTCTTCTCTTTCAGCTCCTTGCTCTGGAAACACCTTCTTCTGCCACAGCAACATGTGCATCAACAATTCTCTGGTGTGTAATGGCGTGCAGAACTGTGTGTACCCTTGGGATGAGAACCACTGCAAGGGTGAGTTTGTCCTTAAATTAGCCTCTGCTGGTGCAGACTGGAATGACATTTGTGGAATGAACTTTGCCTGTGGCCACTGTGTTATATAAGTAGATCAGGAGCAGAGTTTAGGTGCAGTCACTCGGTAATGCAGAGCTGTTATGAAGAAGCTGTTCACTGTAGCTGAGCTGAGAGCTGGGCAGTTACTAATAATAGACAGATGGACATCAGTCATTACAATGTGATCTCAATGTGCAATGTATCTTTTATTTTATATTTATCTATCTATTGTTTCATCCATCCATCCATTTAACTATCTATATACAGTATATAGCCATATCTATCTATCTATCTATCTATCTGTCTGTCTGTCTGTCTGTCTGTCTGTCTGTCTGTCTGTCCGTCCGTCCGTCCGTCCGTCCGTCCGTCCGTCCATCCATCCATCCATATATCTTAGCATATAGCCAAACATTTGAAAATTAGAACCCTTAACAGTAACTCAATTGTACCTCTGGGGAACCTTTGAAGGTTCTATGTGCAACCCTACTGCACAGTGTGTTCCAATTAGAAAGGGTTCCAAGTAGAGCCCTTTTGGAAACTTACAACCTTAATTATCCAATGAACCATTAAAGAACTATTGAAGAACCATTTTTTTTAAAGAGTACAAACTGTCTGTCCTTTTGTTTATCCACCATATTTTTTAACCAGATTTACATTCTTTGAAAATAAGAAAATTACTCATAGAACTCTTAGAAAACCCTCAATGTTCTACATAGAACCTTACAACATAGATACAACTTTTATTGTCATTGCATATGTAAATATATATATATATACAGTAAATAAATAACCAGGCTATGGTAGAAAACAGTATGGCTGGGAAATTACACTATGTTATAACAGAAAAATAGGTATAATAGGTATAAAAATTATAGTATATGCATGTATATGTAAGAGATACTGTACTGTTTATTGAGTGCTGTACATTGTATATACAACAGTACCCAGATGTACCCAATGTATATGTATTACATGTATAACAGATAATATACAGATAAATAAAGATAACCTAGGATCTGCACTATGAATCCACAATTATATATAGATAATATAGAATATACAGTGTAGAACAGAGCTGTAGGATGATTACAAGCAGTAAAACAATTAGTGGCCTAATGGTGTAGTGCAGAGTTCAGCAGGGTAATAGTCGTGGTGAAGAAGTTGGCCCTGAGCCTGGTGTTTCTGGTGTGAATGTTCCTGTATCTCCTCCTGGATGGAAGGAGGTTGAACAGTTTGTGACTGGGATGGGAGGAGACCATGATGATGTTGCGTGCTGTATGCAGACATCTACTGTGGTGAAGTTGATCAATGGCTGGTAGTTGGGCACCAGTGATGTGTTGGGCAGTTTTCACCACCCTTTGCAGGGCTTTTCTTTCAGACACTGTGGAACTGCCATACCACACTGAGATGGATGGTCAGGATGCTCTCAATGGTGCAGCGATAGAAACTTGTAGAAAATTGATGTAGATGGGAGAGTGTCTCCGTGGTATCATCTGCATGTTTGACGAAGATGTTAGACTTATGCAGAGGCACACAGTCATGGGTAAACAGGGAGTAGAGCAGCGGACTCACCACACAACCCTGTGGGACGCCTGTGTTCAGGATGATGGTAGAGGACATGTGATTGCCCAACCTAACAGACTGAGGTCTATTGGTTAGGAAGTCCGGAATCGTATGGAGGTACTGATGCCCAGGTCATTGTGCTTGGTGATCAGTTTGGTGGGGATAACAGTGTTAAATGCAGAGCCAAGTCAATGAAGAGCATCCTTATGTACGTGTTTTTGTTGTCCAGTTGGGTGAGGGGTGAATGAAGAGCAGTGGAAATGGCATCCTCTGTAGACCTATTTGGGTGGTAGGCAAACTGGTGGGAGTCTAGTGTAGTATGCTGCAGTAGAATACTTAGGCACCAGTATGATGGTTGTTGTCTTCAGGCATGTGGAGACAGTCCAGCACATGCCCTGAGCACATGCGCAGGTATGCCATTAGGGCCAGCTGCCTTACATGCATCTACTCTGCTCACTGCTGAATGCACATCTGTTGTGGAGAATATGAGGTGATGGTCAACATTAGAAGGGTCACCATTTGTAGTGTGCTGCCTGCTGCCTTGGTCAAAGTGAGCATAGAAGTGATTGAGCTCATGAGGGAGCAAGGCACTGCTGGTTGGGAGAGTCTGTGTTGTTGGTTCATGGTCAGTGATGGTCAGATGCCCTTCCACATGCATCTGGGGTCTTCACATGTTAGAGGGTTATGATATTGTCTATACGCGTGTTAATATGATCCAGGACAGATGATGTGTAAGTATTCAGATCTGTGTGCAAGCCCACGGTGGACTGTGAGGCAAATATACTCCAGTCAGTATCTTGAAACTGGTGTTGTAGTGAAGAAACAGCTCTGGCCATACCTTCACTGTCCTCAATGATGGTTTCACACATTTTATGAGTGGCATATACTTGGGTAGCATGAACAAAGAGAGGTGATTAGACCGACCCAAATTGGGGAGGGGAATGGCCTTGTATGCCTCAGCAATGTTTGTGTAAACATGGTTCAGTGTACTGTCGCCTTTGGTAGAGCAGGAGACATTCTGCAGAATTTTGGAAGTACAGTTCTCATATTAGAGTGATTTAAATCTCCAGCAACAATAAAATCTCCATTTGGATGTGCAGAGTGTCGCTTGCTGATAGCTGCATGCGGCTGCTCCATAGCTAATTTAGCATTAGCCTCTGGAGGAATATAACCTGCAGTCACAACAATGGCTGAAAATTCTCTGGGTAAATAGAAAGGTCTGCGCTTAATCATCAAATACTCTAAATTAGCAGAGCAACGACTTTCAGTTACAGTAGAGTCCGTGCACCATGATTTGTTAACATAAATGCACAGACCTCCTCCTTTGCTCTTACCGTTCTGTCTGCCCTGAAGACACTGCAACCCTCTAGCTCAATGGTGCTGCTAGGAATGTTATTTTTAAGCCACGTTTCTGTAAAAATCATGATGTTGTATTCCATAATCCATTTATGCAATGTTATCCGTAGCCGCAGTTTGTCTATTGTGTTCAACAAATATAAGCAAGGCTGTTCTGAGTGAATAAGCTTGCAACCAGTAGAGTAATACCTACTAAATCTGGGGAGACCCTGAGCCTTACATTGTACACACACTGCCATCTAGGCACAAGTGTTTTCCTATCAGAATAAGGTTCCAAGTAGAACCAATTTTAAAGCTATGGACCCTAAATTATCCAATGAACCCTTAAAAATCCTTGAAGAACTTTTTTTTCTAAGAGTGCAATCTATATCTGTCTGTCTGTCTGTCTGTCTGTCTGTTGGTTTACCTGTCTGACTAACAAAATCTTAACATATTCCATGTATCTGTAGAGCGGAAGTCTAAGGGCCTGTTCCACCAGATCACCAAGACCCACGGCACGGTTATCGGCATCTCCTCTGGCGTGGTGCTTGTTTTGCTCATCATCTCCATCCTGGTCCAGATGAAGCAGCCTCGTAAGAAGGTGGTGTCACGCCGTCCAGCTGTCTTCAACAAGTCTGGCATCCAGGAAGTATTTGACCCCCCACACTATGAGCTCTTCTCTCTGCGAGACAAAGAGCTCTCGTCTGACCTCGCTGAGCTGAATGAGGAGCTCGAAAGCTTTCAGAAGCTGCGGCGTTCGTCCACGACGTCTCGCTGCATCCATGAGCACCACTGTGGTGGCACCGGCAGCGTAAAGCAAAACCGCAGCGCGCTCGGTTCCATGGAGCTCTCATATCACAACGACTTCTCCAAACCACAGCCCATGAAGACCTTCAACAACAGCGGCCTGGGGAGCTACAAGAAGAGCTGCTACAGCTACAAACAGACTCACGAGTGCGCCGAGCAGGTCATCGAGGACCGGGTCATGGAGGAAATCCCGTGTGAGATCTATGGAAGGGGCGGGGCCATGGGTGGGAATGTGGGAGGGATTATCGGTGGGGCTGTGGGTGGAGCTACGGGAAGCATTGGAAGTGGATGCAGCAGCATCAGCATCCGTAACCATGGCGGTGTCCGTAGCAACAATGCTACTAGCGTACCAGATTCGAGTCAGCGCTCCATTTCCATGGACTTTTGAAGGACTGGAGGGAGTAAAAGTAGGAGGAGTAAAGGAAGAAAGAAAAAGGCAGAAAAGGCCGACCATCACAGACTCTTTTATTGTCCTTTATTTCTTGTATGTCTAGTAACAAGTCAAGGTGTCTTCAAGAAAACCAATCCAGTCTCCTTGATTTACTTCAACTAGATATTCAGAATGACCTTAATGACTCAAACCCTTCAAGACGCATCCTTCATTTCCTGTTTTGCCACATTAAAACCCGCCTTCCTGCCATGTGCCTGAACAAGCGGACAGAGTGGAACCACAGATATACATATGATAGCGATTTTCCACCTCACAGTGGGGTACAGTGTGGCATGGCTACTAATCCGAATCCAGAATTAGCCATACTTTGGTATTTAACAGTACCTATGAAAGTTCTCGGGAAGTTATGGCATGGTGAAACAATGTAGGATCTTCAGATTTTGTTCGAACTTTAACTCGTTCTTTAGTTTTACATTTTTATTGGAAAAGACATAAAACAGTTGACCATACGGAACATTCTGAAATTTCCAGGACACTCCTGAAGATTGCTGTTTCATATGGTCTGGGTGAAAAAAACAATTCCAGCTAGCCAGGCTAAATCCCAAAACGCATACTATTGTTCTGCATATCACATTACGATAACAAATAACAATTTGTTGCATATTATTTAGAAGTAGAGACCCCTGAGTGAGTCACGTCAGTCTGACATCAGCTGTGCCTCCTGGTTGCAGAAACAAAGCAGGAGTCTGTAGTGATTCTTAACAGCAGAGCCAGAATTTCTTTTCTAAAATGTTGCATTGTGCTGCAGGGTGTCAGAATCAGATAAGTGTTCATGAACACCTTTGCTGTATCATACTGTAACACTGTCAAATCGGACACCTTTCTAAGCCAACAGAGGACGGCTGTGGTTACAGGAAGGATAATGGGTTCGAGTAGCTAATTCATTTAAAATTTCATCTCAGCCAC